>JAGFPH010000807.1:321073-369344 GCA_018207615.1 Philaenus spumarius
TTTGTAAAACATTTCTTGTGCTTTTAGCGAATTTCCATAGGAAAGATGAGCTATTGCAGCGACCCATATGGTAAGACGTAAGGTCGGGAGTAGTAAATGAGCACCTATCATTGTCCCAGAACACGTTTTGGAGTGTCATTAAATTGTTTATATATACTTGTACATATGTGTTCGCACTCTAACGGCCTCATTGTAATCCGATTTGGTCCAAATATGGTACACCTGCTGGTTGTCTAAGTTGCTCGGACGAGTTCATCAGCCAAAAAATCCAACATCCGGAATACGTTTTAAGGCCGGAAGTAACTGTTTTTTTTTAGATTTTTCGTACATGAATAGTTTTTTAGGATTTTCTCTGACAAAATAAATGTAGGCTATTATTCTGCACATTTTGTTTTGTCACACGACCTTATAGCTCGCTTGACTCGATCATAATCGACCAAAACATGAAATACCATAAAAATACCCTGTTGAAATCCACGTGGGGGATTTTACCGCGGAGGCACCTTCTGACCCGAGACCCAACGGCCGGGTTTGTACTCTGCGAGTGAAACGAAGCAGTCCACTAGCAAGGCGAGTTTTTCCGCTACGAGTAAAACGAAGGAGCGCGTGAGTCGAAGCTGGAGGCTTAGGTACAAATAAATTCTACTAAATTATTTCGTACACCTAGACAGCTATTCAGCGCCTTCGTGAGTGTACCAATTTCCCAAATTGCTGGTTGGACCCCTAAAACATGTAAATTTTATTTTGGACATTCGCTAAACTTACTGTACTAATACTAATTAGTTTGTATTAGTATATAAACGTTTTAAATATTAACAACCTCCACATAGAGAACTTTTAGCTAGCACAACATTAGTTTTATATATGAATCTGTTGATGAACCAAGAAGACTGCAGTAGTTCAAATACTACTAACATTGGATTAGTGAGACTTACCAGGAAAGGTAATACAAATTTATTTAAAATGACAACAGCACATGTAGTTACGTATATCCAACATGGAGGTGCAACAAAGCCTAGCACCGTATTGGACAGACCGCGTGGGTTCTCGCAACACATAACATGGCTATTATAGTAATCGTGATCTCTCTAGGCCTTGACAAACGTCTCCGTATTGTGTTCTGTCTACGTTTTTACATCCTAGAAGCGATAAACCTTATCTTAAAGAAACGTTTGGCTTATCTGTCTAGAGATTGTGGTAGGTCTAAGGACAGCTAAATTTTCTTCAAAATGCAGACCTAGAAACTACGTTGGCTTTGTTGTAATGACCTATATAGTATCGATGTATCGGTAATAAGGATAATAATACTGTGGTTAGGTAATGACACCTAACTTACTTCGTGAGCTGTTTTACGAAGTGTAATGAAAGCACAACACATTTAGATTTCGACAATAGTAGACTACTAGTAGCGACAACGATTTGAAGAATGTTTTTATTTTCAAAAAAATGAACGACAAAACTATCAAATGGGACAAATGCGTTAACCAATGAACCAGTATTCATATTGTTTTTAAACAAACACTAAAGAAGTACTTTATATTAACAAGGTGACATTCTTGGTATTCATAGAATACGAAACGGAGACTTTGGCCGTGAGCTTTGGACTCAGGTACGCTAACCGCTCAGCTACGAAGGCTATCATTCTTAATTTTTACTTATGACAAATTTTACGGGAAAGTGGGGATTTTTATGAAAACTCTATTGTATAAAAACGCATGTCATTCACATAACAACTCTGGAACTACTGCGCATGCATCAGGATCTATCTACACCACCCTACACCGATCCTAATCAATGTGAAAATATCAGAATAAACAATAATTTGTTTACATTTGATTCTCCATTAGACGCCGAGGAGTTGGAACCCTCTAGTTTATAAATATATTTCTGTAAATATTTACAAAAATTTCTCATGAATATAAAAAGTATACGAAGATTTTGTTGTGCCAACGCGGATTTGATGTTTCTTTTATTATATAACAATATTTGTTTGATTATTTCATAAATCAAATCTGCTTTGAAATCTGCGTAAAAACTTCAAACTGACCAGCATTGGCAAACGGTCCTTCCGGCTGAGCATCGCCCCTCATTTGACCATGAGTTGCAAGGCACGTTTGGGTTTGATTTGTATTTCAATAAACCTGAAAACAATCAGAAATCAGCGTTTTCGGCCATTTTTACGTATTAAATTTCAACAAACGAATATAAAGTTCGCATTTACTGAAAGTATAAGGACTGTTTTGGGGAAAAAGAACCGTCTAGTTTAAAAAAAACATTTGTAAATAAAAAGTTAACGTTCGTAATTATATTATATACGATTGTAACGGTTTTTTCGTATTAAAATCGATTTAATAAACCCCGAAAAACGCGCGAGTAATCGGCGAGACGCTTAATTTTTGGAAAGCAGACATTATCGGGGACGATGAAACTGCCCCGACATTTTAGGTACGTTTGAAATGATGAAACTGCCCAGCTCAGTAAAGAGGATCAAGAAGGGTCACCTCGCCAGACCAGAAATGCTGAAATTGCCCCAAGCGCCTGTCCCTGCGTTTTTATTTTTGTCCCTACGTCCTCTTAGTGACTACAGTCTTCTTGTAACTGCCACCAATACCAGGAATTACTAGCTGATAAACTTTAGTGTAATACAATCGGTTATATTATAGGGGTTAGGTTAGGTTGTCGACGGCAGTTTTAGAAGACTGCAGTCTCTGACAGGACGCAGGGACAAAAATAATTCCCTCTTTTCCCCAGTCCCGTAGCGACTACCTGGCCGGGCGCTCGGGGCAATTTCAGCACTTCTAGTCTTGCGAGGCGACCCTTCCTAATCCTCTCTAATGAACGGGGCAGTTTCATCGTTTCGAAAGTACTCAGGTCCTCTGTCATAGCTCAACGGCTATGGTACTTGCCTCATAAGCAAGACGTCCCGGGTTCAAATCCCGCGGGGGACCATAAAATATTAAAAACCCCAAAAAAACATGCTCGTTAGCCGAAAGGCCCAAAGTGGCATGGAAAGCAAAAAAAAAAAAAAAAAAAAAAAAATCGAAAGTACTCAAAATGTCGGGGCATTATCCCTACGCTCGACATTTTGGCATAGTCAGTAAAATATTAAATTACGATAATGATTCATTAAGTATTCTGAATATAATTAAAACTTTCAACAACAACACATCCTACGTTTTTGTAACCAAGAATGATGTACCGACATTTACTAAAACAGTTTACAATTATTTTAACACATGAATGACTACTATCAAAAAACAAACTGCGTTTGAGGAATGTTTATTTTTGAAAGCGATGCTTCGATCAAGCCTAAACAAATATTTCTGCGAATAAATCTAAAATAAACATCGAACGGAATAATAAAATCTCGTCGGTGCATAAAATCAAATGGACTCGTTTAAATCGGTTCGATAAATCAACGCGCGCCCTGATCTGCTGGCGACATACCATTCAACTTTTTCCGATTACCAAGGCTACGCCAAATACACACGCGAATGTATTGATACACATTGCGTAATACCGCAGTTGTTGTCCTCCCCGCAACTAGGTTAATTGCCCATCAGCTTGGAGGCACGCCGATGTCATAATCAACCACAAAATTAAGCACTACGACCGTTTGTTTTAGAAGATCCAGTTGTTGCAGTATATAATAATTTACATTATAATGCAGCTCTAATTCTTGGCAATGTATTGTACCGCGGCATTGCCAAACATACAGTTTCAGGTTTAAGGTATCTCAAAAAAAGTATGGCGAATTGTACTAATAATAGGTAGCTATCACATTGAACTTCTATTATACTCCACCTTTATAGTTACGTATTTTTAGTATAATATAAGCGTATATAAGAGTATTTAAGTAGGCGAATGTACATTATTTAGGAAACCGAATCTACTAGTAGGGCTATATATTTAATATTATTCAAAAATAAAAGTAATGTTCTTACGTTTTGTTTTCTGAAATAAATTTGCGACCTATGATTGTATCTACATCACAAACAATTTATGTTTTATTTTTGTTCTTTTCTCGAAATTGGTCCTTGAATTGGTCTTTTAATTGGGCCTAGCAGTTGAACGAAAATAATAAATTAGACGACAAGGGTTTATCGTTTGCGATACACATCAAACAGTGTGAAAACAAAAGAAATAATCGCACTTCAACAGAACATTGAATTAACAGTCCTGTAGTGTTTCGACCGCATTTGACCACACACCGTTACGTCATTACGTTATCTCAACGCTGTCACTGCCGCCATATTGTATGCGTGTGAGGCCTGGTACGTTAATATAAATGATAACAAAGATCATGCAGACCAATTATCTGACCCCAGATTTTAATAACGACTCTAATTTTTAGAACATTTGAGTACGGTGTGCTACGCTTTAATCTTCAAACACGATTAAATTTTGTAACTACACTTAAGCTCACGCTTTAGAACGAAAGTTTTGTAAGAATAAAAATTATAAAAAGAATTATTTTAAAAAACATTTTGCATTTTGTTTATAAATGGATATACAATTTCATTATTTTTTAAACTACAAAATTATCTAATTTAACTAAGGAAAATACATTTAAATTAAATTCCTTTTAAACCAACAATTAATAATTGTGCCTATCCAATTGTAGATATGAATAATGAATGGATTGTTTGTTTTTACTATGGTATTAGAAACAAATATGTATTCATTAGCAACTCTAGGCTATCAATTAATGTCATTCGCGCAAAATCTCTGGCCCTACTGCGCATGCATCATGATATATATATCAACCTACTCCGATTCAAGTTCCTTAATCCTAATCAACCGTAATTCCCGTGAAAATATCAGAGTATACAATAATCTGTTTGCATTTGCTTCGCCGAGTGGAGTTGGTAAACAGATTGTTAGTGCCAACACGGATTTAATGTTTCCTTTTTTAAAATAACAATATTTGCTGAATACATCTAATCTATTTCGAAATTTACGCAAATCGCCGGATTCAAAATACAAAAGTTGGAACTGTAGCGCATTGACACTTTGAACATGTGAAGCAAGGCTTATTTGGGTTTAGTAAAGCCTCGTCCACACTTGCAGACTGTGTATGCAGACTGTCTGCCGACACAGTTTGTGTTTTGCGTCCACACTAGAAAGCCAGTGTTTGACGACATGGAGACTGAAGAGGACGTGGTTTTAGCTTGTGTGTGCTTTATCTTTCTAAATCATGTGACAATCATGTTGCGGTGGTGGACCCGCAAGTTTCTCGAAGAAGGTTCCTATTATGGCCGCAATTTGTTATCTGACCTCCGATTAGAAGATGGTGCAGGTTTTCGGAACTTCACGAGGATGACACCTACAGATTTTGAAATTCTGTTAGGATTCGTTGGGCAAAAGATATCAAAGAAATGTACGCGGTACAGAGCTACGATTTCAGCAACCATCCGGCTTGCTGTAACGTTGAGATACCTAGCAAGTGGCGATTCATTTACCAGTTTACAATACACCTTCAAAATATTATTACATATAAATTTGTTAAATAAAAATACACAAATATACGAGTCACTTATTATTACAGTTAAAATAAAATTATAAATATTTATTAAAATGGTATTTCGGTAAAAAAAAAACTACGGGGTAAAAATTCGTATTACTAACTCTCAGAATTTTATTAATATAATAAGAATAACAAAATTGTTATGTTCTTTACAAAAGTATAAAATGTACCAAATATCACTTTACAGCATAAGTATTTTGATAATCGGCCGACAGTCTGCGTGTTTCCCGTTCGTTTGGAAAACAGAAAACATTGTATTTTGCCTCCAGAAACACACAGACTGTCAGCCGATTATCGGCGGACAGTCGGCAGATTAGCTGAAGACGTCTCCGGAGACGAGAGAAAACACCGGAGAGACTGTCGGCCGACAATGCTTCCGCAGACAATTCTGCAAGTGTGGAAGAGGCTTTAGATTAATTTGAAAACAATCAGGAATCGGAATTGTTTAAAGACTTAGATTTCAACCAACAGAACATAAAGTTTGTCTCTAGCCTACTGAAATAACTGTTTTAGGCTCTGTTGTAGTGTAAATAATTCGCTTCGTCGAGAGTCTCAAAGGAAGCAGGAGGCGGAATCTTGAGTAGAACTCTGAAAACTTCTTCTTCATATGTTACAGACAATTATTTCTTTATGTCTAAGGAAATAGAAGTTGTCGTCAGCCATATTGTGGTCGAAGCACAAAGGTAAAGCACAATAATAAAGCGGTACCTCATTAAATATTATAAAAACCAGTTAACCTGTTTGAAAAACTATAAAGCGTAACACTGAAAATTGGGAGAGGGGGAGATATATACGATACTTAAAACACGATTAAATTTTAATATTAGTAATTTTATTTTAATAATATTGAACGTAGTTCAATTTCTTTAATTGAATCTAATCAAAATGCAATTAATTATTGAAGAAAATTTGTCAATCATGGTTACTAAATAAATTCAATTACCCAAATAACAAAAAATATTTAAACAATTATAGTATTACATTTAGAAAACAGCGTTACGCCCTTTGTATCAGTTTAAGTTCACAAATAAAAGTGTCTTCCCTTATACTTTTCTACCAGACCAACTGACCCGTTCATTTGTAAACACTGTTCTAAAAATGGAAAAACTAAGCTCATTAAACGATTCTTCAATGAACCGTGACAGTGCATACAATGGAAGTAATATGATGCAATAGTATCACGGTAAACTATTAGTGTATTATCAATTGACGAGGTTTTATTAAAAAAGCCGACGACTTTCACTATACACGCGCTTCGCCGCATCGACTTGAGAATCGTGGAAAGTTGATTATCGATAGTCATCGAGTTGTTTGATATTTATTCTAAAGAAGACGTCGATTTCTACTCTGTGTTATACCATTAGTCTGGTGTTGAAGGCTCGAGCGTTCACTGCAATCCGTTCTTTTTACGCGCTTTATCTTTAAATGGAAAGACTGTAGCCAAAAGGAACTAAAGTGAGACTTTTCCCAATACACAATACCTTTCTTTGGTTTGAATACTCCTGCTTTACTACGGAACTACTTTTAGTTCGGCACAAAACATTAATTCAAATATTTTGGGAGTGTCACTATTCATCTCAGCGGCCTTCAAAACTACGGATTTGTTGCTAATTACAAATGTTTTCAATTGTTTTTACGTTATCATCCGCTTCCCACCCCCATCTCTAGCGTTGCTGATGGGTGTTTTACCCCCAAAATACTTTTTCCCTAGATAGTACGCACGTGTACGAAGCTTGATTGAAATCAGCCATACGTTCCCTGGAACAATATTTGTCTAATTTTGGAGACAAATTAGAAACTTGTGTCGCAATTTTTGGTTAGATTTTTTTTTGTTGTTAAATTAGAATCCCCGGAGCGACAACAAGTATAGAAAAACAAGAAAAGTAAATAGCGCCTATGCACATGCATGCAAGAGTTTTACACCTACAACAAAAATGCCTATTGTTACTACGAGCAGTTGGAATAAAAAAAAACACCTGTTGTTGACCAAGGACAACCGCCTTCAGTAACAGAAGGATGTGTTGGCTCTTCCAGTCCGGGAGTTAACCTATCCGTCGACAGTGCACTTGAACTATCGGTTTGTAGCTAATAACTACTTGCAAGGCTAACCTTGGAAGTCGAAGACATGTTCGCAATGGGAAGGTGCCACCATAGAGCATACCGTACTAGGCCTTTGCATTCGTAAAGACATGTTACATGAACAATAACAACAAGCCAAGTTAGAAACACCCCATTTTATTCAAGATGATTTAAAATTGTAAATGTTGTTTTAACTTTTATACAAACATGCACCTTGACACTATTTTTCCGTCTGTCGGCCATTTTGGTTTGAACAGGAACAAGAATTAGGCCTAACATCTATAATAAATTCTGCAGAACTCTTAAATACTTAGTTTTTTAGAAAATTCTTATAATTTGTTACTTAATGGTTCCCAAATGAAGGTTAATATAAAATTAATGTTTGAAAAAAAATGACCATTTTACACAACAATTGCAAGAGACAAATAAATTGGTTGGCTCTATTAATACACTACTAAACAAGATGTCTTTGATAGAATAAAAACTTGAACTCAGAATCTCACAACTAAAACGTTTATTTACTCAAACGCGTTTCAACGACAATCCTGTCATCTTCAGTGATACACGATCTATAACTATCAAACTAATAAGTTATAATTTGAGTAGTATTGCAGCTCATGCATCACTGAACATGACGTTGTAGTTGAAACGAGTTATAAACGTTTTAGTTGCGACATTCTGTGATCAAGTTTTATTCTATCAAGTATACAGTCTCACAAGTCAAGTTCAATATTTATTTTTAAAGTGTTATGGGGGAGGTTTACCTCCAGCCCCCCTCCCGACTCAACTATTTTATAAACTACGTTAATTAATATTTCGGCAAACAACTATACAACCTGTTTTTCAAACATTTCCGAAAATATCATACTCGACTAAAGTAGATTCATGATTTTAGTTGAATTTGTTACTTTTAAACTAATTTGACCAATTAACACGAATAATATGAAAAGTTTTTGTCTTAAGACCATGGGGTAAATTGCAACTGCTCAAGTTCAACAGAATTTACTGACGCAATTTAATTCCTTCAATTTATTAAACATAATTTCTCACTTTTGACTATTTTCCAATCTTACTCACAAATGTGTTTTCGGATGACTATCAAAAATGGCGGCAAACTCTCCAATGTAAAAAAGTCCATCAATCTAAAAAAAATATTTCATCCAGAATTTCAAACACAATTTTTAATAAAGCCAAAAGTTAAATGTGCTGTCGATTACTTGTGTATTAAAACCGCCTTTAAATTTATAAGTCATTGCCGCAATTTTTGTTGCATTTTCGCCTAATTAATAGGTGTAATAATGTGTAATTTTGAATTTCCCTTTGTAATGAATATGATGAATAACGATCAGAAACTGTTTCAGATTTGTATTTGAAAAAACCTATGTAATTTAAAGTTTACACGTAGGCTATCAGAAAATTAAATTACAAAAGACTCTGCTTCAAAAATAAAACACAAGATGTTCACTTCATAACTCTCAGTTGTTTAGTTGATATATTTAATTTTGAATGTCAGGATAAACAAACAAAAACTCAAACATAACAATGCCACAGAATGTATTAGCCTACCTCTAAAAATATAAACTCTAAAAAGTTATAGTTGTACGGTATTAAGTTGTTCATCATGGCGCACAGACAATTTAAACCTATCTAGACATTCTCGGCTTAATATTTGTCCTACAACTTGTTTACACATAAATGTAATCACAAAACCACAAACTAACAACACAATCAATACAACAAAGAACAAGCATGTTGACCCAAGGACTGCGCAAGCCAAATTAGGACTACTTAAGTCAAGTGGTGCACGAAATAAAGTGGGTAAATTATTCGGAAATTTCAACACAAAGTGAAGATATTACTAGTTGTTTAATTTCTGTTACTTCCTTAAGTTAACTGATTCAGTTACTGCTGAAACAGAATTAGTCATGTTTTGACTTTAGTTGTACTTTAAAACACTATTAGCCTAGTCAACGAATGCCCAAAGGGGGGGGGGGGGTTAAAGATCCCATTTTTTATGTTTTGCCTATATTTCAGTAGGGGTTGGTCCTACAAAAAATACATACGTATACAAAATTAAAGGTGACAAAATTCTCTACGTTTGTATACCTATAGTATTTTTGCTATCTGTTAACCGTTAATGAGATATACGCTCTCGAAAATCAGTAATTTTCGAAAACAATGTTTCTTTGCATTGGAATAATTTATTATTTGTTCCCCATGCGGTCTACGCGTCTACCCCATGAGCTCTCTCCAGTTCTTTATGTCGCTGTAGTTGAGTTATATAAGCGTTCGTAGAAAGTCAAATTATTGTGTATTTCGCCTCAGTAGCCCTATATTATTTTATTTTATTATTAGGCTACTATTATGTCCCGCTATCTCGTCGGAAAAATGTTTTGTTTCTCGATTTAGTTGAGTTAGTTTTTATATGTCATACGTCCATAGGAAGTCGAATTATTGTGTTTTTCGCCTTTATATTTTATTATTATTATATCCGGTATATTTTATTAGTATTATAGTATATATAGAGAAAGTATAGCGATCGCAAAAAAAATCGATGTCAAGATTTTTGTGGAAATATCCGTTTTGGGACCCCCTGAGTCCAAAAAAGTGTTTTTTTACAAAATGTCTGTCTGTACCTAATGTATTTAAAGCTAAGAGAGAAAACTAGTCGATCGATTTCTAACAAATTTGCACCAAACATGTCAATTAGGCCTGTATAGATGCACGAAAAAAGGTTTTGAAACATTTTGAAAAACAACCCCATTTTTGGCCCAAAAACCCCCAAAAAATCAGTTATTATTTTTTTATAGAAATACGGATCTAACGATTGTGATAAAATTTGGCTTATTCATAGCGCTTAACATACCCTACCATATGCAAAAAACAGCATCTTTCAAAAATTTTCGTTTAGCTAATAATAATAATAATAATTCGTTTAGCTAATAATAATAATAACTGATTTTTGGGGGTTTTTTGGCCAAAAAGGAAGTTGTTTTCAAAAATGTTCAAAACCTTTTTTCGTCACTCTCTATACACGTCTAAATTGACATGTTTGGTGCAAATTTGTTCAAAATCAATCGAATAGGCCTAGTTTTTTCTTTAGGTAATAATAATAATATTTATTAGTTACTCTCCTACTTTAATGTACTATGCCCTCTCCTACTTTAATACAATTATGAAGTAACAGTTGGGGGTTGGTGTGCGAAGCACGCAATGCATTGTGTATTAAAAATACTCCCATACGGGGGTTGGCGTTCGAAGCACGCAATGCACTCTGTATTGAAAATATCCCCAATACGGGGGTTGGCGTGCGAAGCACGCAATGCATTGCCCGATAATAATTTTAAAATGTTTGTGACAAAGTATGTGCCAGTTTCTAGTACCGTTTATTATTTCTCATGCAGTATATATTATCAACATATAGGCCTACAATTTATTGAGCAACATATTATGTTTCGCCATTTGGCATCTTCATGCTACTAAATTGAACTAAAGCAAATATCTATCGAAACATAGGTTGCTCAACAAATTTTGTTTGTGAAATTTTACCTAACTTTTATGTTGTATTTTGAATGTAGCTAATCGAGTAAAATTCAGACCAAACTGTTAATGTTTTCAGCGTATGAGAGGTATGGGCTGTTGAATTCCCCGTTAGCCTGTTTCACAATAATTTAAAATCTAATGTTACTAGTCTTTTACTAACGAACTATATAACATTCACTATTCAAATGAGTTTTAACATTATCTTTTCTTTTTTTTTATAAACTTGTTAAAAATGTAACTGCTTTTTTAAAGAAGAATGTTGTAGGCCTAAAATCATTGTTTTTATCTTTGAGCCTAATTACTTGTATTTTTATTGTGGAATTATTAGTTGTCCGCTACAGTCAGATTGATATTTTAATTACATTAGGTGCTGTTTACCAAATTACGATAAGTCTTCCAAATTATCCTCTGGGATACCTGTATGATTTATTGCTAGTACAGTATAGTGTGAAAGGCGTCGGCAGTGTTCCCCCAAAATATTGTTTAACATTAATACTGTATTATTATGTGTTCTAATAATTAATTTAATTTAGAAATTTGTTATTAATTAGGCTAAGTTTGTTTTAATAGGATATCATCATCTGAACATGAGTGGTTTTCCCGGGATTCAAACCGGGAAACAAAAAGGTCCGAACAATACACATATCAGCTATAAAGGCCGCCCTAAGTTCAGTAAATCCAGCCTAGCAGTAATCTATAGCAGACTAAAAGTAAACTAAACTGACTCATGTGTTCATATTATTTAACAGATAAATCGGAATTCCAGAATGATAAGCGTCCACTTGTGTCACCCCTATGGAGGGGTCCTTATCAGCATAATTGTCACGGAATTTAACGAAACATTATCTATTGAAAATTTAGTAATTTAGGCCCAATCATCTTGAACAATAATTACACCAGACTAAATTACATTATTATATTTTGTAATTATTTTACAAGATCCTTGAGTCAAAAAAAATTATTGAATCAATACAGTATATTATTCTCTGGTAGTCTTGGTTGCAAAATTGTATACAAATGAGGTAGGCCTACCAAGTAGATATTAGACTATGTTATGAAACCAAATAAGTTTTAATAATTTAAAGATTTAGAAAATATTTTAAAATAGAAATCATTCAGTTTGCTTGTTTTGTTTTAGTTAATTTGTCTGAGTGTTGAAATTAAATGTATTAACTTATTGCAATAAATTTATTGTTGTTTAATTTTTATCCATAAAAGCCTAATATTATTACAACAAATAATAACTTGTATTGAGTAGAGGTACTGTACTCAAAGTAGCCTAAACCTTTTTCTTTTGTAATGTTAGATGCAGGAATGGTAAACGGGGTAAACCTATAAAAACAACTACAATAATTTATTATTGTTGGGCTAACAAATAAAATAAATTCATGTTTTGATGTTTTATTTTTAAGAAATAAAAGCTTTAGGCCTATAAAGTCAAGTTTTAGACCTAAACCAGAGCGAAATTTTTGAATATACTTTGCAAAGAAATGTGAACTTAACCTTGACAAAAATAATGTTAGCCTATGTAAGAAATAAATAATTTTAATAAAATGTAGGCTATGTTAAATTATTTCGCTAATAAATTGTAGGAGCAGATCAAGTAACTTATTTAGGGCTTAAAAACCATCTTTCCTAGTAAAACAATGAAAGTAAGTAATATTACATTCTTATTCACCATTGAAAAAGCTTAGAATTATAGTTTCTTTATTACGTTGGTGATTCTTAAACTAGCCCAAAGACTTTTTTTCTAAGGGAGAGTATCCTTAAAATTTTACTTTAAATCTTGTTTAAATTTTAGTGACGTTTGGTCAGACTCTAAAAATTAATGTCGGTAAAGATCAATCTACAAAATATTAGACAGACGGAAAACTAAACATTTTCAGTCCTTTACAAACTTTTTTCTTTGTCCTTAAGTTTCTCGGTTTCGTCCTGATCACAGTATTATTATAAATACTATAAAAAAAGTCTGCCCACCGGCAAATGAGGGGAATAATTAAGCCTAAAAAACTAAACAAGATATTTGTAAGTCACGTAAGAAAAATTCACGAACATTTAAAAGATTCTAAAAATGTAAACCAAGGGCTTTATTTAAAACAGTTACAATATCACCTAGATGTAATCAATTACTACGTACATGGGACAAATGAAATGAAAACTAATAAATTCTAAGATAAAGATTGTAAGCTTGCATGCTTCTAATAACCCAGCCCTACAGACTTGCCTGCCAGACACGCTACATAGGGGAGGTGTTCTCAAGGCTAACCGGGGATTGAACCCTCCGCCTTTCCCTACTCCGAACCCCTCCGGCTTTCAAAAGATTTGGAGCGGTCGGTGTCCCGAAACGACGAAAACTTGTACAGTTAAAACTTAGAGACAAGTTGTTGGAACATAAAAATTAGCAAGTCAAAGTTTGCGCCAAGTTGTTCGAGCTGAAGATTAAAATTGTGCCATATATTGCACTTCTACATCACTATGAAATATTAAACTTTGTAAAGAAAATGAAGAAATAACAAGTTAAAGTAAACTTATTCCAGCGGAAACTTCTAAAAAGTTACATTTTTTATTGCAAGAAGTTAATAAAATGCACTTTATAAATAAACAATATATAAACAAATAAAACTTACTTGTTTTACTTTTCTATTTTGTCGTCAACGTTTGCTTCAAAATTATTAGGCTATCATAAAAATAGAATAGCTAATATTATTAATATTTTCAATGCAATTAAAAAGACGATAGGCCTATCCAAAAATGTATTTATAGTTTTCTAAAAGATAACAGTAACAACAAGTACTTTTACAAAAATTAGGCTACTACAAGAATCACCTCCTTCAATAAATTAAAGAAAGATATTCTTAAGGCTCCAATAATAACAATTATAAATATATTACAATCTCCCAGGAAGTTAAAATATTTTCTACCACCATATCAAGTATCTTTTAATTTAAATATCCTATAATTATAAGCTACATAGGCTATACAAATAGATTTTAGTGGCTTAGAGACCTACAATTCCTAACAATATTTATTTATCTTTAAAACAAATGCAGCAAGTTGGGGTAGGGGTGGGGAAGCACTTTATTATGTTATTTAAAGAAAATCTGAAATTTTATGAAAGACAAATTAGATATGTAATGTTTTCTTTATTATTTTATTTAGTAAAGCAATCTTATGGACACACATTGAACATGGTGATGGTTAACAAATAAGAATAAATCCGACTTTAAAGAAACTGATGAAAACATCAACAACGGACCATTTACAAACTTTATAAGAAATTTTATTGAAACTTTAACAAATTACAAAAACCTAACAAATAAGATGTTATAAAAAATTATCTAAATTCACACATTACAAAAGTCATAACATCAATTTACTCCATTGAATCTCTTGTTAATCTGTCTATTGGAGCATCATAACCAAAACAAAGGAAAATATTCCAAATGCCTATTTGACCAAGTTCGACTTAATCCCGTTATAACTGTACAGTATACAATAGCATCAGTCAATTAAGTGAACAACGGCTCATCAAACTGATGCAACTAGGCAACACATCTATGGCTATCAAAGTGAATGAACAATCTAGGCTAGCTGAAATAACAAAAAGACAGCCTAATGGAATTCTTGCAGTAAACAAAATAAACGCTATTTTATTTGTAATAAAATATACTTACATACTTTGAAATAATCTAGTCTATCTCACAAAATTTATTTCAAATGTTGGTGTCCAAAACAAAATTCTTTTCTTAAATAATGTGAACTAGGCCCTAATTAATTTTGTATGGTATATAATATGAAAAACAATAACAAATTTACTTTAAATGTTGGTTTTCAAAGCCTAAATTTAAAAAGGTTTATTAGCCTACAATAATTGAGACTAACAACCTGACATGATGGATATTAATTAGCAGAAAGTACAAGTTATAAATATGGTGTGTATACAGCAAATATGCAGTTAGGCCTAGTTGGGCAGATTGAAAACAAATTATCTAAGAATATATTATAAAATAAAGGATACATTTTTTTTTACTAAAACTATTCCAAATTTAACGATAGAAACTTTTTAATTTATTGTGTAATAAAAAGTAAGTAGGCTTAGTTACAAATTTATTTAAGCTTTGCACTTATTTAGGATTAACATACAGTAAATATTATTTGGTAGGCTAACAATCTAATTTAAATATGTTTTCTAATACAAGAATATAACAATTGAGGCATGTTGAATAGACCTACCAACAAATAACATTCAACTACATTTTCCGTTGTTCCCAGTTTAATCATAAATGACATAACCTACTGTCGGTAATTTATTTGTCCAGCGTCATCAATACAAAACTAAATCTGTAAATAAATACAGTTAACAAAACATATTGAATAAAAGTAAGATCTAATCTTACCCGACTTCCAAGTAAAGATTAACAGAATATTATATATTACAAAACTTGGGCCTACAGCGTGGAATTATATAAAATGACCATGCTTACAATACAGACGCCAGTGAACGAGCAAAACCTGATCTAAAAACAAACGTATAGACCAGACATATTGTGCCGTCCACTGTCCACTTCTGACGCCACGATGTTTAGCAATAAGTTAGGCCTAATTCATGTGGTTTGTAGGTTATTGTAAATATGTGCAGTATGTTGGTATAATCGAACGGTGTTTATTTAGAAATAAGGTTATATTTGAATTTATATATATGCATTTAAAACTATTTCATTTAGTGTTTGTTTGATACGAGTAACACGTATAACAATAAAATTACAACTAAAAATGGTCGAAAGCGTGTGGACGCTTACTTACCGGGTAATAGACCCCTTGCGGTGTTAAAAAGAATGCTCCTGAGCCCCACAGTTTGACGGCTTTTCTTTACACTTCACGTAAAACACACTACACCATTCACTGCTAACCTCAAAATTCTAGACCCGGGATACGAAATCCCAAATCAACACTTGTAAATCGCACTGTTACCTAGATCAACATTTAGACGCAAAGAAATATTAACCGAATGAGTTATGTACACAGTTATACCAATGCTACTGCTCGAGGTGGTCTTGGATCAATGAAACGTTCTGCAGAACAACGCGCCAGCTTCCCCTCCAAACCCCCTCCACTGCTGCCAACCTTGCCAAGTCGTTGTGCAGTGTTGCCAACTCATTCTGACACTAATAGATTTCGTCTTAATTCTGACATTTAAAATGTTTTAAAAGCTGTAATTGTGATAATAATGTTTTAAATTAAATTGTTTTGACTCGTTAATGAGGATAGTTACTAGCTTCATTAAATTGTTGGAATGTTTAAGCTTCAATTAAAATAAAAAATACCATAAACAAACGTAGACTGCACTTTGTTACAAAATTATTTCGAAGTAATGTTTGTTTAAATTTTTACATATAGCTCAATTTAATTATATCGTTTATTTTAATAGTAAAACAAAGTTTGTGGAAAATGTTACACGAATTAGAATTTAATGATAACAGCATCACTACAAAAGATTTTATTCCGTACATTTTTATACAATGAAACTTTGTTATATTATCTATAAATTAATTGCATAATACTTTTCAACATAAACCACAGAAAACTACATTTCCATTTGTATTAATTGAACCACAACAAATATAAATTAGTCCGTAGAGAAAGAAAATATTTTCGTGACACATATTACCACTTGTATGATTTTAGTTATTATTAGAAGCTTCCAAAGTAATGTAACTATGTGTTTAACGGGAATCACATTGAAATTAGTTGATGAATGGCGATTAGTTTTTTGGTTCCGCACAATACAACAGGAAAATCCCTTATAGTCGTTTGTATCTCTGTAAATGTTTACCGGTACAGTTGAATGATCCGCTAAAAATTTAATTTTCCAAACGTTTTAGGCAGTATCGGCGGAAACATAGACTTTAAGGCAAAATCAGAAAGAATTACTTTTATAATTATAATATTAATTTGATTAATGCTGTCGGTAATTGTTAAAGCAAACTTTCGATTTTTAATAATTAAAGGCGCATAAATAAAAATAGCAATTCAGGAGTTTTTTTAGTTGAATAATTTATACTTAAAAAATCAATGAAAATGGTTCTCTACCTCAACGTGAAGAAAATGCTGAATTTGAAAACATGTTCAAAAGAATACAGTTGCGTCTTATTTTAATTGCCCTTCAAGCGCTAGAATTCACTTTGAAATAATGTCATTATTTGTCTTGTAACAAAACCTAGTATTTAAGGGTCTGCTCCAGTAAACGAGAAAGCAACCGGAAATGCAAGCGCCTCTCACTATATCCCTATCTAAACAGTGCAATTTCTTGCGCTGACATTGCCTCATTTCAAACCATTTTATAAGTCTATCTTTTGTAATTGAGTGTTGGAAAAAAAACTGAATATTCTTTATACAATTTCGGATCCGGCTTGCAAATTATTTTTCATTATTATTTTTTTATTGTGTTAGGAAAAAAATTCAAACTTTGTACTCACAAAATGTCAATTACATAAAAAAAAAAAAATTAATGTAAATTGGAAAAAAATTCAAACTTTGTACTCACAAAATGTCAATTACATAACAAATTTTTTTTAAATGTAAATTGCAAGACGGATGCGTATTGTGACTGTGCTTAAAATGAGACCTTGCAAACAATTTTATGATAAAAAGTAAACGAATTAAATGGTTTGAAATTTAACATTGCTCTTATGGGATAAAAATCCAAGATTTCCGCCACTACAGCAGACCCTTAAGCGGTTGGTCTTTAAAACTTGTTCTCAAAATAAATTATATGCTATAATATCGTTTTCTAATGGACTAATAATTTTAAAAAAATTAGTCTGCGTCGGTGGAAGTTATACTTCTTTGGCCATCCAATGGTATAGACAGGTAGACCTACTATTGATTTAATATATTTTGGGAAAAACTAGTCGTAACTTAGAGTAGCCCTACTATTTTGTAGATGATAGCCTATTCTTTTATAAAAACACTAACCAACACTTAAGAATATTTTAAAATTAATATCCCATTTTTTCCTTGTTTGTTACATACGCTTATGCATACTATCGTTGCATCTGTTTGGTTGGTCACAGTTAGTCTGGGGACAATGAGCAGTGCTCACTTACTACACCCAAAAAAATGAATGAGCTCCCGAAGTTTCTGCATATCGTCGTGAATCATCATGTATATACACTTTTTAATGACTGCCGATAACGTGTTCAGGGGACCATGATCAGTGCTCACTTACTACACCCAACAAAATTAATATTGCATTGCCATAGGTCCTTGATAAGTGTGCAAAGTTTCAAATCAATCCGACTTTTTGAAGTATAGGAAAGTATACGAATATACGAAGAAAGGTATAAAAAGGCACTTTCCGGATTTTACTCCTAACGCGAACGCGGTTTCTCGACCGACACCCCATCCCGATTACAACGGGCGCAAAGAAGTATAACTTCAATAACACCATATTTATGTTTCTTGTGTAAGCACGTATAATAAACGGTACCCGAAACTGGCACATACTGTCTCACAAACATATTTAAATTATTAAACAGAATCACTGTGACTTCATAATTGTATTAAAGTAGGAGAGGGGATATATTAAAGAAGGAGAGTAACTAATAAATACTAATATTATTAGCTGAATGAGAATTTTTAGAAAGGTGCTGTTTTTTTGCATACGATTGGGTACATTCGGCTACAAATAAACCAAATTTGATCAAGATCGTTAGAGCCATTTTTGTATAAAAGAATAATAACTAATTTTTTGGGGGATTTTTGGCCAAAAATGGGGTTGTTTGTCAAAAATTTTCAAAACCTTTTTTCGTGCAACTATACAGGCCTAAGTGACATGTTTGGTGTAAATTTGTTCGAAATCGATCGAATATTTTTCTCTCTAGCTTTAAATGCATACATACAAATAGACATTTTGTAAAACCCAAATTTTTGGACAGGAGGTCCCAAAACGGATATTTCCACAAAAATCTCTTATATAGATTTGTTTGCGATCACTTTACTTTCTCTATATAGTATAGTGAGAAAGTAAAAAACTAATTAAATCACATTGCACTTGGTCTAATTTGTAGTATTATAAAGTATTTGCTTCGTAACCAATAATAATAATAATAATAAGTGCAAAAACCGATTATTTTTTCAGAAAACAAAGTTACTTACAGTAGAATAGAACAGAATAGAATGTAGAACTGAAAATACAAGAATATAATGTAAACTGAATGTTTTCGTTAAAAAAGAAACAAATTCTACATTTTCGCGATGATTTTATAATGGAATCGAATTACTGTATAATCGGAACAATCACCCGTAACAGGAACAGTCATTCCATATTGACCAATATCAACTAGGCGTGCTCTGAACACAATTCCGAGAAACATAACCCAGTGCCATACGGTGCCGTATATACACCCTCATCTTATCCTGCTCTTGATAAATTCGAAGAAATTCAATTAATTTGTACTGTATTCATTTATTTTCCATTTTCCCTTAACTAGAACACGAAGTTATCCTCAACTTGTAAGTAACATCAATGCAAGTTGGCAACACTTGCTATTAACAAGAATCTTAACATCATTATAACATTAGTTCTAGTTCACAAGTTAGTGTCTAATGTTTCTAATGATGTAGCCTACTGTTAGTTCACATGTTTGAAGCTGTTTGTTCGGACGTTTGCCATTATTTGTATGTAAAGAAAATAATACACGCCGTATCAATAGTATAAATCAAGTCCATAGGCGTAACCAGAGGGGGTTTTGGGGTTATAACCCCCCCCCCCCCCCCCGTTGAAAAAATATTATTATGTTATCGGCGATGGAATAACAATAAAGCGAGAGTTGCTCTCTGTTCATATAACAATAAAACATTACAAGAAATATTATATTACATAAAACACTTCGTGATTGATGAACTAGACACTTCAGTTTAATTAATCCCAATGAGGCTTTTTATGAGCGAGGGCGTTAACTAATCCGCAGTCGGCAAAAAAACGCCGCGTGTTCCAAGCCTATGAGGTTAGAGGCAGCGCACGGACATATTTGGCGGGGGGTGAGTCATGGTTGCTATTCTAAATTATTCTAAAGTAAAATTGAATCACAACTAGAAGTGGAAAATTAGACAAACCTATATCATTTTAAAGTACTTTTGGGGAGCCTAAAGCCCTGCACACACCAGAGCGGTACTCCGTGCGATACCAGAGCGGGCGCGATACTTTTTCTTGGAAATTCTCTTGCGATACCAGTGGTCCGTGCGATACCATGGTGGCTTATGGAGCCGCACACACCAGAGCGAACTGCGATACGCGATACCGAGACGAATGCGATACTGTAGCGATATTATCGCAGTAACGCTGCATGCACCGTTCGCAGCGCTTTATCGCAGCGATACCACGCGGCCAAATCATTGAACTACTCAGTTTTGTCTGTCCTGTGCACGTGTAAAGCGGCCCATACACTACACATGCATTGCACGCCGTGCAATGGCACGCCGTGCTTGGCTTGGCACGCCGTGCGTCACACACTGAAAATTCAGTCTGCTCCGTGACGTGCTAGAAGTCGGTTGTCACTGTGATTGAGAAGCCTGTTTTGAGAGTTTTTGCCGCTACCGAACGAAATATAACCTCAAAAGACGTTTCACTTTTAGCACGTGGCGCGGGACTGGCCCACACACTAGCAGGTTGGCACGGCGGCGGATGGCACGGCGTGCCGAAAATCAAACTCGTCTTGATTGCCATCGTGCCATGCATTGCACGGCGTCCTTAGCACGGAGACCTCCACACACTGGCAGGTTTCGTCCGTTTTTGGCACGTCGTGCTTGCACGGCGTGCAATGCATGTGTAGTGTATGGGCCGCTTAACAACAACATGTCGTGTATCACCGAACACTTACTTGAAGTTGTTTATACATACCCGGTGCTCTATGATTTAAATCACAAGGATTATAAGAACATACGGAAGAAAGACAAGATCTGGGAGAACATCGGAAAGACACTGAATACTTCTGGTAAGTATGAAAAGTTTTGCTGGTCCCAAGAAGCACTTCGCTAGCTAGGACCGAACCTTTCTTCCAGGATAGGTACTGCATAATATTTAATGAACCAAGCCTACTTAATTATGTTTCGTGTGCATATAATTTTAGCCATTTTATTGTTTAGTACCACCACGTGGTAAGTGTTGGTAAGGTTGTTTGGTACAGTGAGGAGGAAGCAGCTTGAGCTACAGAAAGTAGTGACGCCATCTACCGTGGGAACGTCTGCCCTTGTATTTCAATTCCCAAGTCAACTCTTTGGTACTTTCCTTTTCAATAATGTCAGCAATCAAACTCAGCAAATCGTCAAAACATTCCTGATTCATTCTAAAATATATGTAGAATCTTTTTTCATCTTTTCTTAACTGGGGCATGAGCATATGGTACTCGCCAAATTGCAGCCGTTCTTTATTTATGTCGTGTACCCACATTTTCCTTGCTCTTTCGTCTTATAGTACGGCTAGTAACAGCAACGCTTCTTCTTCATCAGACGATGTCATCGTAAGTAAACACACAGTACAGTAAACAAACACTAACTATAACACAACACTTTTACGTCTAGAGAGTCACACGACCACCGCACCCTACGCTCCCCTGAGGTGTACTGGCTTTCCCGCGCGTCTCTTTTCCCGCTCTGGTGTGGAAGCACCTGTTTCCGCTGCGATATTATCGCCCAAGTATCGCAGATAAAATTCTAGGAATTATATCGCGTCGCTCCAGCGATAAAGTATCGCTCCGGTATGTGCAGGGCTTAAAATGCGTTATTTTGCATCTTAATTTAAAAAAACCCCCCCCCCTCCGGTTGTTGTAACCAGCCCCCCCCCCCCATACGGTCGTCTTGGTTACGCCTATGAAATCAACTCTTGTTATCAAGTGGAATCTAAATCTAACACATAATTTATAAACTAAACAGAAAACATAAACCTACAGATCTAGGCCTATGTTTGGCGCCTAACCTAAAATACTGGAACTGAGATTACAAAAAACTGATGCGTAGGAAGCAGTTAGTTAAGTGGTAAAGTGGTAGTGATTTTATTTATTTCACTACTAGCTAACTCGTGCGAATATTTCACAAGTTAGGAGTACTTATCTGGTTTGATGTAATTCAGATAATTACGTTTATTTATTTACGTTGGTTTATAAATAACAGTTTATATAACGATTTATAACATATTACGTTGATTTAATTTAATCGACTTGCGTGATAGATTACACTTGCATATAGAATGTAAACAATCTAACTGACAGCTGTCATGTTAGTTTAACAGATTGATATAGATGGCGCCTTTCATGAGGAATCATATGAAAGTTTGTTTAATAGATTTTAATTTTTTAATGAAAACATTAAATTTAAGCTATTTGTTTATTTTTGTCAATAGCGGGAAACATAAGCTTTAAAATGAAGTTTGAATCATTAATATTGGTAAAGAATTAAGGAAGATATGGTGTTGCCACAAAAAATATCTTTGAGAAATAATATATGATTATATATAATAATAATATAATATATATATTGTATATCTTAGAATGACCTTGAATTATTACCCTTTTTGAAGACGTTGGCCGACCTTTCCACTGGGAATGTTATTGCTAAAAGATCATGACTGATACAATACTAGGTACTAGGTATGTATTCTATAGCCCTGATACTAGATTAGATAGGTTGGGGACCTAATGTTTTTAGTTATAACTTTCTACCTCGCACTTTACATTCCCCACTTTTCTTACTAGTAAGTGTAATATGGTAAAAAATAAGGCGCAGCAACTAGCATGTTTTCAAGGGTTCGCGTAGAGCGAGTGATGAGCTGATACACTTGCGCTAGTCGATCACGTGACCTCTCTCTAAGATATGTATAAGCCCTTAGGGCTCGGGTCCCTAAATTCAAAACGGCGAAGTTGGGTACCAATTTCAATGTTAAAGTAACCTAAACATACCTTCAATTTTAAGCATATTTTTGGGTTAATTTCGTCAATAAACGAAAGATGTACTTTTTTTCTTAAGGTAATATAGATTGTGGGTGTTGATCGCTAAGGTTTTTTGCAATATCTCTTTTTGCAACTGAGTAAAAAATTCATAAAGTTTACTATTTTGTACTATTTATATCATACGTTTATGAAAACAACAAAACTGTTTTTGAAAATGTATTCAGCAATAAACATTCGCAAATGACAGTTCTTCAAAAGGAAACCAAATTTTTTTATTTATTCCAAGAATCAACGGAAAAGAATGACTTATTCTGTAGCATTGCTCTTATGGGAATCAGATTCGATATGGCGGACAGGGTACATGGCAAGGTACATAAGGTATATTAAGGCAGGGGCGGATACAGACTAACATTTCCGGGGGAGAGGGGGGTCGTGGCTACAGAATATAATCTTGGGTATGGGACGTACTAAGAGCTATTGGGGAGGGAGGGGGGAGAGCATGGAAAATACTTAAAATGTTTAGCAAAATTGAGAGTTTTAAGCTGTTTGAGTGTTTGTTTACCTGCAATCTGTAGCAGATATTTATACATTTTGTTTGTGTTAATTTCATACAAAATCCACAAGAGTAAAATATCTGTCTTAGTTAATTTCAATGTATTATTTATATAAATAACTGTAAAAAACAATAATATGAAAGAAAAAAAAAACAATTATAGAGCCCGTGCGTTTCTTGATAAAGCCCGGAAAGTGGAAGTAAGTTTCACTCACTCATTAGTATGCGCTATTAACCTCACTTTCAACATTGGCTTATTGAATATATGGAGATGACACAGCTTAAAACCTATTATTTTAGTTACGTAACCAATATAATTAATATATACAAGTATAAACTAAGATTTAATGTAATAAACACTAAAAACAGTTAGGCCTACTTAAGCCAAAGCGGAATATTTTTAGAGGGTTAAAAAAACTCATCAAGCCTCCTCATCCTAAACTAATCACAGACACAAACTACAGAAACAAGAACGGAACTATAGTGATCGTAAACGATTTAAGGTAAGTACAGGATTTGTACGTATAGGACGATTATCGGCTGACTCGAGTCGTCCGGTGATGTCAGCAATGTCAACGAATGAAGGAGCGGAGCCTGAATCGGCTAACGAGTCGGTCGGTAGAAGACAAAAGATTAAAGGATGTAACTGTCGGTGGTTCCAGATGGGAAACATTGGTCGATTTGTACATTCAATGAAAACATTTTAAATTTAACAACTAATGTTTGGGTATTTTAATTTTGAATGATTAGTTAAATGATATTTAAATTAACAACTTTAACTTAAATAGTTAAATTCAAAATAACAACTAAAGTTTACGAAAGTTAATTATAAAAAAGACAAATAAACACGTAGTTGCAATACAATGGTTGTAGAAATAATTAATTAGTAATTCTTGTAATGTCAGTTCCTGTTAATATGTACCACTACGCATATAAATAAACAAACCCCATCGTTTAACAAAAGTTCTGCGTATGTTAAAATATCTATCTCGGGTTTTAAATACTTTTCCCTCCACCAACGTCGTATTATTATTATTATTGCTTTTTGTTGTTGCTGCTGTTTGATAATAATAAAAGCGGCTGAAACGCCTGCAGCGGTTATAGTTGATCAATCGCACTGCTAAACAGTTGGAATAAACTCGGTGTCGGTAGACAATTTTATGACAATATGGACTGATAGGTGGCGATTTTTGTCACCGCCGCCGATGTTGCTCTATACCGACGATTTTCGTCAATCAACAAAATGTACGAATGGGCAGATAATCACCCAATTCTGTTATACACAACTAGCGAGTATGGCAACCAGGTTCATAAGTTAAGGGTGCGCTATACCAGGAAGAAACAGACCTATGCAGCCCTCTGCAATCTTAGAAATCATTCATTCAATTTTGAAGATAATGTTTTGAAATTTGCGGGAAGTTGTTAAGGAACATTTAAACTATAATTTGTAGGTGCTAAACAATGGAAATTATTTATTTTACTTAAAGATAATTAGCTTATAAGTAGGCGAAAAACCTGATTTTCAGTTGAGTTACTTGGAAACATGAAGTCGTTTGAACACATTTTGTGTCCTACAAATTGTACATTGAAGTTTTCTGAAAATGTTGCAGTTGAAAGAATATAGATAAAATAAAAAATAAGGCAGTACTTTGCAATCATGCAAGTGCTTGCAAGCGATATTCTTGCTACTGTAAAGTGGCGCGGTAGTGCGTCAATTCAGTGAAACAGGCTAGCGCAAGTCTTTTCAATGCTGACTCCTCCCACTTTGTCTGTCTTCCCGACATTTGCGAGAATCCAGTGCGTAATATTTCTGTTTGTACTGTTTATTTTACAATATAAGATTTTTAAAATGCCGTCACAGCGTTCTAGAAAGAAATCAGGTCTAGCATTGTCAACAAGAAGGAAGAGTAGAAAGATTAAAACAAACTCTGGTTTGTCTAAGGCTATAGCTGTAAATACCTTGAATAGGTAAGCATAATTTTATTAACATCTTTTTTGTTTGATTATTAATATATATACATCTACTACAACATAATAGAATGAACATAAAGCTTTAACTGTGCTTTATTTGTACAATACTCATATTTTTAATGCCTTAGCACATACATGATAGAAGATGTGAATACTATTTCTACATAATACTGCATTAGGAGGATGGGTGGGGGAAGACTTCAGTAGCCTATATCTATAGTCAGGTCGGGCTAAAAATTGTTTGTGCAAAACGTAGTAAATTGTCTCGACTGATATTTCGACTGAAATATTTTACAACTAGATCTATCTATACATATTTTGAGAGGCAAAATTAAATTATTTTAAATAACTAATTAAACTTGCGTATTTTATAAATCGGACAATGACGTAGACCTAATTGGGGAATGAAAAGGTAATATAAGCTACACTTATACATCACATTTCCCACTTTATTTAATTGCTTTGTGAATTATTAATAAAAAGTAAAAGTTGTTTTGTACATGACTATAGTGCAAAACAAAATGACAAACTAATGTTATAATTTTTTTTAAATCTATTATGTATATTCTTTAGCCTTGTAAAGGAGTACAAAGAAACAAATGTGATTTGGATTATTACACAGGATGTCACAAAAAACCTGATATACGTTGAAATAAATACAAAATTTTCCGTAACTTTTTTTCAAATTTGGCTTAGTTTAGTCGCAATTTGTCATTTAATTTGTTTACAAAAACTCAGAAATAGATAAATAAGACATTGGGTTCAAATTTGATATAAAAAGCGTTTTTTATGTTACAATTTACAAGTGCAAAATAGCGGTTATTACAAATTTTTAAAGGGATATGACTTGAAAACCGTTAACGTAACGAAAACACAAACGTCACTAGTTCGACAGTTGTGTCAATATATAAGCTATCATTGAATGTACTATTTTCTTAGAAATACGGACAACCTATATAAGGTAAAGCTATTTTGAAAGTGTCAAAAATTCGAACTAAAACAAAATTATACTATTACATTTAAAAAAAAATATTTTAGACAAAACCTCCCACAGCGCGAGGGAGAGCCTATGCAAAGAGCAGAACATACAGACGTCGTTACTTTGACAGTTCCACCGCATTGTGTCAATAGGTAAGCTATCATTCAATTTACAATTTTTTGTTGCATTTGCGCCAGAGCACAGACAAAAGGTATACAAGTATCTCAGCGGGGTATGGCCAGAAATTATGGCAGCCAATAACTTTTTAAAAAATTATACCGACAGCTTCTTGGAGTGCGTTACTTCAAACATAGCCGAAAGTTTTAATGCAAGACTATGTAAGTTTGTTGGAGGAAAAGAGTAAACTTTGCTCAAAGAGAAAGCTACACTGTACGAAGTGAACTCTCGGCCATAGCAGTAAACGAGGCTGACAATTTGCATCGCTGTATTCATAAAAAAATAACTGTTGGATCTATTCTAAAAAAACTCTCACTAGAAAACAGAATAGAAAATCTGTTAGAAAAACAAGATTATGCTTTAAGAAAAAGTGGGATAAAAGACACATCTGGGATAATATCACCAGAGGCTAGTTACTAGCAGCTGGTAACTAGCCTAGTCTGACCGCGGCTTTAAAGAGCATTCGTTAACGCTCCCGAATGATGTGTGACCCTTGTTCGTAGCGCGCCTGCGCGGATACGGACAAGACTAGATAGTATCAATATTATGGCGCAATTACGCAGTTGTTTATTCTTACGCCGTGTGCTGGAGACATTCGTGTTAATATTCAAAAATTATAAAACAACTAGAGAGTAATGGAGTACTTTAACTGTTTACGAAAATATGAAAAACGATCAACTTTACAAAGGTTTTTGCGTGATAAAAAAAATCGTCTAAGGTTTTTGTGGGTGGTCATGACCCCCCTCCCTCCCTTTTATTCGGGCCTGCCTTAAGGGGAGGATACCCTGTCCGCCATATTGAATCTGATTCCCATAAGAGCAATGTTACAGAATAAGTATTTTTTCCCGTTAATTCGTGGAATAAATTAAAAAATTTAGTTTCATTTTGAAGTTCTGTTATATACATTCTGTCATGTTGATTGCCGAATACATGTTCAAAACCCGTTTTATTCTTTTCATAAATGGATGATATAAATAGTAAACTTAATTATTTTTTTACTCAGATGCAAAAAGAGATATTGCATAAAACCTTAGCAATCAACACACATAATCTATTTGATAAAAAATACAGCTTTAATTTTTTGACGAAAATAACACCAGTGAAGCTATGGTTAGGTTAGGGATTGAAATTGTAGCCAACTTCGCCGTTTTGAATTTAGGGACCCGAGCTTAGATAGGATGTTTTTGAGTTAGGCAACTTTCTACCTAGCACCTATCTTTTCTTATTAGTTCGGGTAATATGATACAAAATTAATAAACCCAGGTAAAGTCTTCTGCCTAGAGCTGTCAATGATTGAGACCCCTCAGGTCTTGTCAATTTCCCAGAGGTTCTTTCGACCATAAACATTCTAGAAAAAAGTCTAATACCAGAAGAGAGTTTGGGGGGGGGGGGGGGGTGTGTTGAAGGGGAGCATCTTGTTTGTTTTACATGCAGTGTTGCCAGATTGATGGTAATCACCCGAAAAACGGTTATTTTTGGGGCTTGAGGATATTTTAGAGGGTATTTTCTGATTGAGAGTAATTTTAACAAAATCCTTCAAAACATTAATGTAGAACATTTTATTCTTAAGTGTTTTTCCAATGTTTAAGCTTTTTTGTCAGTATTTCAATTTAGGGTTAATGTTTTAATTAATGTAGTAGTAGCGCGAATAAATCTAGAAGGCCTATGATTGGGTTGTTTACTATATATATGATGTTTACTCTGTAATTGTTTCCGTCCTGTGTTTACTCTACGGATTAAGTTGTGCCTAGCTGGGTCCACCCTGATGTCAGTGAGTGGGAAAAACACAAAGAAAAAGCTAATTTGTGGAATTAAGATTAAAATTCATTTGTAAAAATTTCTTAATTATTTTCAAACATTGTAATATGAACAATATTTTACTTTTGTATTGGAAAAAAAAATTAAGTATATTGGTATATGCATATTTATTTATAGCTAATATTGTTAAATTATGTGTCTGTATTTTAAATGTCTCATATATTACTATTATACATTTTTATATATATTTAATATTATTAAATTATGTCTAGGGTATACTCTTAATTTCTCAGGTAGCTAATTTTTATAGGTTTTCTCTAAAATCAACTTAAGTTGCTCTGAAATAAAGTTAAACAATCATTATATATCCACTTACAGGAAGTAAACGTTTTTACCACCGAATGTATGTAATCGTCAGCTAACTTGAGTCAAAATTAATGTAAGTAAAGGTCCATATATTTGTGCATAACTTATACCTAGGTAGTACAGTATTTTTAAACGTTAATATTTATGTTTACAACACTGTACTACGGCAATCAAGGTAACTTTGTTTGGTATTCGAGGGTATTTTTGGTATTATCTAGGCGTAATGTTGATAGGGTGGACTGGCAGCACTGATTACATGTACAAGTAAATGTAACTTTATCAGCACTATCTAGGAGTAGTTATAAAAAATTTTCTTGGTTGTTCTTAAGCTTGTATCTGTATAATATGTATTCGCGGGAGGTTTAAAATTAAAAATCAAGGAGATAAATATAATGCTACCGTATTGCCTATCTCGCCCTTTTCCCTCTCGCTGTTAAATTCCAAATAGGTTTTAGTTATTATGGATTTTCCGAAAGTTTGTTTTTTAACTGCATGCTTGATAGTAACTTAGAACAAGTTTGCCAACTTTAATAATACAAAATATTGTTTTTTTTTTAGGTTCCATGTCCCCTTAAGAAAATATCTATAATTAATACCCCATATGGCCTTGTGCTTTAGATATCGCCAGAAATTGAAAGACATGATACAAACTTGAAATTTGGCCGAAATGTTCTTTTTAAAGAATGAAGTGAAGAAGTCACGCATTTAAACCCCGCGGTTTTAATCGAATTTTTTCTGAATTTTACCTCCATAAATACCCCTCCCAATCCCCCAACGTCACGAAAGAGGAGGTCAAGACCTCAAAATAAAAAGGCAAGGTCATACCAAAAACTACAATTTAAGAAAATTTCATAAAAATTGCATGTAAGATTGTTGTTTGTTCCAATTTGTCTGTTAAAAAAAAAAAACTATTTTCGCTTTGACCCCCCCGCCCACCAACCCTGTTTGGGGCGGCAAAA
The DNA here is from genome assembly GCA_018207615.1 of Philaenus spumarius. Classification (NCBI taxonomy): domain Eukaryota; kingdom Metazoa; phylum Arthropoda; class Insecta; order Hemiptera; family Aphrophoridae; genus Philaenus; species Philaenus spumarius. The sequence continues at coordinate 350,931 of JAGFPH010000807.1, forward strand.
GGGCGTTAAATTTGTTTATTTCATTTTTATTCTAAAAAGAACCTTTGTGCCAAAACGTTTTTATCATGACTTATAAATTTTATGATATTTTCTTACTTTTTCGTAACACGGAATTTAAAAAGTCATATTTGGTCTGAAAAGGGGTATTTTCTTAAGCTACAACTTTCAAATTTAATGTTTGTTTTAAAAAAACCACAAGCTCCCTTTCAACACCCCTCAAACTCCTTTCTGGAGGATGAAAATCTGTAGTCTTTTTCCTACAATGTTTATGTTGAAAAGAACATTTGGAAAAAAGATCTGTCTCGGGTGTATTTGTTCCAATGAAAATCTTATATTACATGCACTAACGGATCAGACAGGGCCTTTATAATAGCTGCTAATTAGAGAGTGGTCACGTGATCGACTAGCGCAAGTGTATCAGCACACCACTCGCTCTATGCGAGACCTTGAAAACATGCTATGCTAGCGTTACCTCACAGCCCACAGCTCTATATATTTGGTGAATATGTCCGGGAAGAAAGAGCAGTTAAAGTGGAATTTGGAGTTTTTTTGCGAACGTTTGTTGAATGGCATGTGTGAAAACTAACCTTGAACCGCAAACCTAGATTTATTAGTTCTATTTCCAACTTCTTTCAATGATAATAAACTGTTGAATACCTCTTCTTCTGAGGTCGATACAGTTTTGAGTGTCGATTTTTAGAGGGTTTCCCACGAATAAATCATACAATTTTACAATAAAAGACTGAAGAAAAGCTTCTTTCAAACATTTAGTGAAACATTTCTCTGAGTGAACACTGTGATTTTAATAAATTGGTCCTGGGGGGGGGGGGGGGGATAACTGGACTTAAAACATAAGTCTCATTGTTCGCCCACTTATCACTTCCTATTTTGAATAACATCCAAGTCTCTGTGGTAGAGAAAGTGAATGAGACGACTTTTAGAGGTTGGCTAGTAGCGCCAAAGGCGGCTTGATTAGCAAATATCGAGATCGTTGAAACATGCGTCCGTAATCTCGTTTTTCGGTTTCTATTTATAAATGAATAATCAAACTTTTAAATTATTAAGAAGGCTTGTAACCGTAATATCTTTAAATAAACTTAAAAATATAGAAATTATTGTTTGAAATCTCCAAAAATATGCTGAAAATAATAAATTTTACAAAATCTTTTATTACACTACGCCGTAGATTTCTTTTAATTCATTATGAGGTGAACAGTTTAAGGGGTTACACAAATATAGAGCTTCACCTTTTCACCCAATCACTGCACTTTTTCTGTTCTGACTTTCTGGCATACTTTGTACACTCCCATCGTTAAAATCTGCTTTAACATTTTACGGTTTACACCAACCGAAAACAATTATTTACGAAACAACGTGCACTAACCAACATTATTCAACGATGTCTGTATATCTCTAGCACTGATTAACTAGCTCTTTATGAACTGTCAAGAACCCGCTATAGTAGGTTTTGCAATTAGAGTTTATCCCGCCCTCATTGATCCGGATCAGATTCTAAGATTTGTGTTATTTAATTTTCACAAGAGATAACAATTAATTTTTAACTACAATAGCAAAAACGTAACTATAAGTTCAGTATCCTCAATCTTGGAGTGTGTCTGAGAGGAGTAGGTATAGTAATAGCAAAACGGGAGTGCCGATGGAGGCCAGGTAGTTCACTCACACACACGCAGACCGCTCACACACACAAGCGCAGGGGATTAGGACCGCCCGCATTTCCGCTCCCCCCAACCATAAATACTCCCCTAACCAATCAAACTATAACTTTTTTTATTTGCAATTTTCTTTGGACTTGTTTAGTATTTTTGAACTCTATTTATCAAAACAAGAAAAATGATACCAAACAACGTATATTTACTATAAACTGTACGTTGTTTGGTATTTATTTTCACATTCCACGTAATCCAATAATATACAAACCCACAAGCTTTTCAGGTTTATAAAAACTCAAACTTGTAATGTAATCGTATTATAGTTTATTATTCAAATATACACAAATATTATTCAAATAATATATACACCCAAATTATATTTACAAGTATAATTTACAAATATTATTCACATACTTTACAAATAATATTCACCTAATTTACAAATAATATAAATAAAATCAACAAATATTTACACCATTTATTATAATAAAATACATGACTAAAACCAGACTGTCCTAAAATAAATGCTTCTGACTACAGAGAATGATATAAGGACGTGTTAAGCTATTATGAAATACAAAATTAACAGTGTACATTAAAATTAGTCAACAAAAATTAAGGTTAAAGTATATCAACAAATATTTACACCATTTATTATAATAAAATACATTACTAAAACCAGACTGACATAAAATAAATGCTTCAGACTACAGAGTATGTTATAAGGACGTGTTACGCTATTATGAAATACAAAATGAACAGTGTACATTAAAATTAGTCAACAAAAATTAAGGTTAAAGTATATCAACAAATATTTACACCATTTATTATAATGAAATGCATTACTAAATCCAGACTGTCATAAAATAAATGGTTCAGACTTCAGATGATGTCATAAGGCGTGTTACGCTATTATGAAATACAAAATGAACAGTGTACATTAAAATTAGTCAACAAAAATTAAGGTTAAAGTGTATCAGCAATCTCCGATGCCCTGGTGTTATTATGGTATAGAAATTAAATTTTAAATTAATCCAATTAAGCTAAATCATTCCATTTATAACAAACAATATATACATCAGTCCTTTTATGTTAACTATCATTGTATTGTGATCTGAGGTCTACTAGAGAAAATAGTCATACTTTGTTTGGTGTCAATTTTCATGAAATATTATGAAGAATGTATATATATGATTAATTTTTAAATACAATTAAGTATAACAAAAATTAATGTTCGGTAGACTGAAGTACACTGGGTGACTCATAGGGTCGGAAGGAAAGGCTGTCCTAATCCCTTGAGCGCGTGAGTGTGAGGGTGCGTGCGTGCGAGGGGACTTGACCTGGCCTCCATCGGCACTCCCGTTTTGCTATTACTATAAAACTGTAAGAAAGTGAGACGCGATCCGTTTCGGAGTTTTAACTTTCTTAGATGTAATTTGTGAACCTAGTTTTCGTAGAATTGGTTATACCGCCAAGGCAGGTTCGGGGAGAAATAGGAGGGATGACAAACTCTAAGGTCAGACACATTCCTAGTCTGAGGATACTGTACTCCAAATGTTAGCTTTTTAGTTTGATTCAATGTACAGTTCCTGCATAGATTGTACAATTATGGCACATAGTTCCTGTGTTGTATTTTAAAAACTACCATCAATTGAAGTCGGGTTTTAAATTATGTAGGCTATAATTCGGCATAGGTTGTCATTAAAGTAATTCTTCTGACTCAAGGTAGTAGCGGATAGCTGACTGCATTTAAAAGTAATTCCCAACACCAATTATTACGATGTACAAAGTTTTTTACAAAATGGTTCCAACTTTATTTACATCAAGAATGTAAAATTTCTTTGTGATATAATTATCCGTCACCGAAAACATAAGTTTTGACATATAGGCAGACAAACGACTGATCTTATAAGCGTTATAAGTTAAAACTTCTTTAGGAGCGTTAGTCGATTTCTGGATGGTTAAAATCTTTTGAGTTCGCGTCACCGACATGCTAGTTATATCTGTAGCTATAAGTATGACGTGTTGCGCTTGGCCAGCAGTGAAAGTATAATATATTATACATTTTATTATTGTAACACTAGTTCTAGTGGCTGTGTGTATGTATATAAGTAAAGTTAAATTGTCTACGTAGAAAGTTTAATGTGTGCATACTGTTCATTGTTTAAATTGTGTTTTAGTTTGCAAAAATAATGTGCAAAAAAACCTAAACATGAAAATTTACTTTTATTTCAAACTTAGAGTGTATTAGCATATACACTACTATCGAAATTTCCAGTTGAAAATATGTATACTGAAATGGAAAAAATGTCGTTTATTATTTAAAAATGACTAAATATGCTAACTTGGTTGCTATGGTAATGATTGTAAATGCATCAAAGAAACGTGTGTTGGTTCAGTAGAGGCCTAACCTAAAATTACGTTGATCAAATTACGGATTTAACCAATATAAACATTGATTTATATTCATGACAGTTTTCACTTCTGTCGGTAGTCCAACGACCGCTTTCTTTATCTTTTTAAGAAAGGGAACGTAAAAAACATAAAAGTTCAAAATAAATACGCCTGTGATTGACCATGTCAACTATATCTTGGGACAAATAAATCACACAGGAATTCTTTAACGTACAGTAATTTGACGGCGTTCGACTATAGCCAACTTAGAAGCATTCAGTAAAATAAACGAGAGACTTCTCGGGAACTGCGAGACCCAGTTAACGTAGTTCACATTATTTCCGCTCTATTTTACAACTGTGAAAATAAATCTAGCTGCAAAACGTGACACTCGGACCTTACATTTGTTACTGCATCAATGAAATATTGATCAAGATATAATTTCTCCTGTGCTGTGATTTTTAAAGTGTAAAGTTTATGTAGCTTTTACGCCAGAAGTTTAATAGTTTTACAAAAACAACGTTCTGAGAAACTTTACTGGTATTATTTTGTTTAGAGGCGAAGTCAAATCGAACTAATATAATTCACTCGAACTATATTATAAATAGGAAGCGTTACTTTATTACAATTTAACTAAAAAACTACTCACCCGATTTTTTTAATATAACTTATGTTTTAAGCATCCCAAATGTTTATTATGAAATAATTATGTTCACACATTTCGCAACTGAATATATGTAAATTATGTACTATTTTCCTTCAAAAACCGATTTAACTGAAGGGACGAACACAAAGGGATTCACAGTCTTAGTGTGGAAGGCGAGGAGACAACATCTAGTGCTCGCGAGCGAGGGGTGTGTCGTTTTTGTTGTGGTTTTGTAGGCAGCGTTATGGCGGAGTCGATTAATGGTAACGCGTTACTTTTCATTGAAGTTTACTTAAGTAAACGGATACTTTGGGATCTAAAAAAAGTCGCAGCATTAAAAAAAAAACCTGAGGAAAGATTTTTGGAGAGAAGTGGCAAACGAGGTAGGCCTTGAGAAAACTGCAAGAACAAAATTACCAGTTTGCTGGCGTCTTTTTGGAGGGAGAAGAACAAAGTAAAAAAAAAACTCAAACTACAGGGAAAGGTAAGAACAAATGTTAATACTCTTTTTGCTTTGTTTGTTAATATTTGTCCTAAATTTTTGTACAAATTTGTTCGCCACCAGATACGTGGTTTCCTCTTATTATTATTCAAACAAGCAAAACTACTGCCGCACCACTTATTAATATCACATTTTGGCACAATAACGCTGCATTATCCGCCATTGCTGCCTATAGACGGGCTCGCAATCGGCTCGCGCTCGCCTATGGATCGTGGCAGGCTCGCGAGAAAATACTTCCCACGAGCCTTACGCAAGCAGCGAACCGTAGTGTGTACGCACCTTAACTATTGATGGTGGAAGAACAGTGGTAGGAGGTGACGGTTCCCAAATCCAAGAAAAAACTTAATATAAACAAATGTCCGGAAACACTTTTTTTATCCTCTGTCCGCCATTTTGTTTTACTGAATAATGTATATCTCTAAATCGGCTGAACACAATTAGTTGACCTCCATTAGTGTTCATTAGTTTGCATTACAATAATACAGCCTACACACTATTTGTAATGCACACTAATGTACGTCGCTGTATTCCAGTTAACCTTTGTTCAACAGTTTTGACGGTCATACCATTAAAATAGGAAATAAAACAACCTATTCAACGTTTTTTATACAAAATTACGGCTTTTTGATAATTTAATTTAAAATGTTAAAAGGGTTTTCTTTATTTTCACCCGCCGCCTGAATTATCTCTGTGCATTACAGAATCACCCGTGTAAGTACCCTGACGAATTTGGGAATATCTTTAAAACTGAATGTCATACAATGCTTAAAAACTAGTTTTAATGTCTTTAAATAAAACTCCACACATTAATAAAAAAATTTTACACCAAACGTTTTGCCCCCAAAAATGTATAGTAAAAATTTGTGTCTGATTACTGAAACATATATGAGGGTTAGCCTACCATATCTATTTTACTATGTTCTTGGAGCACTTTGGTATACTAAATCAGTGAAATAGTAATTTACCTACTACTACAATGTTTAAAAATAACAAAGTTACTTTATTTGTCTCTGGCACAAAAAGAGAAAAGGGCGCAATCTTATTTTTTGTACAACAAACAGAAAAATTGTGTAACTATTGAAGATAAATTTTATTAGAATAAGAAGTTAACTATGCAATATTTAAAACTGCATGAACTTTATTTTTCAACTAAATTTAATTCTGTATAATTAGTTATACTAGTACTAGTTTCAAAGAGCCATATTTATTGACAAAATTTAATTTATTATCATATCCAATAGTATTTATACTCTGTCTAGTTCAGATTGGCCGATGGACCCTGGACTACCTGAGGCCACCCCTATAATCCCTCGCCGCTCTGTCCGTTGCCTAGGCGATGAGTCACCTATTGGCTGTGTTTATACAATGGTACACTTTCTTAACAGAATAATAATTTAACATTTAGGCGAGGAGTCACCTACTGGCTGTGTTTATATTACGGTACACTTTTTTTTTCTTGTTTAACGTCCTGCTGTTTTGCACTTAAGGCTAATGAAGACGGGACCTACAGTTTTACGTGGAATACGAACCACAGCAAACGATGTCTGTTAAGAAACCATTATTAGAAAATTATTCGGAGTCAATGGGAATTGAACCCGGAACTTTTCCATTGATGGTAACACAATTTTTTTTTTGAAAAGACCATATATAAATTTTGTCCATAGTCCTTCTGACTTGGATTTTTTTTGTTTCTACCCCAACTCCGTTGTTCGCGGGGGGGGGGGGGCTGTGCCGTTATTCAAGTTCCGCGCTATCAAAATCTTACTTTCGTCAAAAACAACGTAATACACTCTGTATTACCGACCTACTACACTAGCCTAAGTAGTTCCCTTTATCCCGCAAGGCGGCGACACTGAACAGACTCCAGCTTTTGAAGCTGCCATGCACAATAAGTCATGTGACCAACCTTAGATAAGGCATGTGATTCAGTTAAGGTAGCCATTTTTCCTTTGTCACTCAAGGCAAGCAACGCCATGAGTTCGCTTATAATGCAGTTCTTGTAAAATTTTGTAAATGTTATAGTCGTGAGTTATTAAACGACAGTGCGTTGTTAAAATAAAATGCTTTATACTTAAAGCCTATTCAACAAAATCCAGGTATGTCTTAGTGTCTTAACTATATCGCCAAATCAAATGTCTTAGCGTGTTCATGGTTTAAGTCATGACATTAGGTTTAAGTCATTGCCAATCAAGTTAAGTTTATATTCAAGTTTATCAATAATATTTCAAATGTATTAAGTGTATTTTTAATATTTACTTAATTCAATTTTGATTCTTTGAGTACAATTAGTGTACAAAATTTAAAGTCATAAAGTAGAGCTGTGTAACTTATTAAACAAATAAGAACTTATTAAACTTATCATTCAAATAATATGTCTGAAATATATGAACATATGAACATGTGGTAACAGTTACAGTTTAACATGACAAATGGTAACAGGTTAACTTTTGTTAAATCTTGAATTACCAACTAACATTTATTCTCAACCCTGTTTGTTAAACACTTGTCAAAAATAATATAAAGGCAAACTCTTTAAGCCTAAAGTCTGTTCACAATGCTTTTGGTTTTAAAACCTACCATAAATGCTAAAACCATGTTCTTTTGTTTTACATGCAGTGTATACTGGTACAAGATGGAGAGTTAAAAATGTTCTTCTGCTATTAAAACAAAAAACTTTACCTTCAGACCATCAATGCAACTTCTTACTGTTTAATTTCGGCGACAGTGCCTAGTGTTTGAAAATAGCTACACTCAAATTACTAACTACCTTTTCAAAACATAGCTATGAACTATATAATAAAGTTGTACTTAAATCTGCAGTGAACATTTTCTCATAAATAATTGTTTTTTGAATAGGTTGTATAAATATTGTTGTCTTTCTTAAGATTTAATATATAATAAATGTCTTTTATAATTTAATTTAATTGGGAGGTGCGCTATAGCAAATTTTGGAACTACAATCCTTCAGGGATTTTCAGTCGAAATTCTATAATTTTTTTATTTATTATAAGAGAGACGTTTCAGTATATCATTAAACGCCATTATTTCTATTATTTAATTTCACTTAGCATTAAGGTTGGCCAACAAAATAAATGTTACTTATTAATAAATCCATGGTACTATATGTTTAATCTTGTAATTTTGTACAGTTAATAAAATTGTATAAATTTGTATTTATTATTAATGGGGAGGGTTTTTCTATTTTGATTTTTTGGGGAGGGATTTTTTAAATTCAACAAAATATATATTGTAAAACAAACTTTTATTAAATTCCTTTTTTTGTAATTAAGGGCATATAAATTTTTGACTTTTTGTAACTAAGGGCATGTCTTTTTTTATAAATATATTTAAAATATATTTTTCTTTTGGCTTTGGTCAATAAATTAAAATCTAATCTAATTTCTTCTTTATTGAGTTGACCTCAATATATCTGAATAATATTTGTGAGTGATCGGCTAAGACATTTCTTCAGTTTGGCGAGTATTATTTTTTTAAGGTAAGTCTTTTGAACATGTCCAGTGTATGTGGTCCAGTATGGCTTCCATATATTTAATTGTCTTTATCCAAGACTGGTACAAACATTTAATCCGATTATGACAATGTTTATAAACGAACAAATCTGGTAATAAAGCCCTGCACACACCAGAGCGATACTCCGTGCGATACCAGAGCGGGCGCGATACTTTTTCTTGGAAATTCTCTTGCGATACCAGTGGTCCGTGCGATACCATGGTGGCTTATGGAGCCGCACACACCAGAGCGAACTGCGATACGCGATACCGAGACGAATGCGATACTGTAGCGATATTATCGCAGTAACGCTGCATGCACTGTTCGCAGCGCTTTATCGCAGCGATACTACGCGGCCAAACCATTGAACTACTCAGTTTTGTCTGTCCTGTGCACGTGTAACAACAACATGTCGTGTATCACCGAACACTTACTTGAAGTTGTTTATACATACCCGGTGCTCTATGATTTAAATCACAAGGATTATAAGACATACGGTTTGTTTTTACATACGGAAGAAAGACAAGATCTGGGAGAACATCGGAAAGACACTGAATACTTCTGGTAAGTATGAAAAGTTTTGCTGGTCCCAAGAAGCACTTTGCTAGCTAGGACCAAACCTTTCTTCCAGGATAGGTACTGCATAATATTTAATGAACCAAGCCTACGTAATTATGTTTCGTGTGCATATAATTTTAGCCATTTTATTGTTTATTACCACCACGTGTTAAGTGTTGGTAAGGTTGTTTGGTACAGTGAGGAGGAAGCAGCTTGAGCTACAGGAAGTAGAGTGACGCCGTCTACCGTGGGAACGTCTGCCCTTGTATTTCAATTCCCAAGTTAACTCTTTGGTCTCAATAATGTCAGCAATCAAACTCAGCAAATCGTCAAAACATTCCTGATTCATTCTAAAATATATATAGAATCTTTTTTCATCTTTTCTTAACTGGGGCATGAGCATATGGTACTCGCCAAATTGCAGCCGTTCTTTATTTATGTCGTGTACCCACATTTCCTTGTTCTTTCGTCTTCTAGTACGGCTAGTAACAGCAACGCTTCTTCTTCATCAGACGATGTCATGGTAAGTAAACACACAGTACAGTATACAAACACTAACTATAACACAACACTTTTACGTCTAGAGAGTCACACGACCACCGCACCCTACGCTCCCCTGAGGTGTACTGGCTTTCCCGCGCGTCTCTTTTCCCGCTCTGGTGTGGAAGCACCTGTTTCCGCTGCGATATTATCGCCCAAGTATCGCAGATAAAATTCTAGGAATTATATCGCGTCGCTCCAGCGATAAAGTATCGCTCCGGTGTGCGCAGGGCTTAAGTCTGGTTCTGGGTGACTCATACTATTTCTGAAAGAGGGGGATGTGACTCATTTAGTAAAACTGCGATATATGACCAGTGTGTATAGTGAGAGTCAAGGGGGCACATCGTGAGTACATGAAATTCGGCCAGTCGCTATGCGTGTTTTTGCGCTTGTTAAGAATTACATTTATTGACGTTTAGTGTTTAAAATTTTAAAAGTCAATTTAATTTGTTAATTTTTCCATTCTTCTGTAATGCCTCCTTCAGAGAAACGGGGTAAAGTTTAGCATTTCCAAGCTCGAACCACAATTGCGTCAGTCCTTCAGTATTTCGAGCGAGAACGCGACAACAAAGGGCCGTTACTTTTTTCTCTTGCAGAGGGATCACAAGAATCCATTTTTAAGAAGACGTCTTGCAAGTGAACCGATCAGAAGCAATTTCAGACCGCTGTAGGTTTAATAGTTAATAAACTATTGTGTAGTAGGCCTATTGTATGTTTATTGTTGTGTAGGATTTGTATTGAATAGTATTATATTGCATTGTATATAGCATACTGTGTATATAACTTTTTCTCCGATTGTTATTGTAATTTGTATTAAATACATTATACCTCACTAAAAAGATTGACTTATTAACACATTCTACGGTCAATTTATTTTTACCCAAACAGTCCCTAAGTAAAGCTTTTAATATTCATTACAGCTTAAAACATGCCTTCTAAATTGTCTAAATAAAAAGTCATAATGTAAATAATTCTAAATCAAGTTCGTATTAAATGTTCTAATACCTTGGTCTAGTTTGATATAATTTGTTTAGTAGATTTCAAATATACTTTTCAAAATGTTATTCAAATTATTATTCTGTTAAGAAAGTGTACTATTGTATAAACACAACCAGTATGAGGTGACTCATCGCCTAGGCAGCGGACAGCGGCGAGGGATTACAGGGGTCCATCGGCCAACCTGAACTTGACAAAATATAATTGTTTATTTTACCAACATAGGTTCAGATATATTATAAGAAATATGTATAATTATTAAAGTAGATCTAGTCCATTTTTCAGCCAATCATTGTAATCATATGTTATATTCCCATGCTATTCAAACGATTTAAAAATTCATGATTTTTAATAAACCCCTGCCAAATTTTATCTTTCTAAGCGTTATAGTTTTTGAGATTTAGAGAACTTTACAAATTGGAGAGGGCAGAGAACATGTAAGTTATTTTAGTAGAGATGAGTAATGTTCTAGAAACAACGTGTTAGAAATTTTACTGGCAAAAAAACGAATTAAAATGTAAATATAAGGGTTTCAATTTCTTAAATTAGGCTTGAAACTTATAGTTCAGGTATCTTGTTCCTTATGCGTTTTAAAATGTTACCGGTAAATGTAAAAACCTTAAAATATTCTCACGAGCTATTAGCGAAATCAATATCACTGCCGGAGATAAAAAGTAACCATGTTGTTTGTTGCAAAGTGTTGCAAAAACTTTTCGAACTCTAACCCTATTTCTGTAAGCAATAATTCCTGCAGTTTCGACTGGGACTGTACACAGACGCAATGCAGACCAAATAACTTTATAAAGCCATCTTTTGACTCCCGTAGTCTGAACATAAATTATCGTTGTTTCATTATGCGACATCCAACTTTCCGCCAATATTGTAGTCCCAAATACAGTAGGCCTACGCAGTGCGGTGTTAGTTCGCCTGTACAAGTTGAAACTTCCTGATTATGGTCTTCGTTGTAATTGAATGAAAAGAAAAAATTGTACTTTTCTTCTGTTGGAAATACTATAGGTCTACATTATGTCAATTATTTTATAAATAGACTTATTATGTATATTACTTTTAATTTAGGTCATCATTAAGTTTACACATTGTATTATAGTTACTTTAAATTGGTCCTACTTTGTAACCATTTTTGGAAAAAATATTTTCTGCTGAACAAATACATTTTTCTAACCCTTCTTCGTAACCGACCTTTTGTCAGTTTGGATTCATACAGTTTCTCAGTTTCTTTATATGGATGTAAATATGCCGATTAAGGATCGTAAATAGATTTTATTCCTTAGATGCCATTCTGAAATGTGTCTCGTGTACTAGAGGAAGTGTTTCGTACGCCAACTCCCTTGCTACCACCACCCACATAAGTTATAGTTTCTTTTAAATTATAACACAACAGATAGGCTGCGGTTGTAATTAATACTAAATATCTAAATCAAATTTTTAAGTTTACGACAAAACATAACAATAAAGGTTAAAAATAACCACCTTTACTTGCTTATTAAAAATTAGAAACAAATTGTTTCGTTATATAATCAGCTGTTAATAGAAATAAATACAGTAATCTACATGAAAGATTAAAGGTGTTAGAGTAAACAGCTGGTTTATTGTTCCAACAATGAGCATGTTTAATCATCTGAGCTATCAATTTGAAAGTATCAAATCACATTTTTTTAAACTACATACTTAAACCTTATTTTAATTTACATTTTAAACGTCAGTGGTTTGAACAAACCTTGAGACATACTCTTTAGATTGGTATAGGCCTATTTTTCTGTTACTACAACAATTAACTTGATTTCTCACCTTTGCTCATTCATGTTGTATAATTTTATTCCCTTAACAATTTTCAAGAATAATTTATTATATTCGATACTCTACTAGAGTTTTTATGTATTACAGTATGTATCTTTAAGTATCTTTTATTTCATTAAATTATATGCATTACTAAAAATACGGACTACAAAATAGCATAATTAGAGCCACGATGGCCGTGGTTGTTATGGCGTCAAACCTTTATCAATCGTATGGCAACCATCAATGGAAAAGTTCCGGGTTCAATTCCCATTGACCCCGAATAATTTTCTGAATGGTTTCTTAACAGACATCGTTGGCACGTTCGGATTCCACGTAAAACTGTAGGTCCCGTCTTCATTAGCCTTAAGTGCAAAACAGCAGGACGTTAAACCAAAAAAAAAAAAAAAAAAAATAGCATAAATTTTAACAAATTATTCTGGTCAGAGAATGGACCACATACTCAACAGCAGCTTGAGCTCTTTTCATGTTTTGAAACTAAGAACATATAACAATATTTTACACATATAATATGTAGATTACATAATTTTTTAAAAATAAAAAATTATATATACTTAGTAATGTTTTGGATAAATTACTTATTTTTTCATCTGTTAATTTTAAATAGGCTCCGGACACTTTTGCATGCAAAACATTTATTTCTAGCGGCAGGTAGTGCTTACAGTAGAAAACTAACATAAAATAAATGGAAATAATTCCTTAAAATTAATCTGTTATTCATGTGAAAAAATAATGTGTACTTCATGTTGTTAATTTACAAAGCAATTAAATCAAGTAGTAAAAACATATTTTCACACATTTTCCAGAAACTTTCGATTTCATTATGTAGAGGTACTAATGACAACAATCATTGTAGGCAAATAATTATTACTTGCATTGATTTGGGATTATGTATAGTTCTGTTAACCAGAGCTTAAGAAATAGGCTATGTACATTTTACTGTTTTAAATAGTGCAACCTGTAACGCTTAACTTACCTGTACTACCCGAAGTGTTAATTAAGTTACAGTTAATAAAGTTGGAAAAACGATTTATTGAAATAATTAATAGGGAGAGAAGTAATAGAAGACTTATTTATTCAAGTCTACGAAAATTCTACCTTTCAAGTTGCTACTTGTATAAAAGTGTTAATACTTTTTCATAGGTGTGGATATCAAAAAAACTAATGGTAGATTGAGAACCTCAATTTAAAGAGTAAATTTAATGTAATAGAACCAAAGCCAAAAAAATCACAATACCAAAACTCTTTCTCATATCTACCAGCTAAATTCTTTAATCGGCTCTCTGTTATGTTTTGAAAGCGTTTGACTACGTTGTCATTTTAAAATTGATGAATGTAGAGGGCTGTGGAAAATGTATTCGTTGTCATAGCAACAAAACTAAAAGTGTAGCTTTACATAACCTCTAATACGTGATGTTTTATTTTACTTTCTTTCTATTAATATAAACGAATTCCTGTCATCCATGCAAGAACTCTGGCCCTACTGCGCATACGTCATGATACAGGTAAAAGTGAAAACAAAAACTACACCATTCTTTGTGTTGTGCCTGGTGACTGTTTTCTCTCATTAATTTCTGTTTGCATTTAGTTATTCAGTATTTTCCATCTCAAAACTAGTTTAGTTCTGGGTTTCTCATCATTCTTTTTATAATTTCTACTTGACGTCAAATGTCCGAACAAAGAAGAAACATGAATACAACTACAAAAGTATGCACGGCTACTACACCTCTAAATATTTTATCAGCACTTGCAGTCTAAACCTACAGAGGTCGCAATTCTTTTAGCTATTTTAATATGTAAATTCCAAGAAGACAAGTATCCCCCCATTAAGTAGACTATCTCACTTTGTTTTGAACTTATTTAACACTGGGAGAAACTTTATACAAAATATAATTCAAGTTATTACTTATTTTTTTATTTAAATACTAGCAGGTACCCGTGGCTTCGCACAACGTCCAAAGATTCGCCGCCTAGTAATAAATGTTTATTGTTTTAGGGGATGTTATTACATTTGCACCCCTTAGCTGCACGCTATAAAATGCAAATATGATTTACATAGTATTTTATGTATTATAAGAAATAAATGTACAAATTTCCAGCTCTCTAGCTTTATGGGAACTATAATAATTAATTGGTATTGTTTTTGGGTTTTTACATTTTCACCCCTTAGCAGTACACTAAAAAATACAAATATGGTTTACTTTTTATATATATCTTGTAAGAAATAAATGTACAAATTTCCAGCTCTCTAGTCTTAATGGAAGTATAATAATAAATATTTATTGTTTTAGGAGTTGTTTCAACCTTTAAATCTAAATGAATTCCAGCCTATGTCTCATTCCAGGTCATGATCTATATGTGTGCCAAATTTCATTCAAATCCATCCTGTAGTTTTTACGCGATTAATATTTATTGTTTTAGGAGATGTTTCAACCCTTAAATGTAAATTAATTCTAGCCTATGTTTCATTTCATCTCATGATTTATATGTGTGCCAAATTCATTCAAATCCATCCAGTAGTTTTTACGAGATTAATATTTATTGTTTTAGGGGTTGTTTCAAAACTTAAATCTAAATGAATTCTAGCCTATGTTTCATTCCAGGTCATGATCTATATGTGTGCCAAATTCCATTAAAATCCATTGAGTAACACACACACACAGACAGACACCATTAGATTTTTATAATATAATAGTATAGATAGTATAGATATATTGAAAGAGTATTTTATACTAATAATTCTTTAAAGTCTCTGACCAAATATACAATTATTGTACGTCACCTACTCTGCTCGATTCGCTCGTACCAATCGGAGAGGAATAATTCAATATATTTGTATCTTATAATTCATTGTTATTTTTATTTCAGCTTTAGGGAAAATCATGTGGGTAATTCGGGCACAAAATATGTAATTCCCCCGCCCTAAGACATCGTCGCCCCCCATAACAATACTATAAACTTTATGCAAGGGTGTGGAGGGGGAGATAAATTTGTATAGTTTATAGGCGTAAAAATAATGCATGCAATAAATTATTAACTTCGTGACGAACAGCGTGTAAACTGAGAATTTTGGGTAACCGGGAAAAGAACCCAGTAACACTATTTTGAGTCATTGGTGGTTCTCACGGGAGATATTTTATTTCCTTTGCCAAAATCATTTCTCCGATATCGTTTTACAGTTTCACACGCGAACTTAGAAAAACAGGAAATATAAATAATGTAATATCAGACCAGAAGGAAGTACTTGATGATGAGTTTTCTCTTTTCTCACGCCAGCTGATGATGACTACATCCGAAGCTTTTAAAATAGAAGCGCCTGAAGTAAGCAACGATTCATTATGAAAGTAAACCAACTTGTGTCGATAATACCTTAGGCGTTGTGGTAATGAGACATGTTCCTGATAAACTATATTAACAATGTTAAAATAATCGATTTTCATTATCATTTCAGTTTACAGAATTGTTGTTTTAGAAAAACTGTTTTTACATTATTTTAAAGTTGGAAAAAACTTCGTGGTGTAATAATTATAAAAATTCAATTTGTATTTATAACTGTAAGAAAATAGTAAAATACCTAGTCATTATGAACTAAACTATAGTTAAATGACGGTAAAGTATTAGTTTTAATTTTGATTCTGATGATGTGTAATCATTAAAAAGTTAATAAATATTTATTTTAAGCTATTTGAATTCAAATAACAAGAATAGAAAAGGAGCTGTTACAATTTAATAGGTTCGTAACAGTCAGTACCAAATTAACAAAAACTATTTTTATCTTAAAAGGAAAACTGGAAACCTAATAATCTTCTACACAGTTGATTTTCTACGGCATCAATAAAAATACCACAGTGGCATTTGTCACAGTTTTAAAGAAGAACGGCACCTGAGAAATATTTTACTTTATACTTTTGGCGCCAAAGATTGGTGTCTAATAGAATAGATAGGCTTATTGTATGATATTGTCATGAGGTGTATTGTTATAAACGGTGTATCTAAATATATCTAAAGTATTTTGTGATACGCTTTTTACAACATTTTCAGAAATTGTTGATGATAAAATTTTTCATTTCAATTTTCGAAAAATTATAAAGTTTTGTGAAAGGACCTTATATGCTTAGAATCAAAGTACTTGGAAAAAACACACTGTTTTAAATAAAAACCCGAACCACAAAACAAGGAGCAAAAACTATAACTAAACAACTAAATTGTAAGTTAAGTTTAATACCTTATACTTATGTACATTTCGATGACATGGTCATCATCCTCAGAGGGTTTTAACACTAGAGAAGTATAAAACAATTCAAGAGAAATCTCCACGGCGTATATTCTTTATGTTTTATTACCATTTTTAGACATGAACTTTTTCAAAACGTCAGTGGATACAGAATGCTGAGTTGACGAGCCTAACTGGCACTACTCTATTTTATAATAATAATGTAAGGGTTTAAAAATCCCAAACCTCTGTATGCAAAACTATTTGACCTAAAAATCTTAGTTTTACATCTAATAACAAGTAAATATTTTTTTCTGGAAGTATTTCTAAAAACACTAAACAAAATTCAACTCCGTCATTTTCAGTTATTACGTTTTTAGTTAGAAACCCAAAACCAAACAATTTAAGACATTTGATTGCATTTTTGTTCCTATCCAATCAAATTTATTACACAAAATAACAATTTACACATAATAATAATGGCCTACTAAATGAAGGTTCTTCTTGTAGGTTGGTTAGTGTGTTGTTACCTGCATTTAATACGATTGTTCGAATCAGTTTTGTAAGAAAAGAGTGGATAAATGTATCAACAATTAGCCTCAAGCTGGTTTAATTTAATTAGTTTATGTTTAGGAATGAAGCAATTCATTAACTGAAAGTTGAATCAATTAATGTACAGGTTATATGATTCCACAATTTGGAAAAACTTCCAAATTATGCAGATTACCTATAATAAAACATAGGTTCCTGATTAGCAGCTATGTATTCACAGTTTATGAGTTATATCTTGATCTTCTGAACTAAATTTGATTAATAAGTAATTTGAGTAGTGTTACTTTAAATTTTTCTCATTCACTAGTTGCTAGCGCAGCCAAGAAAATAACAGCGCTAACTACTAAAACAACTACAAATAATTACCTGGTTACAAATATCAAAGTTTTTGGTTATGAAACGGAAGCTATTTGTAAAACAAATGAACTTCTCATTTTTAAACTTAGAGGCTACACCTATAGGAACAATCTTTATAAAATATTTTCTTTTCGGTCTTGAATTGGAGTCTCCGATCGAAAAGAACGCCTACGATCGTGTGGCCCAATTCCTGTTAATTTTAACAAACTAACGAAGAGGTAGTCTGGAATACCTTTATAATTTGAATAGTGGTGTTTTTCGTATGAATTCAGTGTTTTATTGTGTTCAAGTATTAAGTAATTTACCTGATGAAGCCGGCAGTGATCGGCGAAACATCGGTGTAGTAATTCCAACAAAACAAGAATTGCACCGACAGGAGAAAAGGTATTATATAATAGGAAAAATTGATCAATAAGTTTTTATATGAAAACAATTGTCTTAGTTTTCATTTAATGAATAATCTCATTCAGTCTTTAGTAGTTTTATACAATTAGAATCAATTATTAAAGCAAGAATATTAATTTTAATTAGTCTAATATAAACTATAGAATCAGTGGATTTTGTACAAAGCTTAAGTGGATTTCACTTAGTCTGTGTAAAAAAAGAATTAGCTTTTATATAAAAATGGAATTATATAATTAGCTTTAAAATTAGAATT
>JAGFPH010000807.1:369354-404427 GCA_018207615.1 Philaenus spumarius
TGGTATGAGGGAATTCGGAGGGAAATATCCCGTTCCTGTGTCAGGTAGAAAAGTAGGGCAGTTTGTATGTCGCCGACACCCCGGCCTGTACCTTGTTTTTATACCTGGACCTTGTAGGGCAGTTTGCATATTAGAAATGACCCAAAAAAAGTGGGGCAGTTTGTACGTAGCCATGATGGCCGCCTAATAATATATAAAAAGGTATAGGTAGAATTTTATCTTAAAGAGGATTGTCTTCAATTCTATTGAGCAAATGTGAACGATTTTTACTTTCTTGGACAGTGTTTCTTCTCATTATATTTTGCGCAAAATTAAAAAAAGCAATTTTCTTACAATGGTAAAAAAATTGAAAAACTACTAAATTCGTTATTGAATTTCTTTCGCAGTTGATGACATTAACAACAGTTGTTCTTGAAAACACATGAGAATGTTATAACCTAAAAGTCCGACGGAATTCAAATACCAAAATTGGCTTTTAACCTTCCTTAATGGTCATAAATAAATAAACAAGTACAATACTATCAACATTTTACTTGAGAATACATAAATAATAAATAACATATTTTTCAATTATCTCAGTTTTATGTATAAGGCGTAATAAACTATAAAAATCACATGTTTGGCATTTTCTATACTCGTATATTACTTGTTTGTTATCTACAAGTACTTGAAGTATAATTTATATACATAGGTCTAATTACCGTAAATTAAAATTAATTTTTCAATAAAATATTAAAAACACAAAAGAAATGAAGGAATCGCAACATTGCACATCAATTAAAGAAAAGTAACTTCAATAACCAAATTACGATATACAAAAGTAAAGACTATATAAACTTAAAATACTTACAACGGTAATCGAGCCCATACGAACTAAACCATGTTCCTGGATTGCATTCTATAGCATTTTCTAGTTCATAGGTTGGCACCTCTGTCTCAATATCGCGAGGTGCCGTGTTTTAAATTTTAAACGTTTTAACTTCTAACGTAGGCTTACGTCGCCAGTCATAAATCGGACGAAAGCAGAAACAACAGATAGTATTTTTATATTATTATGAGATTATTTTATCTGGACAGTAGGCCTAATAATAAACGCGTAGAACCAAGTCCTACGCACTACTTTTCGAAGCATCTTTTGAAACATATTTGTATTGAAAGCCAGGGCCGCATTTCCCAATAGGCCCGGGCCTATGGGCGCAAGCTCCCAGGGGGCGCACGGCCGAGAGAAAAAATATTTTAAAAATATCTAGAAATAAAAATAAATAGCCATAACTTAACATATTTTTTGAATTGATTACAAAAAAATCATTCTGATTTTGAAGTTCATTGGAACAAATAATTGTTGGGAATGCTCTGCGGGTTGGATCGTTTTGTTTAGTCCCACAAACGTGAGCTCATTATTTAATACATAAAATTACTAAAAGTGTTTTAAGAAGGCATTTTGTTAAGGCCAGAACCAAGTAAATTACTAAAAAAACTTGCAATGATAAAATTGCATCGTGGAGTGGTGTTTAAGCAATTAACATATAGGTCTGATATAATTTTTTAATAAATAAATTTTTGGGGAAGTAACTTTAACCAGGCTAGGGGGCGGAACAAATGATTGGGCCTAGGAGCGCCAAAATGATAAATCCGGCCCTGTTGAAAGCTAAACCATGTCGAAAATACGTGACTTTCTCATCACTCAACAATTTAAACTGGAGATATTTTGATTTATGGCTTTCAACATTTCCCTCCCTTTACCGTTATGTTCAGGCCTAAAAGTTTTTTTCTGGGAATTACGCCTGGAGTAGTCCCACGGCCAAACCCTCTTAGGCCTCGCAACAGAGCCAAGGAGCCAAAATGAAGCAAATTGGACTGCAGTAACAAACATATAAATACTAGCAAAATATCGCTGATGAAATCTGAATTTTATTGACCGAGCGAAGCAAGGTCTCCGTTTTAGCTCGACCGTTCGGCATTTCGTCTGTCTGTCTCACGATTACGGCCAAACGCCTTGATCGATTGTGATGATTTTTTTGCATGAATTTTCCTTATTCCTAGGCCGAGCGATGTAGATATACAGTTTTTTCCATTTTTAATTTTTAACCCCTTAAATAAAATAAAAATTGCAGACTCACCGTTTCTCTCAGTGTAAGCTTTTTTCCAAAGCCAGTTTGTGGCTTAACCATGAGTCGAATTTGAAAACTAATAACATGTTCCTCGTAGCAAATTTGATTTTAAACAAAATTGTATTCTTGATTTTTTCCGTATCTCTAACGGCAAGCTCACAAAATGGTTGCAAACTTCAAATTTGTTAAAAATTGTCCAAGGTATTGTATTTTAACCATGTTTTATACGTTTATTCTAAACCAATTCAAAAGTGTTCCATAGCTTTTTTGTAGATAAAGGTTCAAAGAATTCATATATGCCAGTACAAAATTATTGAAGTAAAATTAACAAAGTTATTAGCTCAAGAAATAAGCATGTTCAGTAACGAAAGTAAACAGTTTAACTTTGGGCCTACATAAAAAGTAGTACACATTTTTTGTAATTGTTTTTCATAAATGTAAAAAAGTTTCGTAATTTAGTTCTAAATAGAACTGTATAAAATATTTATCAATTTCAAATTTATTATTTTGAAAACACTAGTTTTTATGTTCCTACTACAAGACTGCTATTACTATTTTGAATAGTAATTTAGGTATACTCTATCCTTTGCCCAAAAATGACATATATTATTATAAGAAAGTGTAGAGAATAAATCAAAGAATTGAACTGTATAGTTGTAAATTATTATTCCAAAAAGTATTTGACTTAGCTTTACTTGAATTACAAAATAAGATGAAACAAATGAAACCTCGCGGTGATATAGGACATACAAAAAATGACCGTTGGACAGCGTGGGAAGTGTTGGTTCATGGGTTGAGATCACTATCAGCACGACTCTTTAACATAGTGTGTTTTCATTATGTCTAATATTGGAATATGATATGGAACTGTAAATACAATGTTAAGCTTTCGTTATTTAAATATGTAAATATTTAATTCTATGTTTTCCCTCAATAAAGCGATATTTTTAGCTACCTTACGCATCATTAACCTAAATAAAACACAATGCCCCCTCAAAAAAATCTTTAGCAGTTAAAGCTCAAGAAAAGAAAAAAACGAGAACTAGAAACCCCGGAATCGTGGAAATTGCAAAATAATGTTTCACTGGCTAAACCTTCTGCTTACTTCTTTACTGGCACACTATTTTTAACCTAAGCTCAAAACTACATTTGTTATTTCAACGAGCGAGGTCTACTGTTTACAGAACTACTAGTATAAATTATGCAAAATGTAGAACTACTAGTATAAATTATGCAAAATGTTGATAATTGATCATGCTGATTTGACGAACTCAAACATTGTAACATTCCCTGTAGCAGTGCACACGTGACTCTCCACAGTGAACCATGCATGGTGACCACATTGGCCATATTAATGTGAAAACTTGTTTAAGTGTTTCGTATTAGTGTTTTGTTACGTGTTGTGTATATTTATTAATGCGACCGTGTTTTAAATGATCTGACGATGACATCACAGATGTCGAAACCGGTTATCTAGTAACATCATTATAAAAAAGGATTGTGACTTACCTAATAAGGTAATAATCTTTTGTAATTACTATACAAACTGGAGGTTAGAAGTACAAATATGTAACATATTCTGTAAACATTTCCTTTCTTTACCTTTGGACGTTCAACGACAAAGTAGTAATCCTCAGTGACAGTTGATTAAACTTCAAATAACTTAACGTAGGGAACTGTATACGTGTTTAAGTATTTCCTATATTAAGTTTGTAATAATTTGCTAGTTGTACTGTACATATGCGTCACTAAAGATGGCGATTTTGTCGTTGAAACGCGTGTTAATTTTTTGAAAAATGTTGTTAACTTATTATCGAATTTCCATAGGAAAGATGAGCTATTGCAGTGACCCTTATGGTGAGACCTAAGGTCGGGAGTGTTAAATGAGCACCGATCATAGTCCCTAGAACACGTTTCATTAAACATTATATATATATATATATGTATATATGTGTTCGCACTCTAGCGGCCGCATTTTAAGTCCGATTTGGTCCAAATTAGATACACATGTTTTTTGTCCACGTCGCTCAGAAGAGTTCGTTAGCCAAAATAATCCAACAACCTAACTATTTTTTGATATTTTTCGTAAGAGAATGAAACTTTTTTTTAGAGAGTTTTATCAAACAAAATAAATTTAAGATATTATTCTGCACATTTTGTTTTTTTACACATCCTAATGGCTCGCTTGGTATCCCAAAAATCGATTAAAACGTAAAATACCATAAATGTACGCGGTCCAAATCCATGTGGGGCATTTTCCGATCCGAGGTCCAACGGCCAAGTTTGTACGCTGCGAGCAAAGCGAAGCATTCCATAAGCCGAGACCTCAAGGACTAGGCAAAGCGAGTTTCTCCATTGCAAGTGGAACAAGCAGCACGTTAGCCGGGGCTAGAGGCTGAGTTACAAACAAATTCTACTAATATATTTCGTACACATAGGCAGCTATTCAGCGCCTTCGTGAGTAGAACAATTTCCCAAATATTTGGTTGAAACTCTAAAACATGTAAAGTTAATTTTGGAAATTCACTCAACTCACGTCAGCGGTTCAGCCGCTTGGTCGAATTATTATTTCTCTTAAATTCTTTAACCAGTATCGATAGTTATACGTTACGCGAAAAGAAAATTTTGATTTCATTTTAAGGAGGTTTTAGGACATACTGTAACATCGAAGGATTTTAGTTCTAAAAAGAATTTCTTAACCCTTTTCTTGGCACTGTGTCTTTTTTTATACATCTAATACTAAAATATGTAATTTATATTTGTGATCAGTTTCTTATATATTTTTTTATTCAGTGCATATCTTTAGATACATACTTCAGTGCATACTTTACTATATGGCAGAAGCTTTATAAGAAGACTTTTGTAAAGGGGAAACATGTCTGCAGCTGTTTTATTGTGTTGTTGTTATTCAAACTGTTGCCTGGCAACATCTTTAAATTTGAGTAGTATTTAGAAAGTTTAGGTTAATCCATAAGGATTTTTTCAAATAAAATATATAAAACACAGTTTTGAGAATGTATGTAGACATCCAAATCTTATTTTGTATCTATAATATAGTTTGTATGACCTAAAATTACAATGTATCTAAAAAGACACACTGCCAGATTGTTAGTAAACCACAGTTAAAAAGTTATGTATCCTTTTGTTTACATTACCAAGTAACCAGTATTACTGTATATTGCTAAAAATCACTGTATTTATTTGTATACACTGTCTATTTTAACAGTGTTCATGCTTATGTTTGTTTTTAAACACAGTTTCTAGAGTTTGTTCTTTCCGCCAGTACAAGTTTAACAAGAACTTATTTATCAAGGAGGTAAAGTTTGTATAGCTTTGTGCAAGTCATTTGTTGTAAAATCAACTTCAATTGTTTATTATGACAATTTTTTTCTTTGCTGTATCTATTAGGTCTTACTCTTGTGAAATATATGGTATATTTTCCATGGGTACAAATTTAATAGAGGTACCATAAGAAACAATCGGATCTGACAAAGACCTCTCTCTTCAGATAAGAAGTTGAAGAAAACAGTTATTTTGGAATTAATTATAATAAAATAATAAATACAAATAAGTAAATTCCTATTGGTCAGTTTTGTGCTCATTTTCTTATATTTATTGGATATAAAATCTCTATAAACAAACAGTGTTTAATTCTTTAAGCTCTTTGAAATGTTTTAGTTTACTCTTGGTAGTGTATCCTTTTAGATACAGTGTAAAAATAATGTCAAGTTTAGAGTATTTGGCAGTGTACCCAAAAAGATAAACTTTTTTCCCCCAATTTTTAGCATTTAAAAATTAAAAATGTATTTTGTTTACATTTTTTTATTAATCAGGAGGCATTAAAGAAAGAAAAAAAAATCATATTTTACGAATTTGTAAAAAGTGTTTTTTCTTGCCAAGAAAACCCAAGTTTAAATATGAAATATTAATTGTTGCAATAAAAATCGACCAATATAAAAAAAAAAAACACTAAATCAACCCAAAATAAAATCGTTTTAAAATCCCATGAGCTTCTAAATTTGTCCTTTTTGTAGACGGGAGGTTAAATGACGAGTGGCCCCTTTATACATCAATATGAGTTAATGTTTCGTAATATATCTGTACAAAATATGAGTAAAGTACAGTTAAATAAACGAAGAAGGGGGGTGATAGCGCTATAAGTTAAGCTTAGATATGAAATTATGGCGAGTGAGGAATGAGGGTAGGTTACACTAGCATGGACTGCGTTAGGGAGGAATTTGAAAGTACCTGCATCTTACAACACTGCTCCGAGAACGCGGAATAACAATCTTGGTGTTCTGAAGTATTCACGTCAAAATTCACCAAAATTGTATTCTTAAAACTGCAAAGTAACATTAAAAATAAAAGGTACCAGAAACTGGCACATACTTTCTCACAAACATATTTAAATTATTAAACAGATTCACAGTGACTTCATTATTGGAGGAGGGGTAGGAGAGGTGATTTTAAACTAGGATATTAACTAATAAATATTATTATTATTAGCTAGAGATAAAACTATTCGATCGATTTCGAACAAATTTGCAGCAAACACGTCAATTAGGCCTCTATAGATGCACGAAAAAAGGTTTTGAAATTTTTTTAAAAACAACCCCCTTTATGGCCAAAAAACCTCCAAAAATCAGTTATTATTATTAGCTAAACGAGAATTTTTAGAAAGGTGCGATTTTTGCATATGGTAGGGTACATTAAAGGCTACAAATAAGCCAAATTTTATCAAAATCGTTAGAGCCGTTTTTTTTTATAAAAAAATAATAACTGATTTTTTGGGTTTTTTTGCCAAAATGGGGGTGGTGCAAATTTGTTTGAAATCGATCGAATAGTTTTCGCTCTAGCTTTATATACGTACAGACATACATACAGACATTTTGTAAAAACCACTTTTTTGGACTCAGGGGGTCCCAAAACGGATATTTCCACAAAAATCTCAACATCGATTTTTTTGCGATCACTATAGGTACTTTCTCTATACTATAGTATAGTGAGAAAGTAAATAAAGTAATTGTTTCTAAATGGGATATAATATTAACTATTGTAAAACTATAAGTTTTGTAGTGTTTAAAGTTAAAACGTCTATAGGAGCACCGCGTCCAACACATTTTGCGGGCGGTGAATCGGATTTTACCGTCACGCTCTACTATACAGGATGACAATTAAGTCTTCGGACCGTTTAATATTTCGTATATAAGGAAAATTTTAAGGTAGATGTGATTGAGGTACCTACTCTTTGTAAAAATACTATTTTATTAAGATTTCAAACAATTTATTCGCCATTTTGGACCCGCCATTTTGAATGTAACTTTTAAATAGGAAGGTGGTCATTTGATACATCATTTCGATGAAGAATTTCAAGAAAAAACCAACGGTGAAATTTGCACATCCATATCTTTAACCGTTTAAAAATGGCGGCCAAAAAACAACGAAATGGGTTTTTCCGATTTTGCCCCATTTTGTTGTACTATTTTTGTTTTAATATTAATTCTTATTCTTTTTGGATTCAGAATTAAATAAGCTTTCAAATGATATGCCACACAACGATATTTGGTTAAACCACTCGAAATCAATTATAAAAAAAAATGAAAATGGCTGCAACTCAAAATTTTTAAATACTCCCAAATATCATTGTGTGGCACATCATTTGAAAGCTTATTTAATTCTAAGTCTAAAAAGAATAATAATAAATATTAAAACAAAAATAGTACAGCAAAATGGGGCAAAATCGGAAAACACCATTTTTAAATGGTTAAAGATATGGATGTGAAAATTTCACCGTTGGTTTTTTCTTGAAATTCTACATCGAAATGATGTATCACATGACCACCTTCCTATTTAAAAAAACAAAGTTACATTCAAAATGGCGGATCCAAGATGGCGGATAAATTTGTTGAAATCTTTATAAAATAGTATTTTTCCATAGATATAGAGTAGGTACCTCAATCACATCTACCTTAAAATTTGCCTTATATACGAAATATTAAACCGTCCGAAGACTTAATTGTCACCCTGTATATATTATACACATGTGTATATAGCAGAGTATAAAGTTTACTTGGTAATACCTCTGTAATGGACATTGTGCTTCCTCATTTTGTAAGTTCTGTTAAAATAGTTTACGTAGTAGTGTTAAAATAATCTAATTTCAGATTAAACCAATATGACCAACGATTTATATTCCTTACAGAATTCACTTCTGTCGGCAGTCCCACGACTGCTTTCTTTTTATAACATTCAACTTTAGCCTAGAACTACATGTTCCTGGGTTAGTATTCAAATGGTTTATGTATTAGTAAATTTTCATCCACTGTACACAATTCAATTTGCCTAAACATTAAAACGTCTGCATCTCATGGCTCTGAGTACGCGAAGTGTCAACAATGTGCTCTGAAGTAGTTACGCCAATCCATTTAATACAACATAAGTGTATTCTTAAATTTACACAGCTGTCAGTTTCATTTCAAGCTAAGCATGCGGATATTGTAAAAAAATAATTAAAATAATTATGTTGTAAACAAGAGTTTTGTTTTTCATTCGCTCGTCTGTCCTATAGAAACACAGCGCAGACACATGTTATCCGAAAGGCATTCATACATTATTGAGCGATTCCGAGTTAATTTGAAATAAACAAACAAACATTTAATATAAACTTTTTCTCTTCAAAATACTGAAATTCCACGAATAGTAAATTGCAGTAATTCCCACTTCAATAATAATCCCATATCATAAATCCCGTGGAGGGGAGGTAAACGGGCAACAATTAATTGTTAGAGTTGCTATACAAAGTTTTCTTCCAATAAGCTTATTGTGTGAACTATAATACCCTTTACTCTCAACTATTAATCGAAAATTTACTTTCACTAAATATTAAGTATTTGTTTATTTCGTACGTTTTACTTTTTGGATTCACTCGACTATACAAAGTAATGAGTAGGCTAGATAGATAGATAAATAGATAGATATTGACTTTATTTTTATCAGGCTACACTAACAAAGGCTGGAATTTGATTGGGTTCCAGTGTTTGGAAAGGACAAACAGTATAATGTTGAAACGCAATAAAAACAATGAATTTCGTGGTTATTAGATTTCACTGTCATAACAATTAGTAGAGGAGCATAATGTATTCCGTGGGATTTTTTTTAAGGGAAGGTGCCACTATGTAGAATCTCCTTATTATATGCTACATAAAAGTTTGGTCGTTATAAATTTTTTAATATCTATTACCGTTTGCGAGTTATGGGCTAATGAAGACGGGAAACCTACAATTTTACAAGGAATCCAAACCACAGCCATTGATGTCTGTCAAAAAACCTTTTAGAACATTTTTCAGGGTCAAATGATTCTGTTGTTATTTACTCACAATAACTTTAATAATACAAGGATACATAATACATTGAAATATTTTAGTATACATCAACAGTACAATAATATTGCACAAACATTAATTATTGATTGACATTAATGAACAAAATATGATAATGATATTATATTGTTATGTATGAAGCATAGGTATCAAACTCAATCATAAATAAATTTGTAATAGGATCTTGTAGCGGTTGTATTATGTAATAGGATCTTCCAGTCTATTATGTGTTGATATAAAAAAATATTACTAAGCTTAAATTATTTTCTTTAAAACAAATTATCAAATTGAGCTTAAATTTGAGGTTATTACAGGTTGCGGCCATTACAAATGTTTGACATGGTTGTAGTGAGAGGAAGAGTTTAGAATTGTATAACTTTCTATTAAGGTCCCCCAAAAAAGTGAATATCTACCCCGAGGTCATATTTTGCTTATATTTCTATCCACTGGAGGCAATTCAGTTATGCGGAGGGCCTCTAAATACTATGTTTGGTAATAATTTCAGAGACACTATCAAATATAAAATTTTGTAGAAACACACGAACGGACCGAATTACAGCATTCTAAACCCTTCTTCTCCCTCTCACCACCACCATCTCAACATTTTGTAATGGCCGCAACCAGCGATAAGCGATAACCTTAAATTATTAAAGCCATTTAAAAATCTTGAATTTCTGCGGCAAGCAATTAAAAATCGGCCCGCCTATTCACTTGGCACACAAAACAATGTTTTTTCTGCCATTTTTCAGAATTTTAGAATCGGTACTAAACAATGGAATTAAATGACAACTCCGTTAAACTATATATATACTGTATATACAACTGGAATGTGTAAATTCAATGTGCAATATCTTCTAAACGTCAAAAAAACTAATTTTCATACCACACACTACGTGCAAATGAAGGAACATGGTTTATAAACTGTGAACTAAAATTAATAACTTAAATCAGTGTACTCTGTTGAGATGTTGAATTAGGTTGCAATTGATTTATTGAATACTAGGGGAAACCGCTGCGTGGTCCGCACGCCAACCTTCTATACACATAATCATGTTATGTTTTCTTTATATTAAATGTGTAGGATTAATAATAACCCAAAAGCTAAGATGGTAAATATTGTTAAATGTTAAAATAAAATAATTTCGTACATTTTATAACAGCAGTAATAATAATAGAGGTTAAAAGAATCAGCAAGGCTCAGGTCTACACTTTAAAATAAAAACCTAACCTAATACTTAGAAATACAAATAGTTACTTCAAAGTTTGAAATAAGGTGTTAATGGAAATATTAGAGCAAACAGCTGTTTTATCTATTATTTTATTCAATTGGTTTCTATGGTAGTTCATCAGTCTAGGCCTAAACGAAGAAATGTTTCCGATTAAATTTGCAAATATTGAAATAAAAAATGTTTTTATCAAAAGGCCTATGTTACTCAGAGATAATGAAGCTTTTTATCAGTAATACTATTTTTCAATCGGGTCAGTAGTTCCAGAGATTACCCCCTACATACAAACAAACAAACAAATTTTACGTCTTTATAATATTAGAATAGACTATCTGTGTAGGGTAGATAATAGCGATAATATTACCACAGCGTGTAACAATAGTAATTTAAATTATAAAAATTACAACTATTTGCTTAAGTAAAGACTATTATTATTATTGTTCGTAGGTAGAAAGACTACTTAACGGTCTTTGTAGAAAGATTGATCATAGTAGTTTTTGCTTTTTCTGAAGAACGTATAAATCGGGAGCACGTGTGTAGCCTATGAAGCAAAACAAATGATGTTTATATCTCGTAATAAGTAAAGCATTAACATAAACAGTGTGTAAATTAAGTATCGAAACAAATATGTATTTCTCAAACTAAAATAGGTACAAATATTTTGTTTGTGGCATTGACTCTTAACAAACGTTCCTGATTTTCTGACATATAAAAAAAATTTCAATCCCCTAAGGGGGTGGCGGGTAGGGGGTAACTTAAATTTTTAAATGGGAAGTATGGTCATGTGATACCTTATTTTAAAGGTCTATTTAAGACTAGGAAAATGACATAAAGAAAATAAAAATCGGACCACCCAAAACAAAATGGCGGCCATAACGTGTTGAAATAAATTGACATAAAGTTGCTAATATCTCGAAAAGGAAGAGTTTTTAGAAAAAACTTCAAGAGACAAATAATGTTTATTACAAAGTGCTTGACATACGAAATTGCTTCCAAATCGATTTCGTAAATTTTATTTTTACTCCTCAATCTTACAAAATTTTGTAAAAAATAAATTGAAATTTTTTTTATGTCAGAAAATCAGGAACGTTTGTTAAGAGTCAATGCCACAAACAAAATATTTGTACCTATTTTAGTTTGAGAAATACATATTTGTTTCGATACTTAATTTACACACTGTATAACAACAGTGATATGCAAACACGTTATTTGCTTGAGAAAATGATACTATCGACCTTGAAATAATATTGAATTTCGCTTGGGCACAGCTGTGTTTATATACTCGTTGGCGATCGGATCGGAATTACATTGTAAATGATATGCACATTATTCAGTTATCATTTTGTTAACTTTTTTATGGGCAAATAAATACAGGAGGCCGTATTTATTCATCCTGTCAATAGTTTTCACAAGCCCAGTACAGATAATGCGCCAACCATTGCACAAACCACGTTCCGTATTGTCTCGTGCCAAACAATATGTTGTTGAAACTATGAACACGGCCTGAAAAACAAATCTTGTTGTATATTACGGGCTTTAGTAAACTGTGAAAATGTCACGTGCTTTCGAGGAAATCTTTGAAAAGTTTAAACTATTATTTTAATACCATTTATTCATGTTAGTTGTTTCTTAACATCTTTACGGTATTCCAATTACAAATTAAGATATCATGTACCCCAGAAACTCTGTCCGAGTCTTCACAACTATGTTGGTGGTTCTAAGTGCAGCAGACACTGAACGAGAGCCTTTAACCACTGTACCAATATGTTTCCCGAATACTAATCCGGAATAATACTTAAAAGAGGTTAAATAAGATTGCAGTAAAAACGTTTATTTCTAGAGGTAGGTGGAAAATAAAAAGTAATCATGTACTTTTATCCATTCTGTAAAAAGTTGTTCAATCAATTCTAGAACAAAAAAGTCTGATTGATTTTAAATATAAAAAATCTGCTGTATCACTCAGTTAAATGAGTGTACATAAATTAACTTTATAAGTTCAAACATATACATATAAATTATGCGAACTTATATTCATTAAAAAATTTGTCCAACTGTAGCAGAATGAACGAGGCTTAACCACCTTGCCACTAGGCCTATACTCCGTTCCATTTTATGGAAGCTTTTTAGTGTCCGCTTGCTCACTATCAAAACATCTGGTTGGTTCAGGTCATTTTCAGTTTCAAAAATATACAATTCCTTTTCCTTACGGTGTTTGATTTGATAAATAATCACAAATAACAAAAAATTACCACGGTTGTGTTTGACGTATGCCAACTTTGATAAAAGATTACATATTACACTATCAAATATTGCATCAAAGAAATTTAATCAAAGATCCTTGACAAATACAGGCCTAAGTATTTTTGTATATCGAACTATCGATTTTCTTGAGAAGGGATAAAAGTATTGAAATTAAATTTAGCATAATTGTAAAACATGGCAAGACGCTTGTGTTCCAATAATCAGCACTATAAAATAGTATTATACTATTTGTGTATGTGGGGGGGGGAGGGGGATTTGGAGTACTTGCTAAAAGGGGCAAAGTATGAAGTATCGGTTAAATGTGGGTAATGTATGACGTATTGCTTAAAAGGTGGCAAAGTTTGAATTAATGGCTAAAATAATTACAAAGTTTAAAGTAAACAAATAAAAGAGCACTGTGGCGACAAAATCACACTGATTTGAATAAAACCCTTTATTTAGTTACATCCCAGATTGAACGGTATGGGGAGGAGTGGGGAAGGGCGGGTATATATAGCTCTGTAATATTGTCTGTATACTTTAGTAGTGTTAAAACCCTCTGAGGATGATGTCCATGTCATCGAAATGTACACAAGGGTAGCGTAATAAACATAACTTACAATTTAGTTGTTTAGTTATTGTTTTTGTTCCTTGTTTTGTGGTTCGAGGTTTTTATTCAAATCAGTGTGAAAGTTTAAAGTATCTGCTAAAACGGGAACAAATTTGAAGCATAGCCTAAATTTAGCAAATTTTGAAGAATCGCTAAAAGAGGTCAAACTTTTTTATTTAAGGATATTGAAACTAATTGGTTTTTAAAAGTGTGTTTGTAGTGTTAAAGATATTTCCGAAAATGTTTCTAAAAAATATATGTTTAACAAAAATACTGCAGCTAGCATTAAAATAAATCTTAAATAAGTACTGCTATTAACTTTTTAGAAAAACCACAACGGATCAGATCTTTTGAAGAAAAAATGATTAATAATTCATTCAAACGATGTGTGGGCAATAAAGGCGAATACACGCGATCGCCCTTAACATTTTCTGACAATAGTAAAGTCCACTGTCCACCTATTCCGATTTTATGAGAGTGTAATAACATTGAAGAAACAACACTATTGTAGGGTTAGGACATTTACAACAAACAGCACCGTAATTTTCTGCGTTGCTTATAGACGCTTTTAGTATTTCCAAACGCAGAACTTATGAGGTATTGAAAATAACAATTTGTTGATACATTCCCTCGTAATAAAAGCGGAAATGAATTTATTTTTGAAGTACTGTACCACTTTGGAATTGTTAAAACTGTATTTTAAATTGCGTATAACAGGACATTTAGTATTTTAATTTGACAATTCGGTCACAAAATATTAGAATCCAATATCGTTTAACATATAATAGAAAAATCTTATGTTCTTTTAGATTATGTGAAACAAAGACTAAGCAATTTTGATATTTTAATTTGTTTTATTTTAATTTATATGATTCAACGTTTTACATGTATGAAGTATAAAGTTTTAATAATGTGTATTTTCTGTCTTGACAAGTAAAAACATTTCTAAGCTTGGAATGTGAAAAATGAATTGCTACAATAATGTTGTGATAATGTGATTATCTGATGATGGTGGCTTAATCTCACCGAAACCGGTAATCAAAGTATTAATAAGGATTGTTTGGACTGTGAAAAATATAAGGTAATTAATTTATATATGAATTACACATTTGTATTTAACATATAATGTAGTCTTTGGGAAATATAAAAAAAACTTGTAGAATTTCATCTTTAATTTTCAGTTAGTCATTTTACGAGTGTAGTTATCTGAAATGCGCACTCCTAATCCAACCTAATCTTCATCTTTCCAAATTTAAAATGTTTTGAAGAAATCTCTAAAAATATCACCTAGTAATAAATTTAAATAACAGTAACACTAGTAGTTCTGTGAACAGTAGACCTCGCTCGTTGAAATAACAAATGTGGTTTTGAGCTTAGGTTAAAAATAGTGTGCCAGTAAGGAAATAAGCACAAGGTTTAGCCAGTGAATAATTCCGGGATTTCTAGTTCTCGTTTTTTTCTTTTTCTTGAGCTTTAACTGCTAAAAATTTTCTTTTAGAGGCATTGTGTTTTATTTAGGTTAATAATGCGTAAGATAGCTAAGAATATCACGTTATAGAGGGACAACATATAATTAAATATTTACGTACTTAAATAACTAAAACTTAACAATGTATTTACAGTTCCATAACCTCCATATCATATACCCAAACGATGTTAAAACGTCGTGATAGTGACCTCAACTTTATTCTCAACCCCTGTACCTACACTTCCGACGGTGTCCAACGGTAATTTTGTGTATGTCCTTTATCGCCGATAAGTTTCATTTGTATCATTTCATTTTGTAATTCAAATAAAGCTAAGTCAAATACTTTTATGAAATTTACAAGTATTCAGTTTAATTCTTTGATTTATTCTCTACACTTTCTTATCCCCAACACTTTCTTATTATTATATGCCATTTTTTGCAAAGGATATATTCCTAAATTACTTTTCAAAACAGGCCTAGTTTTGTTAGCAGTCTTGTAGTAGGAACATAAAAACTGGTGTTTTCAAAATAAGAAATTTGAAATTGATAAATATTTTTATATAATTCTATTTAGAACTAAATTACGAAACGTTTTTACATTTATGAAAAAAATTACAATAATTTGTACTACTTTTTATATAGGCTTAAAGTTGAACTTTTTCCTTTCGTTAATGAACATGCTAATAACTAATAAATGTTTCTTTATATAATATCTTTGTTAATTTTACTTCAATCATTTTTTTACTGGCATATATGAATTCTTTGAACCTTTATCTACAAAAAAGCTATGCAACACTTTTGAATCGGTTTAGAATAAACGTATAAAAACATGGTTGAAATACAAAAACTTGGACGATTTTTAACAAATTTGAAGTTTACGGCTATTTTGTAAGCTTACCGTTAGAGATACGGAAAAATCAAGAATAAAGTTTTGTTGAAAATCAAATTTTCTATTAGCAAAATGTCATTAGTTTTTAAATTCGACTTACGGTTAAGCCACAAACTGGCTTTGGGAAAAGGCTTGCACTGAGAGAAACGGTGCGGCCACCATTTTTTATGTTACTTAAGGGGTTAAAAATTAAAAATGGAAAAACCTTATATATATATATACATGGCTCGGCCTAAGAATAAAGAACATTCATGCAAAAAATCATCAAAATCGGTCAAGGCGTTTGGCCGTAACCGTGAGACAGACATACAGACACACAGACGCAATGCCGAACGGTCGAGTTAAAACGGAGACCTCACTTCGCTCGGTCAATTAAATTAATAACATGTTAAAATATACCAGAATCTCCGATTATAAATGCATGGCTAAAGAACTGATTAAAATCTTTTCAAAATGATGTATTGTTTCAGAATATGCTCACCTCATTTTTAGAAATACAAGTGAGACTTTGTGTGTGAAAAGTGTGAACTGTAAACCATACTGTTTGAAACGTAGCCTACACACCGTGCGTCGCTGTAACTGTGTGATACTAATCACGCTGAACATATTCTGTCCACCATTACACAGACTTATTGGTAATCCCAGAGATTTTTTGGATTTAAATTAATATATAAAACTATTTTTTTATTCTTCATACTATTATTATTTTTTGCCCGTTATCAAAATCATATAACAATTATTGGTTTAACACAAATTCTAAATTCATATATTTAACAGGCATAACTTAGGGATGTGATGGGAAATAAGTAAAACTATATGAACATAGGTCTGAAAACGCTTTGTTTTCCATCTGTCGGTCATTTTAATTTTTTTAAAGTTGTAACTTTAGAAATTTTAAGATATTGTTATTGTTTACATTATTATTTTTTTATCAATATACCAAGATTCAAAACTTTACTATAAAAATATTCAAAATGGTGACAGTTTAAAATTTGCAAAGTAAAATAACTGGGTAAATTTTACGATAATAATTTAAGAAAGAAAATATTTAGATATTTTCATGGCAAAGAAAATGTACTTTTTAATGTTTTTGAGTTTATAATGTTTATGTTGTTTTGTGAATTCTTGACGATTCACCATTTTGTCGATTTAGGTTTTTTGACGATAACTTGGTTATTTTTCAAGGTACAGAAAAATACAAAATTCCATTTTGTTTCACATTAAACAATATAATTGTTGTGTCTTTTATAAAATTATCTGAGTTTTTGACTTAAGAAATTTTGAACTGTCTCCATTTTGAATAATTAAATTAGTTATGTTTCGGATCTTGGAATATTGATAAACATAGTATAAGTATTATATATACTGGACATGGTTGCTTTAAACATTATTTATGGAGATTTAAGAAAATTGATAGCAGCATTTGAGACAGCTGTGGACAGGAAGATGATGTGGAACATACTCTGTTCAAATGTTAAGATGGAAAAAAACTAAAAGAAGAGCTACAAAGCAAGATAAAAGAAGAAATTCTTCCGGAAAATCTAATAAAGCTGATACTAAGAAGCAAAAAAAGTGGGATAGTATTGCAAACTACATTGTAACGGTGATGAAGCGGAAGGAAGAAGAACTGAGAAATAAGTAAGAAGATGCCTGAACAGTAGGACAGTCGTACGACTGAAAGGTGCCCGGTTGTTCAGGAAGTTATGCTACTAGTGATACCCTGTCCAACAACAAGGGCCGGAGAAAAAGGTGAGATTTTAGTGGGTCGGCACAGGGCCATCCCCACATAACCCTGTTGTGAGGTACCAACAGAGCATGTGCCTGCACATTTTTTACACCTCGCGCAAAAAAAAATATAGTGTAAACAATGCGTTACCAGATTTAAACTGAAAATCTTTCTAACTTATGAAGTCATCGTTAATTTAAAACAAAATCAAACTAGCCGATACACGGAAAACGAAGTATTTCCGGTAATATCTTCAGATCACCTTACTATAGTTACTCGCGACATAACCTGTATATATGAATAAAACAATCATCTATATATTTATTATTACACCTTTTATTCTTTAAAATCACTAAGAGTTTTTAAAATGTATTATCTAATAGAATGTGCTGTAACGAAGTAGTTGGTCCATTTTAAATGACGGAGCAAGTAGAGTGATTGATGTTGTGTATGAAATTCGCCTTTTCTTCAGGTAAAGGATACGGGAAACTATGGCTATAATAAACAAAAAGGTTTCAAGCCATACTAAAAAAGCAAATATCCGGCATCTTTGGTCGATTTTCTAAGCAAAACAATCTTTAGTTACCATTAAGTTTACACTAGACATTTTTCAGTAGCCTCAAATATATTATTTTAAGATGAGTTGTAAATTTAGAAGAAATTACATATTTTGAGTGTTTGTCTCCGGTGGTTAAAATGAACCCAATCCTAAAAATACAAACTGTATTAACATTCAAGAGAACATATAGATTTTGAAGCTCACAAGGTGCCTCCTCTATTAGCGGACGAGGTGGTTGAAAGGGGCGGAACTTCTTGATACTTCAATATGAGTTAAGGCTTGGTAATATATTGCGTTCGTTGCTGAACAAAATTTGAGTAAAGTCCGGTTTAAGTGGAGGAAGAGAGTGGGTGGTGGCGCCATAAATTATATACGGTGAGGAAAGAGAAGAGGACAAGGGTGGGTTTCATTAACAAGGACTAGGAACTTAAAAGCTTCGGCATCCATCAACAGGGCTCCGAGTACACGAAATGACAACCTTGGTGTACTGAAGGAGTCTCGTCAAGTTTATCAACCAACCCACTGTAAGTGTAGGCCTATTCTTAAAATTTTATAGTTTCTATTTTCATTTCAAACTGGGTAAATGGCTATGTTGTGACATTAATAATTGCAGTACAACAAATGGTTTTGGCAGGGTTGGTATAGAGTTATTGACCAAAACATTAAATATAGTGCCTACCACATCCAACATGGTCTTCCTGTAAAGAGTAAAAACACACTACTGCAAGAGTATCGTACTAGCCACAGACCTCAGTAGCTTTATAAGTTTTGTGTTTCATAATTAATTTCTCTAACATGTTTTTATAATGTACCTAGTCATGTGTTCAACACTATAATCGTGTCTGATTACACATAAACTGCCACTGATTGTTTTTGAGGTCTTTCATTGACAAGCTTTCCTCCGTTCTGTTTTGGTTGATTGATAACGGGTTAGCCAGAGTAATACATAAAACGAATCCGAACAGGTTTTCTCAAAACATTTTCATTTTTTTAACCATTGCTCAGCTCTATTTTGTAACACAGCTTATGCTACTCAACGTGATAAAATATCAGTTAAATTTCATCTTAATCGGATAAGTTGTTGAGTAGGTAGGTAGGCCTAAGATAGTTGAACAATTGGGGGATACAAAACACATTATTATTTCTTGACTTTTTTAGCTACGTTTGTAGTGAAAGCTGAAACATAACTAATTTGACAGATCTTCAGTACGTGCGATAAGCGAAAATAAATGCCATGAGTTTTCAAAATGTAATGTTTAGTAATGTTTAATTTGGTAATTTAAAATGCATAGTTGGAAACTTTTTCATCTATACTATCTATGCTTATATTATAAAGAGGTAAAGTTTGTTTTTACTTTCTCCCCCTATACCATAGTATATGGAGAAAGTATTGTATTCGTCAAAATTTTCGAGTTTGAGTTTTTGGTGGAAATATCCGTTTTGGGCCCCCTGAACCTAAAAAAGTTGTTTTCGGAGTGATGTCTGTGGGTGTGTCTGTATGTGTGTCTGTGTGTCTGTGTGGATATTATCAGACCTAGAGCCTAAACCAGTCGTCCGATTTTGATGAAATTTGGTATGGAGGTACTAATCCACGGTATCTCCAGACGTTTTTTTCGGAAAAATCAACTTTTCTCAAAAACGGCTTTAACGATTTTGATTAAAATTTTATAGTTTATTAGGGACCTAAAGCTAAAGTACTATAAACTTTAAAATTTTAATCAAAATCGTTCGAGCCGTTTTTGAGAAAAGTTGGTTTTTCCGTTATTTTATGGATTTTTATGGGAAAACAACTTTAATACAAAATCACCTCTCCTACCCCACCCTACAAGTCACCGTGAATCTGTTTAATAATTTAAATATGTTTGTGAGAAAGTATGTGCCAGTTCCTGGTACCGTTTATTTTGTTTGTATGTAGGGGGTAATCTCTGGAACTACTGAACCGATTGAAAAAATAATTTTACTAATAAAAAGCTAGACTACCCTTGAGTAACATAGGCTATAATTCATTTCGATAAAAACCTTTTTTTATTTTAATATTTGTAAATTTAGTAGGAAAAAATTCTTAGGTTAGGCCTAGATTGATAAACCAACACATGTATTTACATTTATTACCAAAGCAACCAATTGAATAAAATAGCTATTTGCTCTAATATTTCCATTAACAGCTGATTTCAAACTTTAAAGCAATTATTTTTGTATTTCTAGCTTTTATGTTAGGGTTTTAAAGTGCAGACCTGACCCTTGTTGGTTCTTTTAACCATTATTATAACTGTTGTTATCAAATATACGAAATAATTTGATTTGAACATTTAACATTATTTACCATCTTAGCTTTGGGGTTATTATTAATCCAACACCTTTATTATAAAGAAAACATAACATGATTATGTGTATAGACGGTTCCAACGGAGTTGGCGTGAGGAGCTCGCAGGGGTTTCCCCTAGTTGTAGATAAAATGAACAGTGATTCACTCTAACAACGAACCTTTCTGCCATGTGTTTTAAAGTAACGTCTTATTTTATACTTTGCAGTTTGTATGCTATAACTTATACTTCGAGAGCAAGTCAATAAAAATGTACGTGATTTGATAAATATGAAACGCCATATCTAGTTCAACAGTTGTATTAGTTCTCCATGCTCGTTTCGCTCACCAGCTACTGAGGCGAAGCAATTGCAGTTTATTGTATACACTGATAGTTTCAAGGAAATAACGTTTGATTAGGAGAGAGACACTTAGATCGGTGTAGGGTTATTGGAATTCTACGCATGCGCAGTGGGGTAAGAGTTTTTGCGTGGATGACAGGGATTATTTTATATATTAGAGAGACAATTATAAAAAGGTGGAGAACGCCATTTCTGGAGAGGCATTTTCTTGATGGAAAGAGATTAGTTCTTAACTATAACTTCGTACAGATAATTAAAAACATAATACAGTACTTTGTATTATTATATTGAGTACGATAGATTTTTGCAAGAACTTATTGATCAGCTGACATGCTGGGAACCCCAAAAGATGATATACCTAAATATCTAATGCACATGAGGTACATCATACTTGCTTAAGTTAATGATTTTCGAGTCTATCATACGTAAGATGACCACTATCCAAAGATATATAACGTATCCTAACTTTCATAATACATTTAGATATGTATTTATCTATTTAGATTTGTGGTTGGGTTTAGGCCTATCCTTTATTTAAACAAATCTCCAAATTTCAGGTTAGGTTTTAGGATTATATGTAGGTAAATGCTGACGCTTTTTAGTTTTTTTTAGGCTCCTATCATATCATATCATATAATTTAATTTAGACATTTAATATTATTGACAGTATTAATTAACTTAGAGGTTATGATTATTCCTACATCTTTATTAAAGTGTAAAACAAGTGTGTGGAGTAGTGGAAGACAAATGGTTGGCGTGCGAAGCACGCAGGTGACTTCCACATCATAAATATAACATTTAACAGAAACCATAATTATGGTTCTATAACCAACCTACATATACCCTACAATAAATACAGCACTCATACCTCAGTGGATTCATGAAGCACCGGATCAGCTGTTTATATCGTACAGCTGCACTCAATTCAGCGTATTGTTTACCCTCAGTAATTATTCCACTTTGTTGATCCTCTCCTTGCGCAAATCAAGTCGTGTTATAAATTTAATTAAATCTTTGTTTATAATGTTCACCGAGAACTAATTAGCACAGCCATCTTGGATTAAATTTAATTACTACAAGTACTATCTTGTAAACAACACGGCAAATGCTGCATAAACCTGATCATAATTTCTTATTCATCATTGTAAATATGTTGTACTATGTAATTATGCTCATCAGGTGGGCGTGTTTTGTTGTGCTTTAGTGACAAAGTGAATCAGTGGTTTGCTAATTATGGAGTGAAAGATGGAATTGCGAGGTTCAGTATTGATCACGAAAGACGCCAAACACCCACGGGTATAATTTATACTGGTAAGTAAAACTACGTGTACACGTACTGCCTGTGCCCTACATTCTCTTAAATTATTTTTTCTTTGATTGTGAGTCCAACAAGTCCTAGATTGGTTGAATAATTTAAAAGTCAACAAAGGTAAAACCATTAATTTTATAAATTATCTCAAAAATTTTAAATTTAAATCCCCTACAGTTGATTTTAAACACAAAAAAAACCGGCGTATCTAGCCCATTGGGTACACCACCTACACTCACTCAAGTTTAAGAGGACGGGGGCCATCTACATACCATCTGCTCCCACGAAGCCTATGATCTACATGTGCTTCACCCAGGCGCCAAAGATTACCTGGAGAGCGCACACCCGTGGTACCATTTTTTGCTATACTGCGGATGCTTTCCTCCTCGCCCAGAATAGTCGCAGGCCCATGTTAAAGTATACAGTACCTTGAACCCAGTGAGGACCCTACGGTTTCGGCTTCCTTTTATCTTCCGTGCGAACTTGACGTGACGTATCCAAGATAGGGTCGTGTCACTAATTAGATAACGAGACATTTGGTTACCTGATTATAAAGTCAAATTCGTTGCACGACACATCCAATATAACACACAATAACGGAGATAACACGCAGGGGTAAACAAAAATTCCTCAGTCGTTCTTCAAACGCCGAGGTGAGCCCCTGTTGTCTCACTGCATCATGCAATTGTGTAATTTGTGTTTTTAGAGTATTAATGCAAAACAACCTCTGTTGAACGAAGATTCTGTTGACCGGACATACGTTCTAAGGAACTAACTTCATAGACGAAGTAAGTGTATTAAAACGTATGTATATATTTTGTTTTAATTACCTTTGTAACGAAATACCCACGTGCTCCGGCTGAAATGAAATGACTCTAATTTAAGAATACGCTTGGGGCGTGGTGACAAATTTGATGTGACTAACTTCAAAGCACTAAGGTCGACATTTCGCGTACTTGTTGTAAGATGCAGAAGCTTTTAAGTTCCTCCTAACGTAACTTCCATGTTAATGAAACCTACCCTCGTCCGCCGTCCTTTCATAGCTGTGTATAATTTATGGCGCCACCACTCACCCTCTTCCTCGACTTAACCGGACTTAACTCATATTTTGTACAGAAACGAACGCAATATATTATCAAGTCCTAACACATTTAAGAATCAAGAAGCCACGCCTCATTTGACCACCTCATTTACCAAAACGAGATATTTAGTTTTAGAGGATTTGGAATCGATTTTAACTTAGATTTCGTTATTAAAATAGTTGGTTTCCTACTTAACACATATACCTCAAACAGACTGGATAGTACATATTACTTAACTGCTTAATTATGCGTTAAAAGTAAGTTAAGTGGAAGCCATGAATTTATAATATAACAAATTCCTTGAATCATATGTAATCTTTTGGTTGATTGATTTCATTATTTTTGGCATGTTTCCCTGCCACGGTCAGCATTTTCAGGTCAGCTAATTATATCCACTAATAAATTACTGTTACGCAACACTGAATTTTCATACACATTTACTTACACTGGTTGTACAAACCACTTAAAAGTTGAAAAACGGATTACATAATAACAATTTGTAGAATCATTCTCTACTTATAGGCCAGTTGGTAAGGGCAATTGTAAACCAAAAGTTCCAGTAGTTTACAATACGGCTGATTTTTTTTATAAGTACATTAAAGTATGTAGATTAACATAAAAAAAGTTTACCAGTCTATCGATTTACCAAAGTCGAAAAAAAATCGATTAACTTTTTCTTATTTTCGATACTCCTTAACATTTCGAGCTGGGATGAAGATAAATAAAAATAAAAATACCACCGTGTAGGGAAAGTATTTTTCAATAAAAAAGGTCATGTGTATTTATTTCGTCCGAGCAATGGTTTGTCTGGAAAAAATTCAATAATGCAGGTATGTAATTTGCAGCAAGGGAAATCACTAAAAGGGGAAATCTCATTCATATATGAAGCGTTGGCTCATTCTAAATTGGCTGAATTTTAATATATCGAATTGAAAAAAAATCAGCCGTATTGTAAATGACTGGGCTATAAAGAGGTGCTTCATATGTGTATGACACTCCCAATAACTGATTAAAAAATATAAAGATGTGCTGTTTAACTCTTATCAGATTTGTACTTTGTGTCTTATAGAGTTTTCTAAGTCTATTTGGTTTTGTGTTGTTCACAATATATCAAATCATAAAAGCAACTGAAAACAAAATGAAAATTTTCACTAAAATTTTGTACTGAATTATTTTTTAGAGTGGTGTTTGTAAATATCGTTTTCTTCAATGACGTTCATGATGTGTCCTTTATTGAGTTTATATAGCACGAACGCATTCTCTTGTCTGCTGGTGTAAGAATTTTGCTTATTTATTTAGTGTTCAGAATACAGAATTTGTAGTTTTATTGTTTCTTCTGCTGAATATATGTTCTTTAAATCTTTCTCAAAATGTTCTGCCAGTTGTCCGGTATAATGCTTGACACAATCACTGCAATTTAGTTTGTATATGTTCGCAATTTAGTTAATC
The DNA here is from genome assembly GCA_018207615.1 of Philaenus spumarius. NCBI lineage: Eukaryota > Metazoa > Arthropoda > Insecta > Hemiptera > Aphrophoridae > Philaenus > Philaenus spumarius. The sequence continues at coordinate 394,068 of JAGFPH010000807.1, forward strand.
AAGAAGCGAAACATGTAATTAAATCAATCGAACAAAAGACTTAAGGAATTCATTATATTATAAGATACATGTAATACTAAGGTTAACAACAATGAATCTAGAGAATTTATTCAAACATCCTAAACATAAAATATAAATGTTCTTTTCACAACTTTACTATCTGAACTACTACCTATAAAGGCCTAAATTTGTATGCGACGATTAAACACACAATTTACCTATCCGATTTAAATGAAAGTTTTACTTACGTGTTCATTTTGATGTTTCTCAAATTAGGCTGAAAAGTAATTGAAACAGTTCGATCTTTTTGCAAACAAATGTTAATTGCTTTATATGGTTTAAACGTTTAAACCGTTATAAAATGTTTGCAATCGAAAGATGTCAAAACAATTAGCAGTAAATGTAGTTTCCTTTAGTTTAATTTTCCGTCATAATAGTTTGATCGTACCACAGAATGGGAGTGGTGATAGCGTTTCAATTGGCTTCGGTACAGGCTGTCAAAGGTTCGGATCCCGTTATTAATATATTCCAGGAATTATTCCACTCCACACAGTTTATTAGTCGTACAGGAACAAAATGAGAAAACTAAGGGGACAATAAACAAATGGTAAACGTTTTACTCTTCCCATGATTCCAACAAGAAACACTTTTATAGCGTGCTTCTGTGTATTAGTGATGTGCGATTCTTAAGCAATTCGTTCATTTGAACGAATCATCAGATGAATCGATTGATTCATGACTCGATTGGAAAATTAATCGATTCATTTGATGAACCCCGAACTAAATCGTCGCTTGAATAAAATCATACCAGCCAACTCAGCAATAACGAATCAATTGGTTCAAATGAACGACTTCCGAGTCCGACGCACAAGCTTAGTCGGGTTCTTTTATGACAATTTTCTATCCTATTCAAATTTAATTGGTTTAATTTTAGAGTCCATAAAATAAACTAAAAATTCCTTTATTTTAAATTTAAATATAACTTTTACTAAGTTTGTATTTCCATTTCTTTTATAGGTGTACAGTAAAATAATGATAAATAGGAATTATTATCTATTGTATATCTAAACTTTTTGAGTAATATTAAGTCAATGAAAACCAACAGTTATAAGGATTATTCAAGGAAATCAAAATGCGAATCAAAATAATGAACCATAAATATTTATATCAGATAAGTACAAAAATAAAACAACAAAATAAAATATATTTGAAATGTATACTTGATTACTGGTAGAACCTCCTGCGTACTTTACAATACTCAAACAAAAGTTGCATTTAACCTTACCAATTCCAGTTTTTGGAAAACAAAACTAAGTACCAATAAAGCTTCTTTTCATAGTTCTCATTGTATAACATGATCTTTACACTTAACTACAAATTACAATAACAAATAACTAATCAGCAATAGATGAAACTCAAGATTAAGCTTTAAAAATAGAGAGTGAGTTGCGGGAGTAATGAATGCATCAAATGAACGAAATGAATCTATTCATTATTCGATTCTTTTAAGAGCAGGTTCCCCTAAAATTAAATTTCATCGTTGACTACAGCGCCTCTCATAGTGCGGTACCGGCTAAAACTACTTCGGCGTAGTTGACGAGTTCTCCGTTTGAGTCATTCTGTTTACGTGTCGCTTCTTCCGGTGGCAATAACACACACACACAGAGAGAGAGAGAGACAGAGATAGCTTGAGAAAGAGGGGCCGAGTTCACTTTCACTTATCCCCTGTCCCACTGTCGTCAATTGTCCCGGTCCGGTACTTCTGTACTTTTGAGCAACTGGGGATATTATGTTGTTTTGACCTTACCTCCTACTGTATGGATTGGCCTCATACATATTATTAATCATATCTGGTAAACCGTTTATATAATTTACTGTTTTCCGAGAGATTGCCGTTTAATTTTGAATCACCATGTATAACACTTTATTAACTACGGTACAGAAATTTACATTAACCAAAAAATAAATGTTTGGTACAAACATATAACACTTTATTAATTACGAAAATTTACCATAGTCAAACAATAAATGTATAGTAAAAAAATATAGAACACTTTACTAAGTACGAAAATTTACCATAGTCAAACAATAAATGTATAGTACACAAATATAGAACACTTTACTAATTACGAAAATTTACCATAGTCAAACAATAAATGTATGGTACAAAAATATAGAACACTTTACTAATTACGAAAATTTACCATAGTCAAACAATAAATGTATAGTACAAAAATATAGAACACTTTACTAATTACGAAAATTTACCATAGTCAAACAATAAATGTATGGTACAAAAATATAGAAACTTTATTAATTACGAAAATTTACCATAGTCAAAAAATAAATTTATGGTACAAATTTAACTAGTGATTATAACATAAAGAATAATATTATGCAAGTAATTACCTATTGAAATGAAAAAATTACGGTACAAACACGTCTGGTTTCTTATGCTTCTTTGTTTGGGCCTCTAGGATGTAATTAGGTTCTCTAATTGGCATATTGCGTCTTCTTCTGGGATCTATCAGTTCAGGCAATAAACAATTGAAGTAAAACTTATCTAACATCGGCAGCATGTCTTTTGTCCAGAAGTCATCATTTCTCTCTACTTTTTCTATTTTTACTCCGTGTGGCGTCAATACTGTGAAGTAGCAAAATCTTTTTTTACTTATGTGTAGTTGCCCTTGAATTTGGAAGTTATAACAATGGCGCTTGTTTACAGTGTAGGAGTTACTGACCAAGTTATATTTCCAAAATGATCCGATGAGTCCCTTCTTGTTTAGGCTATAGAAAGTTCTTCTGGCGACATATCTTTCCCAGTCATGGGGCATTTTACCTCAAGGATCGCGTCTTCCCCAACTAATCCATCAGGAGAGGCAGCGAGCCATGGTCGCTCTTGGTCAACAAAAAGGCCACATTTAGTTACAGAGTTTCCAGTTAGTTGTTCAAAACACTTGATCGCGTCCTCCTCATGAGCCTGACCATATCTCGTTGCTGCACAGTCTACTTTGGAATAAAGGAGTTTAGCAACAACTGGACCACAATTAGAATCCGGCCTTCGATTACAAATAAGACCAAAGTTGGAAGCCGTTAGTCGAATCCTTCTCTCTTCAAGCCACTCTTTACTTTCTCTTTGGTTTACTGTTCGTCTTTCCAATGCTACAATTTCTTCATGTGATTTAGCTATTTTTGTTAAGTGTTGGCTTACTTTTAACTCAACCGTAGCCTTGTCTAAGTCAGGCTTTTGAGCATGTGGTCCGTAGTCTTTGTCATTTGTTGACGATACTAGATCCAGTGACCGCCTTGCTTTGGGTTTTTTCTTCCTCCTGTCAAGTTCATGCTCAGCCTTCCGCTTTGCTCTTACCTCGTACAACTTTGAGTAATCACCAGGACTGGACTTCGTGATGGACTTGTGCAGCTTGTAGAAAGGTCTGCCTGTGTTGTACTTTACGACTGCTGCAGCGCATCTTGTGCGGTAAGAGTTGCGTTGGACGAGGTTTGTCCTTTTACCTCCTGTGAACATCGCTACAATGGAATTGTAATGTTCTACAATATTGCTGTCTACATCTTGGATTAGATGAGTACTATAATCGGCTAGGCAGTTTACAGCAGTCATAACCTTTTGATACATGCCACATTGTTTCATGTCTTCGACGTAGTTTACCTCTCCATCTTTGGGAACACCGTTGCAAAAGTAACCAATATCTTTACACCGGCCGTGTTCTCCAAAAACGTGACTAGGCCCGTTGATGATGTCTTTTCTCAGATTGTCTGCCTTTGACTCGAGAGTTCCATCTTGACTCTTCCGATATGCGATAGCTTTGGCCACTGCGGTGCGACACCTCAAGATCCTAGCACCTAAAACTCTTCTTGCTTTCAAATAAAGTCCTCTAACTTCTTTGTCTTCTTCATTGTTACTGCTACTTTTGAAGCTCGCCAGTGCAATGTCTCTAAGCTTATTGCTGTAATTTCTAAGGAGGTGATTTCGGCACTCTACTTTTTCTACTGTTAAGGTGTCATACGGCCTGTACTCGAGAATTTTAGAGTAAACGCTGCTATCGCCGTCAGCAATGAGTTTGCTGTACCGAACTCCATACATTTCTTCACTCAGAAGAAAACCCTCAACAATAGCCATCGGCTCCATACTGGTTGAACTTCCCTTCCAGTTTCTGAAACACGTGTGTTTCGGTGGTTCACGGTTGTTTCCGTCTTGCCGATCCTTGTTGGAAGATCGAGTACAGATGACGCAATACTTATTCTTTACACCGAAGTAAAGGACCTTTTTGGTGTGGTATCCAACAATGGCAACCTGGAGAAAATGGTAATTTTGGTAGATTTTAAATATCAAGCATTTTGCTTACATTATTAAAATATATTCATATATGAGCAAAATGGGTGATTTGATGTAAATGTTTTATTTCTAGCTAATATAAAAAATGGGGAGTAGTATTATTCAACCAAATGTTTTGTGTTTTTATAGAATTATTTTTTAATATATTTTGGCCCATATTGACAAAGCACTTGTCTGTTAAAAAATGTTATTCATGCCTAATATTAAATGCATTATCAATCATATTCTAATGTCATACAATAATCATTAAATAAATTCAAATGTACACATTTAGAAGTAATTTTTAAGAGTGAAAGTTAAAACTAAATTTGTGTCTTATGTGTCCAAATTTACACTAGTAACGGTTTCCAATGATGGGTTAAACATTAAAATCTGGACTCCATTAGATTCGTCAATATTTGCACTTTTTAAAACTGCTATCCCATTATTATTCGTTTCTCTCATATTGTCTTAGATAGGCGTATTTCTAGAAACCCTTTAAATTAGACAATTTTCAACCAATACATATGCTGTTATTTTAGTCGACATATATGATGTAAAATCAGAGATATTTTATAAAATAATTTATATCAATTTAAAGAGGAAATTATATATTTTCGATTAATATAAGGTAAACCTGATTTAGTGTTAGGCTATTCGATTTCTTCAATTCAATACAGTAGTTTTACAGTAATTATGCCGCTTGCGTTGCTTGTTATGTTACTTGTTGGGTGTTTTTCTAATTTAGTGAAACAAATTGGAATATTTTAATGAAATTAAGGTTATTTAAATAAAAAATAAAATATACACTTCAGTTCTATGATTGTTTCTCGGCAATTTGATATAAATAAATTCGTTTTTTTAATAAAGTGATATTCGTAATTCCATTTTCAAAATAGGCCCGTTTTAGTAGCGTTTCTTGTCGCAGAAACATAAAAACATGTGTTTTCTGAATTTTTTTTTTTGAAATTGATATTTATTTTTATGCACTTCTATTTAGAACTAAATTATATTTTGAAAACTAACTACATACATCATTGTTATTAATTATAATTTATCACGAATATTATGGAAGTTTTTCAATAAATTCCATATATATGTTTCATGTCCTTTATTTTGGTTTATATTTACATAAATGACTTCCATTTAAAACTTCGCTTACTTTTTAAAATTGCTCATATTACAGATGTTGGGCCTACTACTGTATTTGGTTTTTGAAACGGTGAGTGTTTTTAATAATTTTATTTATTAGTACTCACCACGCCAGATAAGGAGTTGTAGTTTGTTCTGTAAGACCGTTTTGACCAGCTGCCATCGGCGACTACTGTGAGGAGAGGCACGCCGTCCTTGTCGACATCACCGCGCTGGCGAGCAAGAGCTGCTTCATCGTCCACTGCAAGCTTCATTTCTTGAAGTGTAGATTCTTCCCATCCTCTGTACACAATGCCTTGATGTTTGTCGTATGTTTTGTAGCCCATGCAGCGGATGTTCATTGCTCCCATAATTTTGGTGAGGTTTGTATATCCTCCTCCCGTACTAACCACCCCAGCTACGGCTGCTGAGTTTACGTCCATCACTGATGTTTTCTTCGGCTCGGACCACACAGTTTGTTTTATCCCGCACATGTTACATTGGAACACAAATCCGCTTCTTAGTCCACGCTTCACTTCACAAATCATATCCATATTGTTCAATGTACAGCCGAATTGTGGAGAATGTTTACACAGTGTTTTTAACTTTTTAACAAAGTATACAATATCAATAATTCGCCTCCCTTCAATAATTTGGCTTTTTGTTGGAACAGAACCTCCACAACAATCATCTATTACAAAGTGCTGATCCGGAATTGATTCACTATCGTTAACATCACTATCACTTATTATTTCAGGGACTTTCGGAGTAGAAGAAGTCGCGACCAAACCAAACTCTTTCATAACTTTCCACTCTTTTAATCGTTCTCCTCCACGGTTTTTAAGAGATTTATTTTTCTTGCGCTGTTTATTCCCCATCACAAAACAACGGTACACGAGCGCACTAAACAATAAAACGGACGACTGCACTGGAGACACCGGCGGTAAAACTGCAACGGAGGGGTGTGACAGAATAAACGGAACAAGCGGAATGACAGAGTTGAGTGACTGGAAAAACAAAGTACGAGGCGAGAGCGGGAAGTTTAGCAAGTGCTGCCAACCACAGTTTGCTAATTTCCCGAAATAATTAAGTCTGCTAGTAACAGTTAACGAAACAGTATCAACAAACTACAAAGTGGTAATAGATAACTTCACAATAAGGGAGCTAGTAATTGACATAATATATTTTACATTTTAAATATTTGTTACGGAATGAATTATTCTCAGCCATTAGAGTGTAGAAGTAGATTACTGTAAAGCAATAATGAATTTTTACAAATAAAACACAAAAATAGTTAAATTGTTAGATAAAAAACACTAAATTTATTTATTTCATAGATAAACAGTTTAAAATATTTACAGTTGGCGCGCAGGAAGCTGTTTTTTTTACTGCAAACGTTGCTCAATCAAGTTGGTGTAGCGCCCGATAGATGTCAGACCGATCAGCGTAGGTTTTGGAGACAAACCCTCCGTGCACTTATCATCTTAAAATCCAAATTTTTATTTCATTTTCAATGCGATTTAGGTCATTTTTTTTTTGACTGCTCAGAATAAAGTAATGCGTAATGATTGCGAGTAAAAATTCGTATAAGTGTTCTAGATTATCAGAATAAAATTGTCAAACTTAAAAAAATGTTATTCAGTTTTTTGTTAAATATTATAATTTATTTTCAAAATGTCTTTCGCAATAATTACCCGCGATAAAAATATCTTTCAATTGACACCAAAATCAAAATTTTACCTCAAGAAATGGGCGAAAAATGTGGGGTCTGAAGTTAACATTATTCTTATGGGCGATAAAACCAATATGGCCGACAGGGTAGCCGGCTCTTAAGCGAAAAAAGAATCTTTTCCCCCCTCACTACAGTGTATTGCTATGTGCATCATCTGTGAAGAAGGCGCCTCGCAATCTTAACCACTGTCTCAAATTGGAATAGGGAAGAATTTTAATCAACGCCGAGTCCATGTACGATGGACTTTCAATAAAATTTGTCACACAACCTGAAATATTTAAATCTTATGAAATTTACATAGTAAAACAAAAATAGCATGATAAAATCACAAGTGAAATATGAGTAAATGATTGAAAGGAATAATGGATAAATATTGAGCATTGCCATTCCACGCAATTTAAAAAAAGATTTCAGATCCTAGTTCCCTGGTTAAAAAACGAATTGTGAGATCCGTTCAGATCTATCTGTGTTTCAAATTTAAGCCTACATGCATCATCAGATGTACGCCACGTTTGTTATGCATAACTAATTATAAACTAGAGTTTATGTCAAATTAATAAAACACATTGTACATATTTTTTTCCAATTCCAAATTATTGAAAATTGTCAAAAACTAAAATGTTAGATTTTGCAAAAAAACTTAAAATTTTAAATACATTGTCAAATTACATTTGATGACTTTATCAAATTGAGTTCTTCGTAATAGTGTTATTCTTGACAAAATTGAAGGTCAGAACTCATTTTTGTTTTACTTTTTCAACAACAAAAACCACTGTTTTTCTCAACAAATTAAACACGACCATGGTTTTGGTCGGAGCATGGTCACAGTTTTTCCGGTTAAATTCGCGTAGGTTCGATAATGATGGCCACAATTTTTATTTTACAAAATAAGTTTATTTACTATGGACGTTAGTCTCGTAAACAGCGTACATTTTCGATTAATTCGCTTTTCAAAATGTATTTTGTACAGTTCAAAAATATCATAATAACAAATACTGTACTAGATTTTTGTTATTACCGTAGGGCTTCATTGAATATCTCCTCACTTCAGTTTTTACGGTTCTAAACCCGGTCCTGTCTCGACTTCTTTTTACTGTTTGGTGCTTCACGTATTGTTTATGTTTGGACTTAATATTTTGCATCTTATTTACTTGAGTAAATGTAGTAAAAGAATTAACTCACCATACGAATTGTAAGTCCAACACTCTGCACCATCTACATAAACAGTTCGTTGACTTACCTGAAATCAGAAAATAAATTTATTATAACTACATATAATAATACTGTAGGCAAATGTAATGTAAATGTAACAATAAATAAATAGTTTGACCTTCGCAAGAATCGAACAGGACACTAAAGGTAGAAACACACTTTCGTCACGTCATGCCATCATACGAAAAGTGTGAAATGTTGATTTGACTGATATTTCAATGGATTAGAAGTACACTGTCGTCTCCTTACATCGCTCGCATAATTTCACGAACTTCACTGTGACCTCACGTGATAAAGATCTGGGCTCCCACACTTTTGGCAGACGTGAGTTCAGGTATTTGGCTCATCATTCCAGGTCAGTTTAGTTATGTGAAAATGGAAGGTATGTTGACTGAAAAGGTTCGTGAGCAAACGTGTTTATATAATGTCAACTCGACTCATTACCGAGATGACAATATCTGACAATCGAGTATCCAATTTTTCAATGCCTACTTCAATAACCAGATGTGAATAATCAAAATCTTCCATGGTCACCCGAAATCAGTTATGAAAACGTTTGGGATCTTTCCTTTCTCAGGCACTAATCGATGAAGTTCACCTAGTTTGTTCCGTATTTTATTCTTGTATACATACCCGGTTAAATCCTCCGACTGGTTAAAAAAGCAGCTACAACAGAATTTGTTTGGTCAGTTTACACATTTTTAACGTGAAGGTATGGTATATTTTTTCGTATAGAAGAGTAGATAGTATTCTTTTTTTTATGGACCCGTTTAAAAGCTAAACGAGTATGCTAAAAAATGGAGATAAACTTCTTGCAATCTTTGTTTGATGTTGCGTTTAACTGTATGTAAATAACTTTAACGTAACAGAAAATCAATGTTTCATAATAATATTTGCAAATTCAATTTTCTAAACATCGAAAAAGAAAATATTCAACACTCCTACGTAAATACGAAGCAATTTGTGCAACCCCTCCACTATGCAGTCCAGCTTGCCGTGAAGTGGATGGAGACATCTTCCCCTTACATCCTCTGCAATAACTTACGCTTAGTAATAAAGGACGGGGATGTTCTGTAAGGTCGAGTATATATAGGGGTAGTGGGCGCAATCACCTACACCCCCCAATTATCCTGGAAGGCATTTACCCTCTTTACGCCTGAGTAAAGTTTACTACGGAATAGGAAGTTTGAACGGTACGTACCGTAAAATAATATTTCCACGTAAAACTCATTGTCAATATGGCTCATTTTAAAACTGCGATTTGACTCGGTCGCCAAGGATTACGTACCATCAACCGCCTTTAACCCTTTATAGGGCAAAAGACTGGGACATACAAATTTTTTTTTTTTTATTTACAATTACTCGAATGGAATTTAGAAACATAAAAATAATAAAAAAATTGTTTACTACCTGTTACTTATTGTGTTTTAGGGTGGGAAATTATTATCCCTCTGCCCTATAACGGCACATAGCACACACACTTACCAGTGGGAAATATTACTAAAATATTACAAGGAAACCTTTGTTATATATAAAGATTTATGCTTTATTTACTTAAATGGAATTTAGAAACATAAAAAAATAATGAAAAATTGTTTACTACCTATTACTTATTGTGTTTTAGGGTGGGTGGGAAATTATTATCCCTCTGACCTATAACAGCATATAGCACACACACACCAGTGGGAAATATTACAAGGAAACCTATGTTATATATAAAGATTTACATAAGTAGTTGACATCATATCAATTAGCGTTATTGACATTCTGTAGTTTGTTTTTCAACGTATTGCGTGTAGGCCCTACACATTGTTTTACCCCCAACCTTTGTTAAAGGAACAACAAAGGTGGTTTCAACTGGTCCAGTTGGAGGATTTGTATAAATATTACGTCAGCCAAAATATATATCATCCAACAAAACATATGTACATGTAGCCCAATAAATTCTGAGC
>JAGFPH010000808.1:3052-22023 GCA_018207615.1 Philaenus spumarius
GTAGAGCCAATAGGATATTTTCTGGGGGGGGGGGGCTAGACCAGGGGTATGGGATCAAGCATACCCTCCCCTCCTTCGACTAAAGGAGTCCGTCCGGGGAAATTTATGAACCCCCAAAAAATGTTTAAAATTTGGGAAGCCAATTTGGCTGTTCAGGCGAAATATTAACCCACACAGCAATGAGTCTGTACCTTTACTCCGTCAATAAAAATACACAAAGCTACACCGCGCCTAGAGGCCCCACTAAGTAGTGACCAGCAGCTAATGCTTAAACTCTTGTAAAAAATTAAATAAGTATATTTATAATCAAATGGTGCATAAAATTTAAAACATATTCTAGTGCTAAACCATTTTTATGTAATACTACTTTTTAATAAATCTCTTACAAGAAAAATAATTTACTATAATTAATAATATACATATTTTCCTTAACGTATTGGAGCTTTCTACTCATGGGTATGGGCGTCACGATACAGTCCAACTGCTGTGTAACCCAATAAACCATTTTATGATAGTATTTGAGGAAGCAAATTTTGTATTCAGTCAGAAATTGTTTTTTTTTTATTTAAACTTTTTCATAATAAGTAGGTAAGTTTAATTTTACGTTTATTTTGTAAATTAGGTTGTACATTAAGCACTTTAGTTATTTTGTACTTTAGTTATTTTTTGTTTGTATCGTAGCCCTACCATACCATTTAGGCCTACCGCATCGAATGTAACTTTTAAAGATCTTTTAAGCATTCTTCCGTAAGTGATATAGATCCTTAGGTTTCATCTTGGAATTAGGACTTATAATCATCTATAATTTTATATTTATAAAATAATGAGGTAAAGTTTGTATGATCGTGTCCATATTTGGGTAAATGTACAAAATTACTTAACTATTTGTAAAAAGATTTCACTATTACCTATTATAATTTTGACCTTTAAATTACTTCTTTTATTTCTTGAGAAAAAAAGAGCTTATTTTTAATTGGGCAATTTTAGTAATAAATCACAAATTGACAGTACATATATGACTAAGCTATACACAAATATACCGATTAAAGATTTAATAAAACAATATATATGCCTACACGATTTCATGCCGAGAAATAGATTTTTAATTTTTTTTTAGTTCTATTACCAGAGTGTTTTTAACCTTTAATTGGTCGCGCCACGGTCTATTCGACTGGGCGCTTAGACTTTATGCTCTACCTGTAATGTTTCCCGCTCGAACACAGCCATTTTTTTCACAGCTTCCCCACTCTCATCACCTACAAGCTGCCATATCGATCGTCAGTCTAGCCGCAGTCTTCAACTAGTTCTGTGCGTATTGTCTGGTGCTTGGTCGATATTCCCGTGCGCAACTCTTTGTGAGTTTCGAAAACACAGTCTGTTTAACTGTGTGCGACTTGTTCTTCTTGTTAAAATTGTACATAGTTAATTCAGTGTTGATGTTTTACAATGAATCGTGAAGAAGTAGAGCTTATTAAAAGGTTACTACTTGAAGCCGAGACAGAACTGAATATTTCTGATCGTGAAAGTGATGACGGAAGTGATGATTCCCAAGAGGAAAGCGACCACAATACTGACACGGAGTTGTCGGCCGATGAGGAAGAACCACCTGTGACTGTCCCTATATATGATGTTACCAGAAACACAAATTATATTCTAGGAAGAGACCAAGCCACCAAATGGTATTTATGCAATCCACCTCAAGTCGTAAGACATGCTCCTCACAATATTCTCAGAACACATTTGCCTGGGCCTCGGAGTGTTGCTAGAAATGCTACTGAACCACGAGACTGTTTCAGTTTATTTTTACCGATGATATTGTTAGATTTACTAATATTCAAATAGCGAAGCTCAGACCAAACTATGCCAGAGAAAGGGATGCCAAGGATACTACTAATGTTGAGATAAAGGCGTTTTTCGGATTGTTGTATTTGTCAGGGGCCTTGAAGTCTTCTCATTCCTGAAGAAAAACCAACAGGTGGTCTATGGCTTTGCTCTTCGCACTTCTAAATATTGCTGGAGTTAATACTTATATTATACCTACATGTGGCTAATACTAATGATGATGAACTGAGAAAACAATTTCTTAAAAGACTTGCAAAAGACCTCTCCATGCCTTTTTTGCTTCAAAGATCGAAAATTTGCAGAAACAGTTGAAACAGAACATCAAGAAACTGGTGGGAACCCAACAGGACAAGCGTCCCCGAGCTTCAGGTGCCACAGGAAGGCAAGTCATGATAAATGTGATACACATGTAACCAAATCTAAAATTTCATAAATGTCAACATTTAAGATTATTATTTTAATCGGTCTTTCTTCTATAATTGTTTGCTAAAAACCATGATACTATAAAATTGTTTATTATATTGATTTGCCCGCCAATTATAATTTTTATGTAGAATACTAAACTTACGATAAATATAGCAAGGCGTGTGTTTTTAAGTGTTGTTACTGTTCCTGGCGTGCAAATCGAAAGTCACCTGTGCAGAGTGCAATAGATATGTTTGTAAAGAGCACACGACAAGCTACTGCAACCAGTGTGCTGTAGTTGATAGAGAAGCAGACCAGAAAATTAGTGAACAAACAAAGAGACAATCAAATTCAATGTAGGCTACAACAATCTAGTTTAAAAAAATATAAAAGTCTAATATAATTTTACCTTAGATAGTTTTTTGTTTAAAGATTTTATAAATTTAATTTCATAACTAGAAAAATGTAATATAACATAACCATTTATAGCCAATTAAGTTACTAGACTAACTTTCTGTAAAATAAACTTGTTCAACTAAGTTTGTGTATTACTTTTATTGCTTATTCCCTTGGCTCGGTCTTTTAGACCATGCGCGAACAAATTAGTAATATTTTTCGTGCAACCTGACGAAAAAGGGGAGATTACCAGTAGTTTTTTTTTTAAACTTAATTTCCTAAGAAAGAATAAGTTAGCTATAGTAGCCTACATATTCACTACTACAATAACCTACTACTATAACCTCATAAAGATGTGGTACATACCTAGCTACAATGAAGGAAATAATCTTCAACATTATTTGGAAGACAACTTGAAGGTGCTCTTCCTGCAAAATTATAATTTCGAGCCACATCAGTTTAAAATCCTTTTCATAACCCTTTGTGGCTTCCTGTCACATGTTATGAATTGTATTGGTCCTCAACAGCACACAAAAAATCCCTCTGAAACAAAATATTTCCACTGAAATCACTTAAGTTTTATTACATATTAATTTTAGTGCTTTTGCCAATATAGTCCTTATTCTTAAAAAGTAATTAAAACTATCAAAATTGATAAATTTGTGCTTTTGTATTAAAACTATTAATTAACATAAAAATACATAGTATTTAATCAAAATATGCCACTGGTCTGATAATAATAACTAAATACATTATTAATTATTAATGATACATTCAAAGAAAGATTGATATGAATTTTGAGCTAATAAACAAAACCACTGGAATAGCATAAGTCTTTCAAGATTATTATCATACATAGGTTTAGAATTAATTAATATATATCTATTTATGATCTTAAATAGGCTGCAATGAAATGATACATTACAGTACAGTACTTGAAATAAATGCAGAATTTGTACATTACCGACACCTATCTATATTGCAAAATAGTTGCAGTATTTAATAAATTCTAATCTGGTTTTTCTTTGATTTTGGTTATAAAAACCGTACCATATTAGGGCCTATTATATCTTCTTTTTTGAACTATCAAATTTTTTATCAACATCCCTATTCAAATTTTGTCCTACACATTCTTAGTATGGTACCTATACATATTAGTTTGTCTTTTAATTTTACTCTTACGATACCGTAAATGAAATAAGAATAGTAGGCTACTTGGGGCTGATGCCAAACGCTTGATATCAATTGTTTTTTTATAATTATGTTGTTAAATATCTAAGAAATCATAATATAGTTTGTATGTGAATTATCGTAAATGTTTATATAAAATCTGATATTGGTGTGGGTTACAAAAATTGCAACAATATCATCCCTTTATAGATTGTATCTTTTTACGCCCAGTACTAGCTTGTTTTTATATTTTGTAGGCCTACCTTATGTTTAAATCTTAAAATTTTTATTTTCTCTTCGACACTCTTTGCAGAATAGTTTTGCAAATTCTACATGTTGTATAATCTAAATGCTGCGAATGTTAGTTTGCCAATATCTTGTATTGGTAGCTCATGTCTGTTCAAATAAATCTTTTAACAAATACTGTAATGACAAAGTTTTAGTTTGTAATAGAGAACTTGTAGGATACATTGGATATTTATTGACTTTATCTTGACTACAGTAAACTTTTTTCTTAATTAAATTACTTAACACTTAGAATCAAGCTGCCAGATTAATTAAGAATTTGTCTACAACAACCAATTGTCATTTTTTGTAGGTTGCAAGTTTGGTTTCACAAATAGCCTAGTGGTTATTTTATAACAAATAAAAATTATGTCATTCACAGCCATAAATTAATGGTGACTATTATAAATAATATATAACTAACCTACAATAAAGTAGTAAACATAGTTATAGTAGTACGTTAAAGTACTATCAGAAAATGTGAGTACGTTAAATGCGGTTGGCAACTTTGATCCAGAATGCCATAACTTTTCATCGCCATTAGCAGTAGTGAATACATTAAATGCTTCTCTCCATGACTTAGGTGAGTCACCTATTGATAAACGAAAGTTGGGTAGATCTAAAACTTATTCTTCAACTAAAATTTAAAAAAGCAATTCTGCGCTGAAAAAAAACTTTTCACTAATGTCAAAGAGCCATTTGATGACGAGGCTGAAGCATCATTGAAGCTTCACTTTTAAATGATTCATCAATTGAAAAAGTAACTGCATTACAAGACCAACTTTGAATCAAGGAAATCGGTGGTTATGTAACCATAATAAATGAGAATGAGTGGTGGTTGGAATATGTTTTGGCGAAAGAAGAAGCAGCTGATGAGGTCAAGATTTCTTTCTTGCACCCAGCTGGTCCATCAGCTTCTTTCTCTTATCCTTCAAGACAAGATGTGTTGTGACTTCCAGCAAATCATGTCTTATGTAAAGTAAATTCAGTGACCCCCAGCGGGAAGAGTTTACAACCTCAATGAACAAGAAGCAAGTAAAATAGTTAAAGCATATAGGCTAATGACTACATAAATGATTTGTAGTGTGTTATGAAAGTCCAACATACAAGTTTTTGTATATATATAGATTTAAGTTGCTTTTTACATAAAAATAAATTAGAGTAAATGTTATATAGTTTTATGGATTTTAAGTATAATTTTTCTTGAAAAACCTATGCAAGCCTATTTATGAACAAAGTTTTATATTAGAACCCATTGTGATAACAAGTTTAAATTTACAATATATGTTTATATAAGTATATAAAGGTTCATTCTAATTTTTTTCAAAATTTTAAAACCGGCGCATTTTCCTCTTATACTATATTGTGTTGTATGCCATATTAAATTCCATGAAAAATGCTACAAAATTACATTTTTTTCAGCTCTGTATCTTCAGTAGGAGAGGCACAATTTAAGTTTTAAGTTTTCGAGTACATGCGTTTTTGGGAATTTCATGTAGTCATAACTCACTAACCAATAGAGATAAATTAATAAAATTTTGTATTTTTCTTATTCTACACATAAAGGCAATCTCCCTGCCAAATTTTATTGATTTCTGAAATTGTCAGGTTCAAAATGTAGTAAAACTGTGTTGATTTGACATGGCATGACCCTCTAATTGAATTTTATATGCAGGCTATATCATGTAATAATAATGGTAGGCCTAATATAGGATTAATTGGATCATTTGTTTAGCGCAAGTATTAACTGTAATAAAATTATACACATTGTTTATATTTGATGATATTTTTTTATGTTTTTATCTTATTATAAATGGGATATATTATGTGTATAACATTAAAAACAAGCTATGACCCCATACATATGGTAAATACAATTGCATTATTTCTTAGAGCGTAGGTTGTAATCCGGTGTTATGTCTTTAAATAATATTGACAAAATTATTTATAAGTTAGGGCCTACGGTACCCTGTTTATATTAATCGTCTGATAAAAAGTGTTAGGCCCTGTATTTTCACATATCCCGATAAACGATAACTAGTTAAGTTTGTTTTTATTACAATTTTACAACTTATGTAACTTACGTACTAACTCTTTATTTTTCCGGTAAAAGCATTGGATAGGGAAGTAAAGCAGTGTCGTATTACCGTATTGTATTAATTCACATGTAGGCCTATTTAACATAACTTACCAAGATGTAACTTAAGTTTACTTTAAAGGTTTTTTTTAATAGGCCTAGCCTACCTTAATTGTTATTAATAGGCTAATTAGATTTGTTGTTACGTTTAATACTATAGGTAATTAAAAACAATATGATAAACATTTAAACATTGTACATCATTTTCTTGCTAATATGGTGTTAAGTTAGCCTACCTCTGCAGCAATATTGCAAGGAGGCGTGTTGTAAGCCTTACCCAATAATTCAGTGACGATCATAGAAAAACCAGCGTAAGTTTACTATTCGACCCTAGCCTAATATTTTTGCAGACAACGACGTTGTTTTCCATTATACTGTTAAGTTAAATGTTGAATACATGTAAACATACTGTGACTAAATACTATAGGTTAGAACCTTTTAGGTTCTTTTTTTATTATTATTCTTGCATTTCTGTTACAATAGGTTAGCCTAGGGTCGAATAGTAAACTTCCGCCAAATAACCTTGTCAACTAGGCTACCATCTAGATAAGAAGGTAAACCTTTAACTGTAACTCAGCTGCAGCCAAAGCTGCAGAATTTTGTTTAATAAAAGTAATTGCTTACATGTTTTCCGACTAGAATTTGCTACAAAACAAAAATTTTACTACTTATTGTAATTTATTACCTAGTAAGTGTAGAAACTATGTAATGCAATTTTTAATAATGATTGAGCTAGCCTATAAAACTAGAACCTACACCATAACCTAACGTTATGTAATTTTTATTAGCCTATTTTGTAATAAAGAAAATTCGAAAACACTACAAAAGAAAAGGCTTTCCATATAGTTACATGAACTTCATACATTTCTGTAATAGGAAGGCCATAGATTGCTAGTAGGCTAGCCTAGGCTAGGCCTACTTTTTCTAATATTTAACTACTACTTATTGTTTATGAGATGTTATTATTATTAAATAATCTATATTTATTTATGTAACTTAGGCTGCAAATGATATAAAATCTAATAAGTCTTTTTAAAAACTAATATAATAATCTAATAAAACTTTTAAACCGACATAACCTAAAAATAATTAAACACTAACTTACCAATACACAAACTAGGCCCTAGTTTACCAAGTTATTTTTAAATGTTAAATTAGGTAGCCTACGAACTTACCTGAAATTTAACACTTTGAAGAGTAATTAATTGTATAAAACTTTAAACTGTCCCGTCAAAAGAGATGTTCAGTATCACAAGCCACAACACTGGAACACTGTTTGCGTTTGCAAGTTGCAAGTGACTGAAGAATGCACTGTTTTGCACCGAGAAGAATACTTTTCTGTTTACTTTGTATTATTTTACATAAAATACAATTCATTATTTTAATTAATATGTAAAGTAGATAAGAAAATGTACCATCGAAAAAATGTTTAGCTTATGCTTATATTTCATTTTGTTTTATGAAAATACAACTTATTTATTGCAATAGTTAAATAATTACATTATTATTAGTTGTTATAAAACTTACCTTATAACCATTCCAACTGTTAAATTCAAATTCAACAGAATGTTAACAGTATAGGCTTCTAGAGTGCAGAGATGAGTTTCTTCTTGTTTTTGTCCAGTAATATTTGTATGTCTCAATTTAAAACCACAGGAATATTTCATGCGATCACAAGCAGGCGTTTCTATTGACTGTTTTCGTTTTCAATAAAATCGTTACCATTAAACGGAAAATTACCGTTATTTCGACTAAGGATTACAATCGAAAAACTGACGTTTTACAACAAACGACAAAAATTAACCACTAACCGTTTTCCAACTTTATATCCTACTATGCGACGTTTTTTCAACGTAAATTACAATCGAAAAACCGACGTGTTAAAAAAGACGTAAAATAATTAACGAATAACCGTTAATTTACCATCTATCCCATTAAACGACGTCTTTTTTTCGTATGTGTGCTACGTGGGATGTAGGCCTAAGGTGTTTCCAAAAAAGCCTTAAAATTATTAGGAATGATAGGTCTACTATAGGCTATCGACACTTAAAACGCACAATATGTTATCATACTTTGGTATAATGTATTCAATGTAGCCTATTTTGTCTTATATATTTCCAGAGTTTGTGGAAATTTTTTGATAAAGACATTGTAATGACCAAACACACAAGTCATTGTAATTCAGAACAGATAGAATAAGCAGGGGTATTGTCAGATCACCTAAGAAGGGGTTAGAACATGAGTTCAGATTGATAGAACTAATCTTTAAAATTAAGATAGACATATGCCTACATTATATGCGAAAAGCGAAAGATTATTCCAGTAGGATAATGATGAATGGCGTTTTAAAGTAGGCAAAGGTTAACTGCTTGTTTAAAGTAGGTGATAGTAATCTATCATACAAATAGTATTTGAATCAAATTAACCTAAATGTAGGCCTATAAAAGCATAAATAATGTATAAGAGTATTTGACAATATTATTATGGTTTATGTTTTGAATATAAAGATGGTCTAACTGATAAAGGATGACCTGTTTTGTTTCTTAAGTTAATTGGAGAAGGGTAGGTTACTTTGCTATAGCCTACTATTCGTTTTATTAGGCTATGGAAAACATAGTCAACTTTAATTAATTAATTGCAAATAATAATTAATTATTAAAATTGACGATTATATCACAATTAATATTGTAGCCTATCCTAATTTTACATTGCCATCAGCAAGTTAGGCCTATGTCGAGTTAGTTTAAACTTTCTTCTACTTTCTCACTATAGGCTACTATAGTAGACATACAGAGAAAGTAGCCTATAGGCTAGTGATCGAAAAAAAAATCGATGTTGAGATTTTGTGGAAATGTCTGTTTTGGGACCTCCTGAGTATAAATAAGTGGTTTTTACAAAATGTCTGTCTAAATATCTGTCTGTATATGTATGTCTTTCTGTATGTCGGTATGTAGGCCTATACAAAGCTAGAGAGAAAACTATTCAATCGATTTCGACCAAATTTTCACCAAACATGTCAATTAGGCCTGCATAGATGAAAGAAAAAAGTTTTTGAACATTTTTCAAAACAACCCCATTTTCGGCCAAGAACGCACTAAAATCAGTTATTATTTTTTTATAAAAGAAACGGCGCAAACGATTTTGATCAAATTTGGCTTATTTGTAGCCCTTAATGTAACCTACCATATGCAAAAACCGCATCTTTCTACAAATTCTCGTTTAGCTAATAATAATAATAGTAACAGATTTTTGGGGGGTTTTGGCAGAAAAGGGGGTTGTTTATCAAAAATTTTCAAACCCTTTTTTTGTGCATCTATACAAGCCTAATTGACGTGAATGGTGCAAATTTGTTCGAAATCGATCGAATAGTTTTCTCTCTAGCTAATAATAATAATATTTATTAGTTAATCTCCTACTTTAATATCACCACTCCTAACCCTCCTACAATTATGAAGTCACAGTGAATCTGTTTAAATAGGCTATGTTTGTAAAAAAGTATGTGCCAGTTCCTGGTACCGTTTATTAGTTTTGAAATGAATTTCATTCGAAGAACTCAAACTATGATTGGTCCAGGAACGGTTCTTGTTCAGCATTAGGATTGGTTGAAACTGAATAAAAATATTTCATCTGGAAATCCCCTCTGTTCAGTCTATTCTAACATTCCCCGGATGTTTGTAACAATATAATTATATTAATTACGTCCAACGCAACGTGTAAGTGAACTGAACAAGTTGGTCTTCACGAATAACAGGTTCTTGCCCCGGCCGAGCGAGATTCTCGGAATTTCTCGTCCATTTTTGTCTTTGTTCGGCTCGGCCATGCCCGGCTGGGGCGAAACAGGTTTGCTTAATTTATTTGACATCTTGCCGGTATCCATGGCAACGACGGTCGGTAACCTCCTGATTGGTTGATTTCGAAAATCAATAACCTGATATCCAAGATGGGAACCGGAGTTGTGCGCAAGTGCGGGATTTAGTTGCAAGAGTTTCCAATAGATGGCAGCAGTAAAAGTTTGGTTTATAGGGAATTCTGTATAACACGTTCACTGCTACGCAAATTTCGTATTTCCTATGCTTGGAGCTGACCTTTTATTGTTTATATTTATTGAATAAATGAGTAGAAATTACTTTATTTTTTATTTTTTAACCTTTCTACGTAATAATCACTAATATTTTAAAGCGGACGCACATGTGCGTCCATAGCACATAGGCTTAAAATTGGCATGGGAAGCACGCAATGTTCTGTGTATTGAAAATACTCCCAATACGGGGGTTGGCGTGCAAAGCACACAATTCACTGTGTACTGAAAATACTCAAAATATGCGGGTTGGCGTGCGAAGCATGCAATGCAATGTGTACACTGAAAAAACTCTATCCTTGCAGCAACACAATTAATGTTGCGGTAAAAGAAATATTTGTTTACGGGTCAGCAGGGTGTAGTTAGCTTTACTGTTATAGTAAGCTACTGTTGATCTCTTGATGTTATAGCAATGCTATTAACTTAGTAGCAAATGTAAGTTCAACAGTAAGCCTAATGTTTCTATGACATTAAGGCACTACTAACTATGTCGCAAGGCAAGTTAATGTAGTAGTGAATATAAACTAATGTAGTTATAACATTAGGTAGAGTGTTTAATATTGCAGTGTTTCTTTACTGGTAAGTTAGTTGTTATTGTCACAAAAATAATAAAATTAGGCAATACATCTACAAAATATTACACTCATATTAGTTACTGTAATCATAAGAGCAATTGCTCTGTGTGTTTCAGTACAACTAAGATTCTTGCAAGGTTAGTTGATGTAGTGGTGAACTTCATACTAATACAGTTATAACACTAGTTAAAATTGTAATTACTATGTAGTTTGTTTATTGTAACAATAGTTATTTTTGCCACACAACAGAAACAGCTTTTCTTTACTCCGATATTTTATTTCGAAATTTGTCGAAAAGCTTTCCCCTGCGTACTAACTGTCGAGGTCCTTCAGTTAGAGGAGCTACATAGTAAGAGTTCTGGAAAAAATAAAAATTAAGTGTAAGACAACTACAAAATATAATATACATAATTATTAATGTATGTAGTTATTTACATAGTTAAGGACATAACATTTTTACTGTATCCTAAAATGAAGAATTAAAGCTTTAAATTAAAACTTTAAAAATCTTTTACCTAAATTCTATGTTTAAAGCTACCGTATTTGATAATGAGTTCATTACTTTTAATTTAATTAATTTCTGCGACATTTCCCACCGAAGATGGATATTTAATATCTTGAGTAGTAGTTAAGCTAGTTTGAAATAACTTTTTTGTTAATAAAAATCATTCTTAGTTTTAATAATTCGTTAACAAGGGTTGATCAATACTCGTAAACATTGTAAATTATTTTAAATACATAAATTATTTCAAACATCAGAATAATTATAGTTCTGATAAAAGTAATCAAAATTCATTATCCAAATATTTGTATATGCTATTCTTAGGTTTTTGGAGAACATCAAAATATTTACAAAATAATAAAATAAGGCTCTGTCATTTCAAATGTAAAAATTCCTAAAACAATTTATGTTAATTGACTGATGAAATTGACAGTCTAACTGAGGCTTTAACGGAAAAGTACTTCTTAAAAACCACTACTACATATTAAAAATTCATTCACACATTTTTAAACAGCTAAACAACCAAACTGAATCTTTTAGAATATTTTTTTAACTAATCCTTAATTTATTGTAAGATGTAGTTGTTATTAATAAATATTTTAACGAAATGCCTGACGTATATAAATTAATAATTATGCTAGGTTGTTAATTTTCTTTCTTTGAGCCTTATATTTTTACTTGAAAAGTTATAACATGAATGAATTGTCTGTAGTTGTATGTAGTAATTTTAAATCAGTTAAATGGAAGTTAGGTACTAAAAAATAAGTTCCTTTACATGGATTTCCTTCATATTGGATAGGGAAAGTATATCTATTTCATTTTCTGAAATGAAAGTATATTATTTGATAATACACTAATTATGTGTAAATAGATTACTAAAATGAATTTTAAATATTTACCAGAATGATTATTAAAACAATAATTTAAAATATATACAAAATAGATTAGTTATATATCTTTAAAATAGTATGACAAAGTTATGTATAACGTCAGGCAACCTCCCATAACCTGTAATGAAATATTAACATTGAATATATACCGTATTTATTATGGTAGTTTTTAAAATTACTGCATCTAATTATAATACTGTATTAACTTATGTACATACCTGAACTTACCTTTAAAAATTATAATATAATTTTGAAATCCCCATGACGTCAACAAATATTCTACATCATCATCCATGTATGTTGAAAAAACAAGAAGATCGACAACGAAGCACTTTAGTTATAGCTGTTTGGTGTGGTCTTCGTTTTTACTTGTTAGTCTACCCGTCTACCGAGTACTGAAGAGAAACTGAATTCGAATTTCGTAAAAACGTGAGAAATTATAATTGTGGACAGGGTAACTCTAAAACAGGAAAAGGCTACCGTCTAAAGGATGTAAAGCGGATGTAACACAATTCACTGCATAAATAACCGCCTTTATGCCTTGTAAGTAAGCTAACATTGTGAACATATTAAGATATTGTTTTCATTCCGTTTTTTAGATGTATATTACGTTAGATTTACCTTATAGTTACATTAACTAATTTAGTGACTGCAATCATCGCCTTTACGCCTATATTAAATTAACTATGACATTAACTACATTAGAGTTTACAGTAAAACTCAACATTAAAAAAACCTTACAGCAATGGAAATATTTCAAGCTCTAAAGTAACCATGACATTATAAATGTTACCATGACAGAAAAACTGTTAACATTAATTTTAACTTTGCAGTACGGTTAGAGTTTTTTCAGTGTATTGAAAATACTCCCAATATGGGAGTTGGCGTGCGAAGCACATAGGCCTAATGCACTGTGTATTGAAAATACTCCCAATACATAGGTTGGCGTGCGAAGCACGCAATGCATTGTGTATTGAAAATACTCCCAATACGGTGGTTGGCATGCAATGCACTGTGCGTCGGCCGCTTCTCATAGTGTTCAGTGTCAAGCTCACATGTGCGTCCTTAGAAGTGAACGTGTTAAAATGGTTTATGTACCATACCTTTAAGGTAGGCCTATGTATCGAAGGTTAACTTGGAACTCAGGTCTTGCGGGTTTAAAATTATAAATTATAAAGGCTACTGCTCAATAGGGAAGTAAAACGTAAACAAAAATTAAAACCCCAAATGTAGCCTATGTTTGTGCTTAAAAAACAACTCTGTTCATAAGTTTTATTGTAGGCCTACATTTTACAAATTAAATGGGCTTAAACATTTTCATGCAGGATTTGAACAACTGTTCAAATTTAAGGCGATCCGCCAACAAAAATCTATTTTATTTTTATGATTTAACCTTTGAATTCATTTGTATAGGGCCTACTGTTTAGTACAATACAACTAAAAAGAATGACTTGGAGAAGAAACATTTCCCCGCAGATTTATATATCTTTAAACTAAAAATTTAGATTTGTTTTATCGTTTTGTAGGTTCTTTTGATTTTGAATAACTTTTTTTTAACTAATTTGAATAATGCTTTTAATATTTTTTAGCCTATAATAGGGAAAGAAACTTTTTGGGTATGAAAAACCATGTGGTATTTCTAACAAAAAAGTTATGGGCCTATTTAAAATATATTTTTCAAACTTTTTTAATTATTATATAAAAAAACTTTAATTTAGTATTTTTATGACTACAGTGTTTTCCATACTGAAAAATGTTCTAAATATACCGAAGATAAAGTGGTAAAAATTTCAAAGACCTAGGTCTAATATTACTTTAGATTTTATTTAAACATATTTAGGCTACATCCAATCATGGAGAAAGTAAACTTTCGGGAAACGGAGTTTAAAGTTTCAACACCGTGTAATAGGGAATTGCGCTTCCTTTTTACCTATTTTATTTTCTTTAAATATGAAAAAATTATCACAAAGGACTAAACAATTGCACACATACTCAGAAAATTATGTAAAATATAGGCCTACAAATTAAAAAATTTAATGATAGGCCCACTTTTATTTTGTTAGTAGTACTTTTAATAAAATTAAGTTTGAAGCAGATAGAATTACAATACAAATATTTCATGAGATAGGCCTACGCAACTGCAAGGATAGTCTGTATCGGCTTACATTTTTTAATTTGTCTAGGCTATGCTTATCAACTTCTATAAAAGCGAGTGTACGTAAGTAGATCAGTATCACTATAGGCTAATATAACAGCTGATTTCATCCAACAACATTTGTAATACTCAAACAAAACCTAGCGTAGATTAACTTTGGGGTTATGTTTACAATTTCAATCAATATCAACTTTCGTCGTGCAAAGTTGATTTTTAAAAGTTTGAGTTAAAGAACTAATGTAGCCTAGGCCTATAATACGTTATAAGATTTGCTTTGAGATTATAAAATGAATATAAATACAACCTTTTATTATCAATATATTCATTTTTACAAGTTTAAAGAAGTAAAAAGCCCATTCGTTTAACTTCGGAAACATTTGTACACCTTCGTATAACATATAAACATATTCCATTATTAGTTTCTTCATTACAATATTAATAACTTATAAATAATATGATCTGTTAGAAAGCAATTAAAATATAACATTTTTATCTTTATTTGGAAATAGGCCTATAATAAAGAATATTCTATAAATACAAAATTTTAACAAATAGGCCTACAGTTTAAAATCCTTATAGGCCTAACCGTACAAATTTACCGAGTTAAAAATTCCCGTCGGCACAGTTAGGTCTAGATTAGTCTGTTGTTTTTTTATAGTATTTTTTAAAATTATGTATTTTTTGTGTGTATCTAATTAATCTGTGATTTTTCACGGTTGCTTAGGCTAGGCCTACTAGTTTTATGTTATAAATATGATTATTGACAAATCATTAAACAGCAGTAGGGTCTACTGTGAAATTAATTTCAATTGAAATATTCAGTTAAAATGTTTTCCATGGTGATACTCATGTAGGGCCTATTTAAAAAATTTTGTTAGAGTTTATCCACGGTTGCTAGACATGTGCAAGGTCAACCGTGAGTCCCAGTTAATAATACATCGTATAAAGTTAATATATATCATTAAAAAAAAACATAATTATGATTAATTAATACATAACAATACTATTATTTTAATATTAAAATATTAATATTAATATTTTATTAATAAAATACTTCGTGTAATTAAAAAAATGTTAAGTGAAATACATTAAGTATATTTTAATTTATCTTAATTATAGTTTAAGTAGAAAAAGAATAGAGAAAATACATTAAAATTTTATCTTTATTGAGCAATTATGTTGAATACATTTATTAAAACTCAAATCCTGGTAGATTTACAAAAACATGCATTTAATTTTTGAACTCACTGTAGGCGTATGGCTGAGCGATGAGCGCTCTATCTTAAAAACGGTTAACCGTATAAAAAAATATTACGAACAAAACTTGTAGAGAATTTTATGCTCTACAATTTTTATAATAGATGCAAATAGCATTGGAAGCGAGGTATTTGCGAAAAACTGATTTTTCTGACCTTTGACCTTGAATATCTTAAGGGTCGGCTCTAGTAAAACAGAAAGCAACCTGCGACTCTAGCGTAGCGTCGGTAGGTTACGCGGACATTGCTCATTCTAAATCCATTTAAAACCCGCAATTGTTCAAATAGCTTTTTTTTTTTTAAATACCAAACTCTTGGGGACAAAATTCTTCATCCGAATGGCTTAGTAATTTTTCGCTGTAATTAATATTTACAACTTAATAAAAAAATATTTAAAATCACCCTATAGCGGCGGTAGGTTACACGGACATTGTTCAGCCTAAATCCATTTTAAACCCGCAATTGTTCAAATAGCGTTTTCAAAAAAATACTTAACTCTTGGGGACGAAATTCTTCATGCGAATTTCTTGGTAGGTTTTCGTACTTATAATTAATAGTGACAACATACAAAAATATTAAAAATCAATGTTTTAAATTGAATAAATACTAAACAAAATGTTTTTCTTAGCTTTGGAAAAGCCATTTGCATGCATATTAGCCATAGATTTAAAATGACATCTCGTTCATAATTATCCGATCAAAAATAAGGGAAAAATTTGGATTTTAATTTAACATTGGTCTTATGGAGTGTCAGCCAACATGGCCGACCCTTAAGACGCCCACACGAGACTTTTGAGACAACTTTTAGAATGCTAAAATAAAGGTTTATACGAGTTTACCTCTCATTCCGAGGTCAAACCCCTAGTATGACTGGTCCAAATATTTTTTAAATTAAAAAGTAGTTAAAGGTAAACATCTTGAGATTGTTAGGCCTAATAGCCTATTTGATTTTTCTATATTGGCTACTTTAAAGTAGTTGTTTGAGCTTGTTTTTGACATAATTAAAAAATATGTTTGAAAAGAGTAGCCTCCTGTAGGCCTACTGTTTACTTCATCATACAAAATCGGAAGGATGAATAATTAAGTCCCTTAATTTTGTCGTTTCTAAAAAGACAAATGAAATCAAAATTCTTAGGTAGGCCTACAATAATGCAAAATTTTACAAAAATTTGGTGTTTTATAGGCCTATAATTAAAATTTACAGTAAGGTAGTTAAAATTAAAAGAAAGAAATACAGAATTGTAGAATAGGCTATAAGCAACTTGTAGCCTATGTTGGTTGCGTATTAAAATAGTAAAATAATATCGTTTTTTGTTTATGCTGAAAAAATTGGAAAACGTCCTATTGCACCTGTAGGAAAACACAGCCAATTTATATATAAGAGGGACTTATGGGCTCCCTCAATCTATATATATAAAAGCGAAATACCACTCACACACTCACTCACTGACTCACTCATCACGATTTCCCAAAAACTACCGAACGGATTGAAATTAAATTTGGTATGTAGCTTCCTCTAGGGCCATAGGTGCTTACTAAGAAAGGGTTTTAAAAAATTGGAAATTTTAGTTGGGTTTGGGGGGTAAAAATTACTAAATCACGATTTCTTCAAAATTACCGAACGGATTGGAATGAAATTTGGTATGTAGCTTTCTCTATGTAGGTCATTCATGTAACTTTTAAGTAAAATAAACGGTACTAGAAACTGGCGCATACTTTCTCACAAACATATTTGAATTATTAACATTGGAGTATTTTAAATACACTATGTATTGCGTGCTTCGCACGCCAACTCCCGTATGTAGCCCCAACTGTGACTTCATAATTGTATTAAAGTAGGAGAGGGAATAGTACATTGAAGTAGGAGAGTAACTAATACATATTATTATTATTATTATTAGCTAAAGAGAAAACTATACGATCGATTTCGAAAAAATTGCACTAAAAATGTCAATTAAGCCTGTATAGATGCACGAAAAAAGGTTTTACATGAAAAACAACCCCATTTTTTGCCCAAAAAACCCCCCAAAAACAATTATTATTATTATTAGCTAAACGAAAATTTTTTGAAAGATGCAGTTTTTGCATATGGTAGGGTACATTAAGAGCTACAAATAAGCCAAATTTTATCAAAATCTGTGTTGTCGTTTTTTTATAAAAAAATAATAACAGTTTTTTATCCAAAAAGAGGGTTGTTTTTCAAAAATGTTCAAAATCTTTTTTAGTGCATCTATACAGGGCTAATTGATATGTTTGGAGCAAATTTGTTCGAAATCAATCGAACAGTTTTCTCTCTAGCATTGTATACATACAGACATTTTGTAAAAACCTCTTTTTTGAACTCAGGGGGTCTCAAAATGGATATGATGCGTAGCCATCATCATCGCTGTCGTCGGTCCTTACTTGTTCGTCCCCATGTAGAAGTCTTCTTATTAAACGCCCTTGACGAACGGAACTTAAAGCTGTTACTCTCTTTATACTTCTTCTTCTGCATTTTCGTCATCGCACCGTCCGTACAGTTCACCTAGTCCTCCTATTTCCACAAAAATCTCCACATTGATTTTTTTGCGATCACTATACTTTCTCTATAGTCCACTATAGTATAGTGAGGAAGTAAAAAAGGCCAAGAACCGAACCTTGAGGACCCCGTTTTCCTACTTTAACAACCTGGTAGTTCTCAGGAAGATGGAAGTTCCTAACTGTAGTGCACTAATTTCTTACTACGGCAAATGAATGCAATGTTTCCGATGCGTTGCAGTTCCGTGACTAGAGTATAAAATCAATCTTATTAGCAAATTTACATAGTGACCCTTACAGTAAGCTCGGGAGTAGTAAATGAGCACCGATCATGGCCCCCAGAACACATTTTGGGGTGCCATTAAAAATCATCCTAAGTGTTTGCACTCTAGCGGCCGCATTTTAAGTCCTATTTGGTCCAAATTTGGTACACACGCTGGTTGTCTACGTTGTTCGGACGAGTTTGTAAGCCAACAAAATCCAACAAGCGGAAGTACGTTTTTGATCGGAAGTAAATTTTTTTAGACTTTTCATACGAGAATGACGGTTTTTTAGAGTTTTATCTAAAAATAAACATGTAGCATATTATTCTGCATATTTTGTTTTTTTACACGACTTTATAGCTCGCTTTGTTCCCCCAAAATCGATCAAAACATAAAATACCATAAAAGTACCTTGTACACGTGGGTTAAGGCATCTTCTGATCCAAGGCCGACGGTCGAGTTTGTACTCTGCGAGCGAAGTGAAGATACGAGGCCGAGTT
>JAGFPH010000808.1:30473-47327 GCA_018207615.1 Philaenus spumarius
TTTTTTTACCAAAAAGGAGGTTGTTTTCAAAACTTTTTTGGTGCATCTATACAGGAGTAGGCCTAATTGACATGTTTGGTGCAAATTTATTCGAAATCGATCGAATAGTTTTCTCTCTAACTTTGTAACATACAGAAATATAGACACACAGACCGACATTTTGTAAACACCACTTTTTTGGACTCAGGGTGTCTCAAAACGGATATTTCCACAAAATTCTCAACATCGATTTGTTTTGCGATCACTATACTTTCTCTATACTATAGTATGGTGAGAAAGTAAAAATTGTTTAAGAAGAAAACTGTGTAGGGCTGACATTTTTTAAGGTTACTTAAAACCATAAAAACAAAAGGGCTCTGAACGAATTTCTACCCAAGCTGAAGACATTTATGACAGAAAGTTTGTATTCGTCAGTAGACGGTTCGAAATAATTAATTCTGTATACGTAGACAATTGATAATATATATTATTTATTTAGCTCTTTGTTTCACAGTTTCTAATGTTTAATTATTTTTTACTCTGTGTACCCTATTTTATATGTAAGTTATTGTGTTTGGTCAATTGCAATGCTATGAGTGCTGGAAAAAGTAAACAGTGAACAAATAACTCAGGTGGTTCTAAAGAACTTTTGTATCGTGCCCCATATTTGCCTTGGGTAATTCCACACCTTTGCCTTTAATATCAAACTAGATTTTTGACAACGCTGCATAAAGCTAAGATATATTTTAATGTTTTATATTTGATCATATTTTAAATACAAAATTTAAATTCGAAATACAATTTTTAAAATTATAAATATTTTATTGTAATGCTTTTTGATTTAATCATATTTTTAACTCATAATTTAAATAAGAAAAGAACACCATTGTTCGTCGTGTTAATTTATACAACACCCCTCGGCAAACTGAGGTGTGCAAAGAATTTGAGAACATTTGAATTAATCAGTGTTTCAATTTTTAGATGGGCTAAATCGTCACCCATGTTTTGTATTAATAAGTAGGGTCCCGCAATTCCGAACTAATTGGGACCGAATACTGTCCGGTTTAGCGGGAATTCGGAATAGGCGGATTTCATGAATAATATCAACGAGTTGACATGTTAATGCTTAAACTAAGTGCAGGGACATCCGCTAGTGTCAGTTCTATACAGCGTTGATCGGAGGCAAGCGAGGGGGTAATGAACGCTAAAACTGAACTCATATCACACGTAGACGCGGCAAATGATCTTGACCTCGCCTTAGTGTAGGTTTACACCATTACACCATCCGTTTTTTTCCTTCAGTTGCGTTACGATTCCGTTTTCTTCTAAAAACTGAAGGGAAGGGATAGGTTATTCGAACTGTCCGTTATAGTACCGTATCGTCTTGAAAAAAGATCGAGAACAAAATCAAAATTTTTCGAGATAGCGAAAACGAAGGAGAATAACGGATGAACGCAACCAGCGTGTGGCAACAACACTACTATATCAAAGACCACGAAAGAATACCGTTGAGGGACGGGCTTGTGTACACCGAGACCTTGAACGCTCCAATCGCCGTAGTGCGACGTTGTCACGTTCTTCCCACGCTTCTAACTGAACGCGGCTGACTCAACGCATTTATAATTCTTCAAACTGTGCGCTCAAGCCTCGAGCGGTAAATACCAGGAGTGTTCGAGGCTAGTAGATATGGCAACGCTGCGCGCCCATCCTATTCGCCGCCACGCAACGGTATTCTTTAGTGGTCTTTGATATAGTGCCTAGCTGTTGTACCTACACCTTCCTCCTTTCTGACGGATCCATTATTCTTTTCCCCGGACGCTTGTTGCTTTAGCTTCCTTCCCGCAAAACGGATGGAAAATGTGAAGGAAACAGGAACCGGACAATTCCAACAGACCCATAGGAATTAATATGTTGTCACTTTCCGTTGACTTAGACGTAACGCAAAGGAAAGAAAAAACTTATGGTGTAAAGCTACACTTACGCTACGTCGAACAACCCGCTTCATCATGCGGCGTTCGTGTTAACGTCAACGTATGTTAACACGAATGCTATGTTCATGCGGCGATGGCGGAACATTGCATCCTCTCAAGTCGATTCAGTGCTCCACGTCTGAATAAAATCACTGACTTTAATTCTTAAGTGTGTGTAAATTAGTTACGTTTGTGTTTAGCAGTGATTAAAAATGAGTCTTCAGAATTGTATAAATGGCGCCGACATGTAGGCTACTGTAAGTAACCAGCCTCATTCCAATTTGTTTTCAGGCGTTTTCATCAAGCTTAGGCTCTATTTAACTTCTTTGTATAACAATTAATGCACGTTTTTTCACTCACGTCTTTTTAATTTCTCCTGTTTTTATGTTTAAAAAATCGGAATTTTTCTGAACTCTGTTCGGAATAGCGGAACTCTACTATGTTTATTTTGTTTGCCAGGGTTCACCACATTTATTTGTTTTGTAATTTTTACTTTCTCCACCCTATACGTAGTATATGGAGAAAGTATTGTTTTCGTAAAAATGTTCGAATTTGAATTTTCAGTTGAATTATCTGTTTTGGTGCTCCCTGGACCCAAACATATTTTTAGTGGAATTTTTTGTTTTGGTGCTCCCTGAACCCAAAAAAGTGTTTTTAGAGTGGTGTCTGTCTGTCAGTCTTGTCTATATGTAGTGTACACGACCAGAGAGGACACTATTGATCCGATTTTCATGAAATTTGGTATGTAGGTACTAAACCCTAATATCTCCAGGTGTTTTTTCATTTTTTGGAATTTTTAATTTTCAAGGGTAATTTACCCCTAAAAACCCATAAAAAACGACAAAAATGCAAATTTCTCAAAAACGGCTCTAACGATTTTGATCAAATTTTCAGTATTTATAGTGCTTAAGATGCCATCAAAATGACACCACCCGCTTTTATCAAAACTTCGGCGTTTTATAATAATGGGTAAATGTTTAAAAATAAACAAGTTTGTGTTGTCAATCTAGCATCGCGGCGGCGGCCGCACGGGGTAGCACCTCGGTAGCGAGCACGGCCAGTAATTCAAAGGTCGCGCGATCGAATCCCGCCTGGGACAATATTTTTTTTATACGATTGACGTAGGTAGAATATTATTTTTTTGTTTTGTTCCAAAAAGTAGTAAATAAAATGATTAAAAACAATATTATTTTGACTACAGTAAGTTGGGAGAAAGTTTGTGTCAGTTAACTGATAGGCCTACCGTTTATTTTAATATTTGCTTTATAATTATTTTTTCATTGACATATTCAATTTGATCACAGTAAATTTAGATTTTACCCGACTGTGGCTACACAATTATTGTTTTTATCCTTGCCTAAGTGAATTAATAAAATTATCCGTCGGACTGGAACAGGTGAACACATAAACCCATCTTACGTAAATGCAAGAATGTAAAAAACACACTCGGCCTTGTTCAACACATTCGCCGTAAAACTTAATTACTGATCGGCGAAGATAAACCACCCATTAACGTCAAAGTCGCACTTGGTACCATTTGGCGTTCCTTACTTTGTCTAATTAATTATTTTTTTTTGGTTAATTATCACACACGGTTTGTTTTATTAATGTATTTGGCAGAACTGTATAAACTATAAATTTATCTAATTATCAACATCCCTCTCAAAAAAGTTATTATGTTTTTTTTATATAGACAACATTAAAACCATTTTAAGTATGGGGTTTTTGTACATGCTACTTTAGCAAAAATAGAGAAAGGGAATTAAAATTACATCGTGTGCCTGAACCTATCTGTAGAGCTAAAGTTATCTTATAATTTGTTTCTAATTTATTGTACTTGTTAACCTCATTTCATAAGTTATACAAATTGTAGGTTTTACGTAACGTATGAAGAAAGTAATGTACGATTATTCCTAAATACAAGCACGTATGTTTTATATTTTCCCTTTAATAATATCCCTCATAAGGTCTTATCACGTGAGCATCATGTTCCTATATTTCTCCAAAATATACAAAAATATAAACGTAAACAAAATGACAACGAAATAATAAATGACTAAAATAAACAATGGAAATAAAAACTATTTCAAATAGCAAAGGTCAACTATGGTTTGTTAACAAGAAAATAAAACAACAGTAAAAACACTCTAGCCTTAACTCATAACAACAACCAAAAATAAAATAGTTCCAATTATTTTTTATATTAAATTTTTATCTTTGTCGTTGCTAAGGGAAGGTTAAAATTTGAGACATAATTTATTCTTCGTGGCATGTGTGTGGACAAGTTTTGTTTTGTTAAGACAACTTAGAAATAAATAAGTTTTTAGGGGCAGCAAGGGAATTCAATTTTAAATTTAAAACATTTCTGATAGTTTGTTTAACACTTAGTACCCTATATATGCTACTAAACTTTTAAATCGTCCTGTATGTAGATGAACCTTTAAAACGAGATGTCGAACATATGTATGTCTAAAATAGTTCCAGAAATATCAAAATGTTTCCATATTTCTCTAACAAAATTTTATTATACTGTCACTGTCTTATTTGTTAAGCCTAAATAATAACGTATTTGTAAAAAATAAAATGATGAATTCAATTTCAATGTTTTCTTTTTTAAACTCACCTCACTATTGATAATAATAGATTTCCTTAATAAGAAAATACCTTAAACAACAAATCATTTTAATTTTGGAATTTCTTCCATTTGTTTTACGCGCTAAAAAAAAGTAAGCAGTCGCCAGACTGCCGACAGAAGTGGAAACTGTAATGAATATACATAAATCGTTATTATATTGGTTTAATCTGAAATTCTATCATTTTAATACTACTAAGAAACTATTTTAACACAACTTACAAAATGAGGAAGCACAATGTCCATTTTAGAGGTATTACCAAGACGGCCTAAACTATTTCAACACAACTTACAAAATGAGGAAGCTCAAAGGACATTTCAGAGGTATTACCAAGTAAACTATTTTAACACAACATACGAAATGAGGATGCACAAAGTCTATTTCAGAGGTATGCCAAGTAAACTATTTTAAAACAGCTTACGAAATGAGGAAGCACAATGTCCATTTCAGAGGTATTACCAAGTAAACTATGTATGCCTACTCTACTATACACACATGTGTAATATGGTATATAGGCTAGTAGAGCGTGAAAATGCGTGTAGGAAAAATTCGTGACGGTAAAATCCGATTCACAGCCAAATTTGAGTATTTCAATTTACTTCAATAGCAGAACTTACACTTGAAAACCTACATTTGTACGATCATGGAACTTCCATCTTGTATGCACTTACAAGAGAGGCTGGTTCTGGTCTATCGACATAAATCAACTCCCTACAAGGCACCGTTTAAATTATAGCTATTTTTCGTAATTGATGGAGTAACTTAGGCCATATCGGCCGACTTGAAAATATCGGCGATCGGTTTGAATGTCACGGTTATCATAAAATATTACTTTGTAAGCTGCCAGCTGGTGTGTCGTAGAGAGTTATGTTTCTTATTGTAAACCTGTTTTTGAAAATACACTGATTTATTACCAGGAGTATATAATGTAACGGATTGCAAGGATTTGAATAATTCAAGTACTGTACTGCCTTAGTAAGCAAAAAACAGTAACTGCGTCAAGAGTGTTTCTGAGATAATTGCGGTTAATTTTGTTGCTTCAATAAAACTCATCCCCAACTTTAAATAGGCTAAGCATATTTTCACAACATTTTTTTCTGCCTTTCCTATAGGCCTACATTCTTTCGCCAAAAAAAGATCTATGTGGACATTTTTGTGGAAATATCCGTTTTGGGACCCCCTGAGTCCAAAAAGTGTTTTTTACAAAATGTCTGTCTGTATACAAAGCTAGAGAGAAAACTATTCGATCGATTTCGAACAAATTTGCACCAAACATGTCAATTAGGCCTGTATAGTTGCACGAAAACAACCCCCTTTTTGACCAAAAAAACAGTTATTATTTTTTTACAAAAAAACGGCTCTAACGATTTTGATAAAATTTTACTTATTTATAGCCCTTAATGCACCCTACCATATGCAAAAAAACGCATCTTTCTTAAAATTACCGTATAGCTAATAATAATAATAATAAATGATTTTTGGGTTTTTTTGCCAAAAAGGGGGTTGTTTTTCAAAATTTGTCAAAACCTTTTTTCGTGTACAGGAATAATTGACGCGTTTGGTGCAAATTTGTTCGAAATCGATCGAATGGTTTTCTCTCTAGCTAATAATAATAATATTTATTAGTCGCTTTCCTACTTTAATGTATCCCCTCTCCTACTTTAATACAATTATGAAGTCACAGTGAATCTGTTTAATAATTTAAATATGTTTGTGAGAAAGTAGGGTATGTGCCATTTTCTGGTACCGTTTTTAAATTTAGAATAAAATTAAAACCTTTATGCCAAAATTAATTCCTTTATTAAAATATTTTTACTTTCTCCCCCCTATAATTCGTATATGGAGAAAGTATTGCTTTCGTCCAAATTTTCGAATTTGAATTTTTAGCGGAATTGTCTGTTTTGGTGCTCCCTGAACCCCAAAAAATTCTTTAGTGGAATTATCTGTGTTGATGCTCCCTGAACCCCAAAATAGATTTGTGGAATTATTTGTTTTGGTGTTCCCTGAACCCGAAAAATTGGTTATTTTGGTGATGTCTGTCCGTGTGTCTGTTATGATGTGATTTGGAGACCATACCAAGGGTCCGATTTTGACGAAATTTGGTATGTAGTTGTAGTTCTGGAATATCTCCAGGCGTTTTTTTTTCATTTTTCCAAATGATGGGAAATCAAAAGTGCTACAAGAAAGGTATCTTGCCATTTTTTGTTAAAGTGTACGGTTTTGGAGTAATTAAGGTTTGACATTTTCAAACAACCGCCATTTTGAAACGCATGGTTGGATATAATCGCTTATGTTTTTTGAGATAGATCATTGATAAGGTTAAACTTCATGCCAAGTTTGAACTGAATCAGTCAAACATTTCTCTAGATGTGAATTATTTTGTACAAAAAACAAAATGGCGGATATCTGGAAATGAAGCGTTTTCGGACCTTTTTTCTTATCTTTAGCTATAGAATGAGCTTTCGAGATATTGTCGCATAGTTCTGCATCACCATGACTATTAATAATAATTACATTTTCTTACAAAGAATGAAATCTAAACGGAGGTTACCAGTTATAGAAATTGTTGTTCCTTTTAAATAACATTGTATAAAGATCTTCTACGACAGCTTAGTCTAGTAACGAATCCCTACATAGGCTAACTTTATGGCTTCTTTTCTAAGTCACGAAGTTTTTAATTTGATAACTAATGATAATCTATACTCTCCATACGTTGTTATTAGATTTTACAGATGCCAGAGTAAACACTTACACCCATATAAATAATCTATTGTTAGAAACCTCTTTGGAAGCCCTATGTTTTAGTAGACCCTAATCTAAAATAATATCTCGCAGCTCCTCTTGACGTTTAGGTCTCGTTTCCGATCTTTTATTTTTCATTTCGAAAGAAACATTAACTTCTTTCGTGAGCCTTTAAGTCTACAGCTTAAGTGTGCTACTAAAAAACTGGCCAAAATAAATA
This sequence comes from Philaenus spumarius, assembly GCA_018207615.1. NCBI lineage: Eukaryota > Metazoa > Arthropoda > Insecta > Hemiptera > Aphrophoridae > Philaenus > Philaenus spumarius. The sequence goes on from JAGFPH010000808.1 coordinate 38,018, forward strand.
CTAAAAAAGATAATGCTTTTCAAATGAGTGAATATACATTTTAACGACAAGTGGTAAAAGCCAACTCCAGAAGTACTCTATGCTAATAGAGTTATAACTCAACCAAGATAAGTTAGCTTAATTACTATTGGAGCAAAGTAAAATGTAATACTTTAGTTTATACAAAATGAAGGAGTGGGGGGTAAAACTGGAAGGGATCAGAAGAGAATCAGGGGAAACGAAGAGAGTCAGGGGTCGGAATGGTGGGAAAAAGTAGTGGGGAAACGCGGGAGGGGAGAAAAACCAGATACATTAAGTTGTCTGAGTTATTGGGCCTGGGCTGTATTATAATGACCAAGCCTAGCTAATTGACGACAATTCGTATGCAGAGTTTAGATAGTAAATCCGGGCCTCGGGTGTCATGGCCGGGCAGTCCTGCGCCTTCGTCGGAATTCTAACAGAAATAGCCTCCGTACAACGAGATTACTGAAAGCAGAAATAAATGCATTCAATTAAATTGGGTTCTTAAAATAAGCAGGAGAGTTGCATTATTTCAATGAAATAGGATTCTTAAATTAAGCGGGAGAACGTTGTTTTAAAGTAGGAGATGGATAATCGTAACTGTGACAAAACGAGTGTCAAATGGGCCAAGTGATTTTAACAAATATTTTTTTATAAGATCACTTTTCACTTATGGACCTGCCTTTTAAAACTTTTTTGGGAGTTTAGTTTTAATTTATTACAACATTAGGAACTATTTGTAAAACAAATATTTAGGATATTACAAAATAATTAACTTTAGTTTGCACTGATTTAAATAAAAACTTAACTGATTTTATTTGTTTAACTTCAATTTGTAAAAAACAAAAAACAATCGAATGTAGTTAATGAGTCACGAATGACGTTGAAAACTGAAAACACAATATGTTTTTATTTCTACAACTAAAGTATTCAGATTTTAAAACATTTTCTCATCCTAAATGGTAGGTTACTCCAAGCAGTCTTTGATATTTTTGATTTTTATGGCATAGGCTAAGTAATGGTAAAAACTAATTTTCAATCCATTTCACTGTGGCTCTTTCTAAATTTTAACATATATAAATTGTTAAAGTAAAAAAAAAATAAATTAATAACACAAACCCAGGATTCTTAAAAGAACGCATTATAAAAACTTACAATATTAAAAATAACATTACAAAATCATTTTAGTATTACAACATAGGCTACGTACCAACCGCTCAAAAATTGGTGTAGACCTACTCAATTACAAAGATTTTGTACTCCAGTAATAATATTGATAAGACTAAATAAATCGGACAAAATATAAATCTACAAGCGAAATGCTATTTAATATGTTAGTAATAGCCTACATGTTTAAAATATTGCTTGACAGCCAAAATCCTCTCCTACATAAATACTATTTGTAGTATAATATTAATTAGGAACTAGGGGCTCTGCCCCTGGACGCTTCGCGTCCCAACCCCGCCTCGGCCTTCTGCCTCAGATGGCTGCTTCGCTTCGCTCGCAGGCTTAAATATATTAACAGTAATTACAAGATGAATTATAACCTCAAATACATGCTATAAAAACGTGAGAGACTTTCATTACGATTTTAGTCCTAGTTCTACTATCTTCTATCAACTAAAGTTTTGAAACCAGGCCTAAATAGGCCTATAGTACAAATTATTGCAGGATTAACATAACCTCAATACTATGTTTCAGAAATTAGCCAGGCCTATTTTACAAAATTAACTATTCGAATTTATCCATCTTTGCCAAGTTTAACTTTTTTTGACGAAATAAATTATTAAATCAGGCCCAAAACATTCTAATTTCAACGTGCTATAACAGTATAAGTTAGCTTTTTTTTAACAGTAATTAAAAACTATCTAATGAACAGCTGATAAACAGTATAAATTGACTTGTTTATAAACAGCTGTTTTGATCGCTTTATTTACTATTTCGTTGTTATTTTGTAACCAACATGGCAACTCATAAGACCCTATGTTAAAATTTGTCTACTTTAAATTAGATTTTCTAATTTCGCGGGGGTTTTAAACGAAATACAACTATATGGGTGTAGGCCTACTTAAAAATCAAAACTACACCTAAATACAAAATTTCTTTGAATTCGTTAGAGCCGTTTTCGAGATCCGCGATAGATACAAAGATTGATACAAGAATTGCTCATTTAAAGTAATAGGATATTGCCTTAGCATATGCCTAGTTATTAGACCTATAAAATGCAATAAATATGGAAATGTACGTATTAAATACCCTTTTCTCAAATCATCGTTTTACTAATGTGAAAACAGTATTTTATTGTATAGGCTACTTTATGTATTAGTGCGAATTAAATTTATTAATGGGCGTTTTTAGAGCCATACGTTACAAAGTAACACTGTTGCTATAATTAATTATTATGAAACATTATAGAATAATTTTTAATTTGAATATGCCTAACTAAATCAGTAGACTATATGTTTTTAAACAGCTATAAACTGTGACAATTTGTTGAACCAAATTCATTAATTCTATTTTGCTATCCTTTTTTCTGAACAATTTTGAAAGTTGAACTAATAAAATTCAATAAGCGCAGCCGTAAGCAATGTAAATAATAATAATGCTTTATTAGCGAATTTCCATAGGAAAAATGAGCTATTGCAGTGGCCCAAGGTCGGGAGTAGAAATGAGCACCAATCATGGTCCCAAGAACACGTTTTGGGGTGTCATTAAAAATCATATATATATATATGTATATATTTATCTATTTTTGTATTTTTGTGCACTCTAACGGACGCATTTTACGTCCGATTTGGTCCAAATTTGGTACACAGATTGGTTTTCTAAGTCACTTGGACGAGTTTAGCCAAAAAAATTTACCGGCAGTAGACCACATTTTTGACAGGAAATAGGCTATCACATATAAGTGTGCGCACTCTATCGGACGCATTTTACGTCCGATTTGGTCCAAAGTTGGTACACAGGTCGGTTGTCTAAGTCGCTTGGACGTGTTCGTTAGCCAAAAAATTGACCGGCAGTAGACCACATTTTTGACTGGAAGTATAAATTTTTTCAGATTTTTCGTAGGCTTACTAGAATTAAATATTTTTGAAGTTAAAAAACAAATAGTCATACGAAATAATTCTGAACATTTTGTTTTTTTACGCGACCTTATAGCCCATCTGGTTCCCCCAAAAATAATCGAAACATAAAATAGGCCTACCGTAAAAGTACCAGAATTAAATCCACGGCTTTTACCGTGGTGACCGATGGCAATATATTTGGTACATGCTAGCAGCACCTTCGTGAGTAGAACAATTTCCCAAATAGTTGTTTGAAACCGAAAAACATATATAAATTTATTTTGGAAATTCGCTCAAATCACGTCAGCGGTTCAGCTGCGTTCTCGAATTATTTTATTATTTCCTTTCTTTCTCTGGAACTTTACGTAATACAACATATATTGTTTTGGTGCAAATTCGCAAAAAAGACAAATGATAAAAGATATAAATTAATATAAAACAATAATAATTGTCACTTCTTTAAAAATGCAATATAACATGTGAAAACAAAATACAAATAAATTCGCGTGCCCTAGAATAATAGTTGTGTCTGCGGTAAGTTACAAATATTTACATACTGAAATGTATAATATTAGGCTACATGAATTAAAATAAATGTAACTAAAGTATTTAATTTTTTCTAACAGGAAGCCATTCTACAGGATTTGTTGAATGCATTTTATCTGTAAAAGAGCAATTCAATTTAAAGGACATACCTACAAGGTGAATACAATTAAGACCGTGAAACGACGGAATAGAAATCACTCCAGGCGCACAAGACCTCCAGTGAAAACGTTTTTGAAAATTATCTACTCCCAGCCTAACCAGCAGGTTAAAATATTCCACCAAAAACAATGTCGTTAACAATATCACACTATAATACTCTCAATTTTAAAATTGTTAATACTTTGTCAAGACACCGTAAAATATTGTTAAAATACCGTAAATTAAAAATTTCTTTACTTATCAGAGAAACTATAAAGCTACAAATTAGTAATTAAATATTTAACGGGCGTGTTACATAGATGCGGCTCATCGTGGATGATTATTAATTATTTTACGAGGGTAATTAAAATAGTTAATGCACAAAGTTATTGTAGACTTGGCAAGTACATTAACGGATTACGGGGCTAAATAAATACACATTGTCTTGTACGTAACAGATTCATTAGATTATCATGGAGAAGGACACTCACCCGCTTTATTTAATTAAAAAAACTATTTTGAAAACAAACCAGTTTTATTTCGCCTACTTTTTTTTGTCAAAGACAGGTTTAAAAAGAACAAAACTATTGTTTCTTATTAAGGAGACTTGATAAGGTGATTGTAGACGCTCTATTGATAAATTCATCTAACACTATTTAATATTTGCAAACATTATTTGCGTATTTCAAATATTACAGCCTATAGTGAACTATATTTGATTTAAACATACGATTTTATAGTTATTTACTTATTGTAAGAATACTTTTTAGACCGTTACTATTCAAAAATCATTCATCACATCACTTTAGGCTAGGTATGTTTTATTTTATATAGCCTATATACAATTTTTGATGTAGCCTATATGTGTTGATTAGGCCTACTTTTAATTACTTAATTTTGTGTAATACTTTTACTTTCTCACTATACTAGGCCTATAGTATAGAGAAAGTATAGTGATCGCAAAAAAATCAATGTTGAGATGTTTGTGGAAATATCCGTTTTAGGACCCCTTGAGTCCAAAAAAGTGGTTTTTACAAAATGTCTGTCTGTATGTATACCAAGCTAGAGCGAAAACTGTTCTATCGATTTCGAACAAATTTCCACCAAACTTGTCAATTAGGCCTATTTAGATGCACGAAAAAGGGTTTTGATTTTTTTTTTTGAAAAACGACTCATTTTTTTGCCAAAAAACCCCCAAAAAATCAGTTATTATTTTTTTTATAAAAAAAACGGCTCTAACGATATTGATCAAATTTGGCTTATTTGTAGCCCTTAATGTACCCTACCATATGCAGAAAATCATATCTTTCTAAAATTTTTGGTTTAGCTAATAATAATAATAACTGATTTTGGGGTTTCTTTTGCCAAAAAGGGGGTTGTTTTTCAACATTTTTCAAAACCTTCTTTCGTGCATCTATACAGGCCTAATAGACGAGTTTATTTGATGCAAATTTGTTCGAAATCGAACGAATAATTTTCTCTCTAGCTAATAATAAAAATATTTATTAGTTAATCTCCTACTTTAATAAATCACCTGTCCTACCCCACCTACAATTATGAAGTCACAGTGAATCTGTTTAATAATTTAAATATGTTTGTGAGAACGTATGTGCCAGTTCCTGGTACCGTTTACTTTTGTTGATTTTTTGTAGCCTATATCGTCTACATGAAATTTCCTAATTTTATTTTAAGTAGGTGATTGACAAAAGTGTTCATTTGCTACATTTAAATGTTAATATTTTTATTGTTTTTGTGGAACACCACATATTTCCTCCATTTATTTATTCACAAAATTCGTCACGGTCTCAGCTTATTCTTATAGAAATAAAAAATTTCGATAAAATTAATTACTCAGATCACAATTTACAGTGTAAGGCTAAAATGATGTTTGGTTTGGACATTTATATTTTCTATTAATATTTCGCATAAAAGCAATATTTGATCAAATGTTATGAAATAAAATGTACGACAAAATTTTGATATTAAACGATTAGTTTATTTTTTTGAAGAATTTAATATAATTAATTATTATATAAAGTAAATTCGTAATTTAAATAAGTGAAATTAAAACTGCGAAAAGCAATATGGTCTACAAAAATATTAATACAAAAAATAAGACCATCTCCATCTATCATTGTTATTTAAACTTGGGAAATATTTCCTAAAAACATGATTTACGTAGACCTACTTCATTTTGTTCTGGACACACTCTGTATTCGTTTGATACAAAAACAAACAAAAGATAAACAGAACCGAACCGTAAATCAAAACCCAAACATAAAACATCCAAAAACCCACCCTCTCAACCCCAACACAAAAAGAAGTTTTAGCTGATTAAAGCGTGTATTGAACGCGTAGTGCCGGGCGACGCCCTGATCACGTGACCCGATCGATCCGTCCGCCATCTTGTTCGGCTTTTAGTTTGTCATCGTACCGCTAGAGTGCGTAAACATTGTGGATACATGTACGTCTAATTAGAGTTGAATATAATTCATTGCTTTATTCCATCGACGTTTATGGATGACGGAGGAAATCTGTTTCATTTAAAATAATTTGAAATAGTTTATCGTAGCGGGTTTTGTTTGAGTTTTTTGTCTTGTTGCTGTAAATAAATTAATTGTACTTCGACTATTGTTAAAAATAAACATTAATTTATTAGCCTAATTATTTATAATGGAAATTATGAAATTATTTAGTCGAATAAGCAAATATTTTGCGATGTTTAGAAAATCAGTTAGTAGACTATCTTCATTTTAGCTTTCTCCGGATGTAATTCAACATATTTATTAGCTGTTGGGATTTTCAGGACAGTGTTTGTAATAATAGGTAGTAGTTTTATTCCAATTGCTTCCTTTCAATATAAATAGTTGAGTCGTTTAGATATAATATTGCTTTGTATTTATAACTATAGGCATTTATAAATGCAACTTTAATGCAGGCCTAATCTATATCTATATAAAAGCGAAATACCACTCACTCACTGACTCACTCATCACGATTTCTCAAAAACTACCGAACGGATTGAAATGCAATTTGGTATGTAACTTCCTCTAGGGGCATAGGTGCTCACTAAGAAAGGATTTGAAAAAAAATATAAATTTCAGGGGGGATTTGGGGGGATCAAAGTAATTAAATCAAGATTTCTTCAAAACTACCAAACGGATTGGAATTAAATTTGGTATGTAGCTTCCTCTAGGGCCATAAGTGTTCACTATAAAAGGGCTTTAAAAAATTGGAAATTTTAGGGGGGTTTGGGGGGTAAAAATTACTAAATCACGATTTCTCCAAAATTACCGAACAGACTGGAATAAAATTTGGTATGTAGCTCCCTCTAGGGCCATAGGCGCTCACTAAGAAAGGGTATGAAAAATTTCGAAATTTTAGAAGGGGTTTGGGGGGATCAAAGTTACTAAAATCATAATTTCAGATATTTTATTATTATGACAATAGTGCTTTTATTATTTAAGATCTCTTTATATATATAAAAGCCAAATACCACTCACTGACTGAACACTTAAAAAGAATTCAATTACGTTAAAAAGACTGAAAATACCAACCACCACGGGCAACGCCGTACGGGTCAGCTGGTCTTTATAATAAAAAGGAAATGCTGTTCGTTGTGAAGCGTATCACTTGAGAACGGCTGGACCAATTTGGCTGTTTATGACCAATTGGCCATTTAGCTTTGTATGAAAACAATTCAAGAATTTAGGTTTCCGAAAACATAATTTTTTCGATGGGATTTTTGTATGAACTCAAGACCAAAACTCACAAAAACAGCTGTTCTGATAAAAAGCATAGCAACACATGTTTGTTTACAATCATTACCGTAGCAACTTGACTTAGAAAATTTATAATCAGTTTATTACTCTTTAAAAACCAACAGCTTTTTTAGGATAGATTGAGAAACTAAAAACAAACACAAACAAAAATCAACGGAAAATGCTTACTGTGTTACAGTTTAATTCAAATATCGGTTGTTCATTTACCTATACTTAGAGATATGCTGTTTAAAATATTGCTTATATAAAATATATTTTGTCTATGAATTGTTTAATACTTTTCAAATCATATTTTCGCTTTCAAAAATAATAATAATAAACAATTTGTCACGTTGCATAACCATACACATACATGCGTTTAAACATAATTATATGAAAAACTAAACAAAAAATCTGAATAAAATTTAAAACCTCCAAAATATCACATTTTTATATTTATTTTGATATGTACAATTGTATATTTAAATACTAAACAATATCTTATACTAATTAGGCCTAAAAATGTAAAATTACAAACTCTATTTGAACCTCTTTGTTACATCTTGAACTAACTCGGATGTTACAAAGTGATTCAACATACCTTTGACATTCAACATACCAACAAACATTACATTAGTTTAAACATAATTATATTGAAAACTAAACAAACAATCTGAATGAAACTAAAATATAACATTTTTAATTTTACTTTCTTACTATAAGAGAAAGTATGTGATCGCAAAAAAAATCTATGTTGAGATTTTTGTGAAATTATCCGTTTTGAGACCCCCTGAGTCCAAAAAAGTGGTTTTTACAAAATGTCTCTCTGTATGTCTGTATGTATGTATGTCTGTATGTATGTCTATATGCATACAAAGCTAGAGCGAAACCTATTCCATCGATTTCAAACAAATTTGCACCAGACATGTCAAGTAGGCCTGTATAGATGCACAAAAAAACATTTTAAAATTTTTTGAAATACAACCCCCATTTTGGCAAAAAACGGCTCTAACGACTTTGATAAAATTTTGCTTATTTTTAGCCTTTAATGTACCCTACCATATGCAAAAAAACGCATATTTCTAATAATTCTCGTTTAGCTAATAATAACAATAACTGATTTTTGGGGTTTTTTTGGCCATAAAGGGGGTTGTTTTACAAAATGTTTCAAAACCTTTGTTCGTGCATCTATACAGGCCTAATTGACGTGTTTGGTGCAAATTTGTTAGAAATCTATCGAATAGTGTTATCTCTAGCTAATAATAATAATAATATATATTAGTTAATCTCCTAGTTTAAAATCACCTCTCCTACCCCTCCTAGAGTAATGAAGTCACTGTGAATCTGTTTAATAATTTAAATATGTTTGTGGAAAGTATGTGCCAGTTTCTGGTACCGTTTATTTCTATATATAATTCTTCTATAGGTGTGTATGTCACTTAACTCCTCCTAAACGGCTGGACCAATTTTGATGAAATTCTGTGAGTGTGTTTCAGTGGGATGGTTTAGATACATAATTGGAAGGGGTTGAAATGGGGTTGCTACTCCTATATGCTTCCTACATGCTATAAAGCTAAAATTATGTAATATGTAGGCTAATATTATTTTTAAGGGATATACAAAACTATTTGCAATTTGATTAAGCTACTTAAGTCAAAAAGATGAAATGGAATAACTACCCTTAAAACAACAGCCACTTACTTTTTCTATACTCTCAAAAACTACTCAACAAAAATTTCACAGTTTTACATTATACAAGGATTTTTTAGAGAACATCGTCACCATAAGCAACAAGATTTA
>JAGFPH010000808.1:47427-62862 GCA_018207615.1 Philaenus spumarius
TACAAGGATTTTTTAGAGAACATCGTCACCATAAGCAACAAGATTTAAATGATGCATTGTCTTTAGACCAAAATCGGTAGACATCGTATCCTAGTGTGGATAAGGCCTTAGATGCTGTTAGCAAGCTCTGCCTACTATTAAATACTTAGAGTGGTCTACTACATTAAAATTATATCATTTATTTAAAAATGGCCAAACCTCTGCTAATCATATTTTTCAATCCTAGTAGATCAGAAACTCAATATAGTCTAACTGTAGTTTCTGTAAAGATGTTGGCCTAATGTTTACCTAGCGTTGTCCAAACTGATTTGTTCATTAATACTTTTGCAATCCATTATTTTCAGTACGAAAGAAATGTCATGTCTCGCACCGCATTCAGTGGATCTAGAGAGACGAGTTTAGGAAAAGAGAAAGAAACTTACCACACGAACGTGTAAAGTTGTTGACTTAAACACTTTAAAAAATCTTTAAAGATAAATTTCTCGAAGAGTTAAAAGAGCGGCGTATAATTACACCAAAACAGGTGATCATGGCAATCAGCTGTTCTTGAAAACAGCTGTGGCACAAACACGTAATTAGTAGCTAAGACAGTTTCACTGCATACGTTATTTATCCTGTAAGTTAACCTCAAAACATATTGTCTAGTTAAGCTGTTTGTTTAATAAAATTAAGAAACCTGACAATTATTGTATTTTACTGGTTATACCTGCTATTTAGGAATATGCACATCGAATCTTTAATTGTGTTTTTGGTAAAGACACGTTTACAAGATGGTTTTCAGATATACAGTTTAAGTTTAAAAGTAAGGAATGCTTAGTGGGAAGCAGAGTGGCGTAGTGGTTAAACCCGCTCGCCTAATTTGCTACAGCACAACTAAAACACAGTTGGTTAGGTTCGAGCGAATTTACTGGTTTTAGGTTTATTTAAAAATGTAATTTATAAAGATAAACGGTTCAAATGTTTGCGTTTCAGTGGTAAACAGTTACAAAACAGTTCCATCGTTCTAAATCGAAGGTAACACTGGTCAATGTTGTTCTATTTACACCTATACTAATATTATAAAGAGATAAAATTTGTTTGTATGTAGGGGGTAATCTGTGAAACTACTGAAATGAAAACCGTTTTACTAATAAAAAGGTACACCATCTCTGAGTTACATAACCTAGAATTCATTTCGATAGTACATTTTTTATTTCAATATTTGTAAATTTAGTCGGAAAAAAATCTTAAGTTAGGCCTAGACTGATGAACCAACACATGTATTTACATCTATTACCATAGCAACAATTTGAATAAAATAACAGATAAAACAACTGTTGGTTCCAATATTTCCGTTAACAGCTGATTTCAAACTTTGAAGTAATTATTTGTATTTCTAACTTTTCGGTTAGTTTTTTATTAAAGTGTAGACCTGAGCCTTGCTGGTTCTTTTAACCTTTATTATAACTGATTTTATAAAATATACGAAATAATTTGATTTGGACATTTAACATTATTTACAATCTTAGCTGTGGGGCTATTATTAATCCTACACCTTTATTATAAAGAAAAGATAACATGATTATGTGTATAAAAGGTTCTAACGTGGTTGGCGTGCGGAGTAGGCAGGGGCTGCCCCTAGTTGTATATAAAATAATAAGAGGTTTTTTTGCTAAAACGTCATTTTTAGAGCTTTACTGAGCCAATTCTTAAACTTGTCTTCGTAAAGCGCTTCTTGGGCGTATTCTAAAATACTCCTAAAATGAAAAAATTTTCTCATTGAAAACTCAACTCAAAACTTATTCTATAAGTTACCCGATTTTTTAGAGAATTTTCTAAAAGTTATTCAATTGAAAATTATGTTTTTAATTTTCTCAACGATTTCTATTTAAGTTTCATGTTTGTCAAAAAATACAACAAATAAGTTAGGTAGGGTATAATACTAAACAAAAAAATCTACTTTTTTACTAAATATGAAAGAAAAATCGTCAAGATTCCGAAAATCCTAATTGGATGCCATTTTAGAAATGTCATCCTTAAAGCTGATTAAATACTGAGGAAAAATAACATCTTATTGAAAAATATAAAAAATTTTATGATACATAGTCAGACATTTATTATTTAAACTATTTCTTCCCATTATTTAAAATCGTCATAACTGAAAATGGACCATTATAAATCCTTGAATAGAGTTAATAAGCAGACCAGTGCATGCTTGATAGTTTTGTTTCATTGTATTCTGTTGCGATTTCTAATTTTCATAAAGCCTAGACAGTATGATGAAAGATGGAATTCAGTTTATTGGGAGTTATACTTAGAGACAGCGAGCGGAAATGTTAACGCGCTAAGTGCAAGGAATCTTCTTAAGTAGGCCTACAATATACAAAAAAAGTTATTATAAAATCTGATTAATGAAGGAGAATGCCACATTCCGCCACACTAGGCAAAGACGACCAAATAAGGCAAGGATTACAAAAAGTAAATGGACAATTTAACAGTCAAGAAGTTATTAAAATCACCGTTATTTACGAGAACAAATTGGAACGGAAATTATTCGAAAGGTATGCCTCACGGCTTCTAAAAATAATAATTTGAATTTTCTGGCCGTTTTATTCATATTTTTCACGCTCTTTTTATTGATCAATATGATTTTACCAGTTCAAAAACGGGTTTGAAGTAAATTTAATAAGCTTGGAAACCTTCGCTTTGGAATGGTAAAATTTTTAATTTATGTGGGGCAAATACTAATTAACATTTTTCTTAAAATCATAATTATTTGATCGACCCCAAAAACTATGGTTTTAGCACTTGATGTTATTTTTACACGCCACTCCTCCCTACTCCAGAGGGTTAACATTGTTTAGGCGTGTAACCTAACCTAACCTAACCCAACATAACCTATTAGATAAGCACGCAACGGTTCCTATTTTGAAAAAAAACATTTTGGGCGGGTAAGATTTTTCAATTTTTTCATTTTTCCACTTTGATCACGTTTTGTAAAAAAAACGGTAAGAGACAGAAAAAAATGTTAAATACAAAAGTTGTAGAAAATTTAATTTCAAACGAGAAATTTTCCGTCAGATTCAAGATCTAATCATCCGTTTACCCGCTATTCACCCGAGAAGGAGCTCCGGCACACAATCTTTCAAATTTCTCATGTTAATTTTATGGAGATAATGTTTAATGAGTTTGAGTCAGCTACCACATAAAACAGCTGATTTATGCTCGGTCACCTATGTACAAACGAGCCAAAGATTAACGAGATTATTTAGAGAATTTTCCAACTGCGAGCGAAGCGAAGCAGCCATATGAGGCTGAAGGCCGAGGCGGGGTTGGGACGCGAAGAGTCCAGGGGCAGAGCCCCTAGTTATAATATAGACCTATAGCACTTCCTGTATTCCGGCGGCGGCTGTGAAGTAGACTGAGTTTGAGAGATATTAAGCTAAGAGATAAAACTAATAGAGAAAAGAAAGATAGGCAAAATAACACAACAATATGAATGGCTAGGCTTTTATAAAACTAATTTAGTTTTATAATTTAGTATTTTGTGTAGATACAAGTTTATTTTGTTGCATTGATTTTTATAAAGATCCAAATTGGTCTTATAAGTTTAGTCATACTTAACAGAAGGAAATGCAATGTTAAAAACGACTGCATCATGGAGTTTCAATGAGTTTCCAATAATTTGTGTATGAAATGAAATACACTTAGCCTACTGCTTAGAAAGATTAAATCTCATAGAAAGAGTTGGTTCTGCTTCTACATAAAACAACAATTTTAACAGATTTAACACTAACCAACCAAAAAAGATGTTTACACACATAGTGCAATTTAATTTCTCCTTTCTTCAGCGTAAGCTTTACGAAAATCTAAAAACTAAGCATACTTAAAATTTTACAACTGTTATTTGTACGCGAAAAACATTTTCACAATATAAATTCGTGATCTAAGGATTAAATACATAGGCCTACACATTTCTACTCTACGGTAATAGATCTTACTTTTGCCCATAAAATACTAAAGAAATAATCATCACTGCATAGGTTTAAATACATACACATTTTATTTTACTAACCTAGCTCGACGATAGTGACCTAGGTCATGTTTAGGCTAAACTTTCGATTGATCACGTTCTATCATTCCACCAGTAATAAGTGGTCACCGCATTAGAGTTAAGAAATCATAAATTAGTGTCGCTTGGGTGGGCTCCCTCCATTCTGATGCCCATTGTTTCTAGTAATTATGTAATTGTACCGGGACAAAACTAAATTACGACCTGAATTACAGCAAAGGTTGATTTATCTACTTGTAATATTTAAGTACAGTCGGGTCTTATAAAACGTAGAACATTCCCTGTTCGGTGACATACGCATAATAGTAAGTTAATGAATTGATAAATAATGCTTCAAGTTATTGAACTGTGACAACCAAATGTATTCTTATTTTGTGAACTTTGAATCATTGCTTGAAATAAATTGTTACAACTTAAATGGATATCATTTTTTGTTTACAGTTTATTACGATAAACTAAACATTTAAAAAATCACTATCATTACCAACTTTATAAAAAAATATATTTTTAAATTGGAATTGAGTTCTTTACTTACTTTAGATGCAAATATTTATTAATAGTCTAAACCTGTAACCGGAAAGTTTTAATAACATTTCTATTTAATACATACCTACCATTGCTTACCATCACCATTTTATAAGTTTTTAATTAATAAATGTAAAACAAAGTTTGGGGTATTACAAAAAATATGATTTATCCACTTTTCTATACTAATATTATTAAGAGGTAAAAATTGTTTGTTTGTTTTTATGGAGGGGATAATCTCTGGAACTACTGAACCGATTGAAAAAATAGTTTTACTAATAAAAAGCTACACTATCCCTGAGTAACATAGGTTATAATTCATTTTGAGAAAAAAATTTTGTTATTTCAATATTTGTAAATTTAGTTGTAAAAAATCTTAGGTTAGGCCTAGACTCATGAACCAACACAAGTATTTACGTTTATTACCACAGCAATCATTTGAATAAAATAACAGATAAAACAGCTGTTTGCCCTAATATTTCCATTAACAGCTGATTTCAAATTTCAAAATAGTTATTTGTATATTTAACTTTTAGGTTAGGTTTTTATTACATAAGCTGGTTCCCACCTTTTAACCTTTATTACAACTACTGTTATAAAATTAGCAAATAATTTGATTCGAACACTTAACCATTATTTAACATCTTAGCTTTGGGGTTATTATTAATCCTACACCTTTATTATAAAGAAAACATTACATGATAATGTGTATAGAAGGTACCAACGGCGTTGGCGTTGGAGTGCGGAGTATGCAAGGGTTTCCTCTACTATAGACATATTCATTAGAGTCATAGAGTTGTATATATAATTAATTTTTTTACTTTAATATTTACTATATGCACGTTAGAATATTGAAGACAAACGTCCAATAAGAAATGATTTGCACTTAGAAACTTATTTAAAACAAGGATTTGATCTAAAAACACGTGATTCGTTGATGGAAACTTTAAAGAAAATAACGTTGATTTTACATAGATACAAATTACAAACCTTCGTAAACACGGTGTGCTCTTGATTAAACACTGTTTTCTCTGTTAAAACTTTAAACGGGGAACTTTGTCTAATTTTGTGTGCTCATGATATGCACTTTAAATATAAAATAGGCTGCTCCAAAATCCAAAGTGGTATCCAACTTGGAATATTTCAATGGGAGTTCCCAGTTTTTTGTAATGCTTACAGATTTCAGACATTATTTCAAGACTTATTTATTTTTAGACGAACCCTAACGTTTGAAGTCAGTCTCGATGATTTGAAGTCCTTCTCATTGTTGGGTTAAACGTTCCCATTCAACAATTCAAAGATGGCCTCCATTTTCGATTTTATACAGCTTATTTTAAATTTAAAGTAGGTTAAGGAACACAAAGAGGGAAAGTTTATAATTTAAAGTTTTCACTAAGATTATAGTTTAAGAGATAGTAGTAGTGGGAAAGGAGTGTAGTCCATGTGCGTTGGTATGATTGACCTTACTTATATGAGACTAAAATATTCACATTATTTGTACATTTGAAATATATATTACTCAAATAAAACAACATAAATCATGTAGAGATTGTATTTATTATTACTACCAACGTAAATGGTAACACCTGTAAATCTTCTGCAACCCCTCAAAGCCAATTATTACACAAACTAACCAGACAGAGATTTCCAAACGG
Source organism: Philaenus spumarius (assembly GCA_018207615.1). Classification (NCBI taxonomy): domain Eukaryota; kingdom Metazoa; phylum Arthropoda; class Insecta; order Hemiptera; family Aphrophoridae; genus Philaenus; species Philaenus spumarius. The sequence goes on from JAGFPH010000808.1 coordinate 53,659, forward strand.
CCACCCTCACTGGGCAATTAATCTCCGAGTTTGGCATTTCCAAAAGCTCCGAGGTAATTGAGTTTGGGGGCGTAATACCTAATTACAAACAGCAGGCGCTGTAGGGTGGATATTGTGCACATGGGACAAAATGGCGTCTGCAATTAATGTCCCCCGTCTAATTATACCCCTTCGCGACGGTTTGTGTACACAATCGAGAACTGTTTTGAAGTACTTTTATTCTGTGGTGAAAGAATGAGACCCACGGTCGTGGGAAATATATCATCACTCGATACTCCAGAAAGTACTTGAACGGGGGGACGGGTTGAGTTGGTACTTGTAGAGAAACAGACGTCCAGAAGTCGTCGTAAATGTTTATGGTCTGATGATTTGTATTTTGTCACATTTAGAATGGTTTATACAGAAGTATTGACGTATTGGTTACAGACTGAAATGACATATACATAGTCTCAACAAAATGTGTATATTAAAAAAAATCTAAATAGGCCTACATCAATTTAGAAATTCGAATCAAGTAGCCTACTGTGTTACTAAGAGTGGCGTCTTTGATAGTTAAAAGTATTGCACTAATTTTTCGTGATATTTAAACAAATATATTTTACGAAAAATTACTTTACTAACTGCAAAAATGGGATTTTAAAGTTTTTGTAAATAATTAGGATAAGTCAGAGGAGGAGAAATATTTGTATTTCTATTTAAATAGTAAAATTAAAAAATGCCTATATATATATATTTCGATAGAACATTTTTTTAGAAACAAATGTGTTGGTTTGAATATGTCTGCATATGTTTTTTAATTGTAATTATCAGATTTTATTTATTTTTTTGTCTAGCCTATATTCAATTATTTACCCATACCCGTTTTCAAAACTTAAAACCTTTTAATTGGACATATCACACAAAAATAAAAGATATTATTTAAGAATACAAAAAATAGGAATCCCAAATACCTACTTCATAATCTATACTTATCCCTACATAATCTATACTTATCCCTATTATAAAGAGGTAAAGTTTTTTTGTTTGTTTGTATGTAGGGGGTAATCTCTGGAAGTACTGAACCGTTTGAAAAAATTGTTTTACTAATAAAAAGCTACACTATCCCTGAGTAATATAGGCTATAATTCATTTCGATAAAATCTTTTTTTATTTCAATATTTGTAAATTTAGTCGGAAAAAATTCTTAGGTTAGGACTAGAATATAAACCAGCACATGTATTTACATTTATTACCATAGCAACCAATTGAATAAAATAACAGATAATATACATGTCTGCTCTAATATTTCCATTAACAGCTGATTTCAAACTTTAAAGTTAGGTTTTTGAAGTTTAGACCTGAGCATTGCTGGTTCTTTTAACCATTATTATAACTGATGTTATAAAATATAAGAAATAATTTAATTTGAACATTTAACATTATTTACCATCTTAGTTTTGAGGTTATTATTAATCCTAAGCCTTTATTATAAATAAAACATAGGACCTAATATATGCTTTTAGACGGTTTCATTGGGGGTTGGCGTGCGGAGCACGCAGGGGCCTCCCATAGTGCATTATAATTTCAGTATAATTTGTATAAACTTCAAACAAATAAAGCACAGGATACAAATTAAAATAATATTTCTACAGAATTGAGAAATAATTTTAAACTTTTCAAACTAATTACCAGTGTTAAAGGGTCAAGTCTTAACAGTCTAAGACGAAATTAGTAGGAAGATCTGGTTCTAGATCAGAATTTTGTATCCAGTTATAAATAATATTTTGTATGATGTCTGCAACCATTATATTCCGTAATAAGTTAATAATAACGTATGAGAATGGTGGAAATTCAATTAATTCTTTGCCCTAATTAATTATTCTTTCCAGGGCCCACTATTGAACTCCTTCCACTATCCACCTCACCTTATTATAACCTTATTTTTACATTGAATAAGGAAATGAACAACTTTTCTCTAAGTATTAGTATTTTTATAATTTGTTACTTAACTTATATTCAATAACAAAATAACATGTATTAGAATTTATCATTTGGAATACATTATTTGCCATGCGAAGTTTTAATTGTGAAACCACAATATCCTACAGTATATTGCATTACTATGTTTGGTCTAGCCTACACTTGGGAATAATAATACCGTGCCTTGTTTTTTATAGTGTTATTATTTACCTACTATCTAAAATTTAAAAGGCTATTACTGCAAATACTAAATATTTTTATTTTAAAAATTGCAATAATATTTAATCACTTTTTTAAATTTCTTTATTTGTGTGATCATTTCAGCGAAATGACTTAGAATGTTTATGTGAAGTAACATCTTGTAGCCTTCGTTTAGACATTAAAGTCTAAAGTTTAAGCTTTGGTAATTTCCACTCTGTTCTCTTAATCCTAGACACAATAAGTACAATTATAATAGTCTAAACTAATAATTTAAAGATGTAAAATTTGTTAGTTTGTTTGTTTGTATGTATGGGGTAATCTCTGGAACTATTGAACCGATTGAAAAAAATTACTAATAAAAAGCTACACCATCCTTGAGTAATATAGGATATAATTCATTTTGAAAAAAAACATTTTTTGATTTAAATATTTGTAAATTTAGTCGGAAAAAAATCTTGAGCCTAGACAGATGTACCAACAAATGTGTTTACATTTATTACCATAGCAACCAATTGAACAAAATCACAGATAAAACAGCTGTTTGCTCTAATATTTCCATTAACAGCTAATTTTAATCTTCGAAGCAATTATTTGTATTTCTAACTTTTAGGTTAGGTTTTTATTAAAGTGTAGATCTGAGCTGGTTCTTTTAACCTTTATTATAACTGCTGTTATAAAATATACGAAATAATATTTTGATTTGAACATTTAACATTATTTACCGTCTTAGCTTTTTGGTTATTATTAATCCTACACCTTTATTAAAAAGAAAACATAGATTCCAACGGGGTTGGCGTGCGGAGCACGCAGGGGTTTCCAATAGTAAACAATACAATACTAACAAACAAATAAATGTTCTTGACGCAATTGATTTAAAAACTACTGAGCTACAATATTGAAATGTACGGTAACAATTTTAATAATTCTTTAAACAGTTTTGGGCAGATTTTTTAATTTTACTTTCTCACTATACTATAGTATAGAGAATTTGATCAAATTTGGCTTATTTGTAGCCTTTAATGTGCCCTACCATATACAAAAACCCGCATCTTTCTAAAAATTCTCGTTTAGCTAATAATAATAATAATAACTGATTTTTCAGGGTTTTTTGGCCATAAAGCGGGATGTTTAGAAAAAATTTCAAAACCTTTTTACATGCATCTATAAAGACCTAATTGACGTGTTTGGTGCAAATTTTTTCGAAATCAATCGAATAGTTTTCTCTCTAGATAATAATAATAATATTTATTAGTTAATCTCCAACTTTAATAAAAAAACTCTCCTACTCCACCCTACAAGTCACAGTGAATCTGTTTAGTAATTTAAATGTATTTGTGAGAAAGTATGTGCCAGTTCCTGGTACCGTTTATTTTTAATATTTAAATGAGCTATAATCTTGCCATAAAGTTATAACTCTAAAGATTTCATTAAAAGATGCTGTTTTAAATTGACAGTAGAATAACAAATAAGTTATAACGTACGTACACAGTCAATGAATGTTATTTTCAATTCTTTACGCGTTTCGGGGCTTATCACATCTTTACTCATTTGAGGTGGGTAAACATTAAAACAATAACAACACTTAAAACATGTACTTACACAAAAACATTATAATTCACAGACACTGTAAACACATTTGAACTTATTAATAATATCTTTGACGTGGATTCTTATACTCGAAAATGAGGTTTAAAATAATATAACCTAACATACCTAGTTCGTAAACAATAAGTATGCCTTATTAATTTAGTTTAAGTATTTTAAAATATTCAAGTACAAAAAGACTTGATACATAACACACACTATATAAAATCCGAAACAACACAAAATATGATAAACAAAAATTTCACTTCAAAATAAGCGCGAGTTTGAAAACCATAAAACTTTTAAAATTGTACACTCTTCAGATATTTTGCTATAGCATAACAATAATACAAATTTGACCCCGTTTCCTCTCTTAAAATAATGTTAACTAGGGGAGACCCCTGCGTGCTCCGTACGCCAACCCCCGGTGCGACCTTCTTAAAACATATGATATGTTTTATTTATAATAAAAGTGTAGGATTAATAATAACCTCAAAACTAAGATGGTAAATAATGTTAAATGTTCAAATCAAATTATTTCTTATATTTTATAACAGCAGTAATAATAAAGGTTAAAAGAACCAGTAAGGCTCAGGTCTACACTTAATCAAAAACCTAACAAAAAAGTTATAAATAATAACCTCAAAACTAAGATGGTAAATAATTTTAAATGTTCAAAACAAATTAGTTCGTAAATTTTATAATTTAAATAAATAATTCATTTCCTCCCTTATAAAAATCAATATTTACTTTCACAAAGCAGCTGTATTAGTTAGTTTCTTATTATAAACAGCTGTTTTGTATTAAAATGTTTTTATAACCTTCTGAATACTGTAATCATCGTTATTTACATCCACGAAATCAGCTGGATTAGTTTGTTTCTTATTATAAACAGCTGTTTTTTATAGAAATGTTTTTTTTAAATATTTTCCATGTTAATCTTATGGGGAAAACCCGACCTTTGAGATTAGCTCACGACATTAAGGATAAGAATTTTTGACATCTAAAACCTTATTACAAAACTACGAAATGAGACGAATTTTTTGAAACCTCAAACATTAAAATTGGTCCAGAAATAAGGGAGGAGTTGTGTTTACAAAAAACGGCTTCACGTATTATATATAAAGATATTAATATAAGTTGAGAATTGGTCCTTAAATTGGAATATTGTTTCGCAGATTTCAAACAAACGATTCTAAAAAGTATAAAAATTGTCCGCCTTAAATGTCCTTAAAAATAACAGGCTTTACTTTTTTCTTGCGTCGAGAGATTACATCCTGGAGTCTTCTTTCTTTACGTTCACACAGGTTTAAAAATGAAAATAATATACAACTAAAAAAACGTTTTGCTATAACTTATTACAATTATAAATTCATTTTTTTACAAAACCTTAGCCTATACAATTATTTAGTTAGCGAAAACCTAGATTAGGACTCCACGTTTAAAAACTAATGCAGCAATATTTCAAGAGCTAAGCACTCTGAAAACAATCTATTATTAGATCCTATATATTACCGTCGGCATTGGAAATATATTTAAAGCGGGGGAACACTCGGGAACCTCTCCAGTGATTATTTTTAGCTTATGTTTAGCAACCTGAAAATACGGATAAGGACGAACGCGTATTGAATTTATTTGTGAGATGTGTGTGATTCTATAGGCCTACTTACATAGAACATACGTACATATGAACTTGAGTTTGTGCTACTTCAGAGTATTGATTATAATTTATAAAATATTGTGTCTTTAGTAAAATACAACAGCATAATAACTCAATGTCATTTTTAATTTAGGTGACTGTTATATCATTATTCTCCAAACATGGGCATGGTAAAAATAAGTCAATATTTTGTATTGTTATTTATTACTTTTAGTAAGTGGTATGATGTTTTCTTTAACCCTTTTAAGTACCACCCAATTCAACTGTCTTTATAAAAGGTAACAGTGGCTTTATCTACAAGTTGAGGCCTGGAGGTACGTTAGAGTACCATTGCAGTTCTGTAAAACATCAGGTCTACACCTAGTTTCAACAAATGCCACCAGAAAGCAGGACTTGCTTGACTAGTGCTTGCTTTCAATTAGCAATTTATATGGTGTGATTTCCCCAATTTTTTAAAACATGTTCTAGTCTTTCATTTGTCAGTATTATTTATTAAAAGGGTAGCATATTGCTTTAAATTAATTACTTAACTTAATAAGAACTGATCTAAATTATTATTATAAACCTCTCACGAATACAAATTATACAGATTCAAACTTAAGAGCAACCAAGCAAACTTCCTATAACCACTCCTAGATGGTGCTGATAAACTATCTTTTTCTTTACTTTTACTTTACACGTAATGTTTATACCGATAGTAAAGTAACTGAAGTTTTGTTAATTTGTCAGTTTTCTTTAATCAAGCCATAGCCTAGTGGATAACGTTGCTTCTTCCTGATCAGAAGATATTTCTTGGTTCTCAAAGGGTTAAATAGTTTCCCATTTGGATATTCTCAAAATTTATTAACACATACAAGCATTTCAAGTTTATAGTTAGCCACTCTAACAAATATAGGCGGTACAACATTATAGCCTTGATCCACTGACACAGTAAAATTATAAATTGTATGTGCTAATATTATATAATTAATTTTAACTGCAGCAAGTTTAAATGTACTTGCTGTAGCCATTCAGAATCTACAATGGTATGGTTTCAATCGTCATTCTTGGGTATGGTTTCAATCAAAAGGCGATTGGTGTATCAGAGAGAAAAAATAAATATAAGTTAGGACTTGCAAGAATTAGCCTAATTAATGTTGCTTACGAATACAAACAACGTATTCTGTACTAATACTATAAAGAGGTAAAATTTGTTTGTTTGTATGTAGGGGGTAATCTCTGGAACTACTGAACCGATTGAAAAAATAGTTTTACTAATAAAAAGCTACACTATCCCTGAGCAAAATAGACTATAATTAATTGTGTTAAAAATATTTTTTATTTCAATATTTGTAAATTTAGTAGGAACAAAAATCTTAAATTAGGCCTAGACTGATGAACCAACACGTTCATTATTAAAACAACCAATTGAATTAAAAAAAACAGATAAAACAGTTGTTCGTTCCAATATTTCCATTAACACCTGATTTCAAACTTTGAAGCAATTATTTGTATTTCTAACTTTTGGGTTAGGCTTTGATTAAAGTGTAGACCTGAACCTTGCTGGTTCTTTTAAACTTTATTATAACAGCTGTTACAAAAATATACGAAATAATTTGATTTCAAATTTTAACATTATTTACCATCTTAGCTTTGGGGTTATTATTAATCCTACACCTTCATTAGAAAGCATAACATGATTATGTGTAAATTGTAAGCCTATTATGTGATTAAAATACTTAAATTTGTCTTTAAATATAAACCATGAAACTGGTTTTACGCATAATTATCGTTATCTGAGTTTATGTTTTCGTGGTCATTCATTATGTGTGACCGCTGTAGCATATGCCTAGGCTAGTTTAGTCAACCGTTCCCGGTCCAGACCACGTGATTTTATTGTTCACCTGATTTTACAACCCCCCTTTCCATATGCGCTACCTGTCCAAATGTAAACACATAAATGTTTTTTTTTTACAATCCCCAATACGTGATGCGTTATTATTTCTTCCCGGGAATATGACGGTAGCCGGTGCATTGGATATTGTTATTACCCATCATAAAAACATTGCCGATAGGTTCGAATAACCGTTTTATTATACTTCGAAATGGATGACACGTTGGCAAGCGACGGGCGACGGAAAATTGATGGAAACGTGAGATAGTGTTATCCGGAGCTCTTTCAATCCCTTCTCGCAGAAAGAAAATAGTATAAATACAATATTGGGACTATTATTGTAGGGAATACATTAATTAACTTATCATGGTCGTTAACAAGGTCGCATTTTGAACAAGTAAAATTTACTTTTTTTTATTGTAGATATGATTTCGATGATACTTTCTAAAATATTTTAAAAAAATTGCTTACACTTTAGATACCACTAACTTAAATTGAGAAAATATAAAATTTCACATGTATGCTCTTTTTTGGGCGCGAATTATGACCTAAACCCCACAAGACTGGAAACGCAAGTGGTGAAAAAGTCAAATTTCTTAATTGTGAGATAATCAAACAAAACTCGGTAGGGTCGTTTCTGTAAAGCGTCCGACATCAGTCGAACGTACGAGGTTGGAATTTGACGGTAGCAGTGCAAATCAAATTTATTTTTCCTACAGCTGTTTAATAAAGTGCGTTTTCCAAACTCACAGCAGTGCGCAAACTACAATCCAGATGTTTACTTTGCGCACTCCAGCTGTTTACTTTGCTCATTACAGCTGTTTACTTTTCGCATTCCAGTTGTTTACTTTGCGCACTCCAGCTGTTTACTTTGCTCATTACAGCTGTTTATTTTGCGTATTGTACGCAAATAAAACAGCTGATGTAGTCTATGTTTTGAAAACTTTGATTGTTATGGAACTAACCACTGTAAAACAGATATTTAAAAACACTAATTTAAAATATAGCTGTAGGATAAACGTTGTTGTATCACGGGTGCAAAGTTTAATTTGCTACAGACGGATCAACTGTTTATCCCGTGCGACAAACTCAACTTTGCACCCTAGATACACAAATAACTATTACCAGTTAAGGGTCTGCTCCAGTAAACGAGAAATCCACCGGAACGCAAACGCCTCTCACTATATCCCTATCTAAACAGTGCAATTTCTTGCGCTGACATTGCCTCATTTCATACCATTTTATACGTCTACCTTTTGTAATTGAGTGTTGAAAAAAAAACTGAATATTCTTTATAAAATTTCGGATCCTTCTTGCAAATTATTTTTCGTTATTAATTTCTTATTGTGTTAGGAAAAAAATTCAAACTTTGTACTTACAATATGTCAAAATCAAAAGCATTTAAAAAAATGTAAATTGCAAGACGGATGCGTATTGTGACTGTGCTTAAAATGAGACCTTGCAAACAATTTTATGATAAAAAATAAACGAAATAAATGGTTTGAAATTTAACATTGCTCTTATGGGATAAAAATCCAGATGGCTGCCACTACAGCAGACCCTTAAGGTAAAAATATTAACAGAAAATATAAATTTCACAAAACACAAACATATTAGTAACAGCTGTTTCAAATATATTTGTGTTTTGTGAAATTTATATTTTGTGTTAATATTTTTACCTTAATTATGGAACTTCACCAAGTACCGACTGTGTTCACATTAAATATATTACCAGTTAGTTGCTTGTATTTGTAAAGTGTGCACCACGTCCAAACAATTTGTATACATGTGTGTACAGCAGAGTATATAGGTATCTTTTGCTGGGGGTGAATCGGATTTTCCCGTCACGCGTTTCACCATGCATTTTGTGAAACGCTAATGTGAAACGCTCCTAATGTGAAACGCTCCTAAAGTGAAACGCTCCTAA
>JAGFPH010000808.1:67690-79681 GCA_018207615.1 Philaenus spumarius
TTTGTTTCTTGAAGATACTCCCAATATGCGGAATGGCGTGCGAAGCACGCAATGCTTTTTGTATTAAAAATCCCAATATGTGGAATAGCGTGCGAAGCACGCAATGCTTCGTTTATTAAAGATAGCCTACTCCCAATATGCGGAATAGCGTGCGAAGCACGCAATGCTTTGTGTATTGAAGATACTCCCAATATGCGGAATGGCGTGCGAAGCATTTTGCAGCTATTCAGCACCGTCCCAAATTGCTGGTCGAAACCTAAAAACATAGGTTTATAAAATTAATTTTTATCAGCGGTTCAGCTGCGTGGTCAAACTATTATCAATTGTAGCGATTAAAGTTATCTCCTAAAAATAAATCTTGCAGTAACTTCAATATCGAAGTTATTCAGCTGGTCAAAACTAGCGAATAATTTAATGTAGAAGTTGCCTGTCAGTAGGCCTATGTGTGTTTTGATAATTTGATGAAACTCTGAATGATTTTTTTTCACAATGGTTTACACAAAATGTGCAAAATTTAATTTCGCTGCAATTACCAGCACTTTCAAGATGGTGGTGTTCAAACTTTTCAAAGTTGAATATCTACAAAACTCCAACCATTAACGAAATCGATCGGTATTATCCATCTCTAAACTTAATGTAGGTCAGTAATGTTATGAAGTAATTCGTGTAAACTAACAGTAGTTATCTTGTACATAAATAAGTGATATCTATATAAATGTAAATGTTCGTTTGTTCGCAATATTAAATTTCGAAAGTTCTTCGCCGATTGCTTTGGAATTTTGACACAAACTTTCATTTGTGTCTTTTCGGGCGTAGTGAAACTGCCCCGACATTTTGGGTATTTTTGAAACGATGAATCTTCCCCGCTCATTAAAGAGGATCAGGAAGGGTCGCCTCGCAAGACTAGAAATGCTGAAACAGTCCGGAGCGCTACGGGACTGGTGAAAAAAGTGAATTATTTTTGTCCCTGCGTCTTCTCAGTGACTGCAGTCTTCTAAAACCAAACCAACCTAATATAATCTAACCTAATATTTATTGGTATGCGTTCCAATCAGTTGGTATGCTACAGCAAGGGGCTATGATACTATTCGGCGGGAAATATCCCGTACCTGTGTCAGGTAGAAAGTTGGTGCAATTTCAGCATCTCTGGTCTGGCGAGGCGACCCTTCTTGATCCTATTTAATGAGCGGAGAAGTTTCATCATTTCAAACGTACCTAAAATATCAGTTTTTCGTGTCCTCGTCTTTTCTATTTCTAACTTTTAGGTTAGGTTTTTATTAAAGTGCAGATCTAAGTCTTGCTGGCTTCTAACCTTTATAATAACTGCTGTTAAAAAATATACAAATAATTTGATTTAACATTATTTACCACCTTAGCTTTGATGTTATTATTAATCCTACACCTTTATCATAAAGAAAACATAACATAATGAAGTATATAGAAGGTTCCAACGGGGTTGGCGTGTGGAGCATTCGTGGGTATTCGTGCGACGAAAAACTAGGAAGAACTCTCCAGGAAGTAACCTTGGTAACTACGCAATGGTTAACCTTCTTCAAAATCTACTTAAAATAAAGAGGGGTTTTTTCTGCGTTGGGACGTAAGCCAGGGGGCAGGTTTTCTCCCCTTTCCTTTCTTATCGCTAATCTTCTTCTGTAATTAAGAAATCCGCTACAAGAAGAACATATTTTTATTAAAGGACCGTAAAACGTGGCCGTTATACACAACTTTTTATCAACAATTATCACCTTAATTTCATCCCTTATCCGTTCCCTGTTTTATTCCGAGCCTCCCTCCGCAACTGAGCTTCCTTGAGCCGGCTGTTTTTATCACGTGTTTTTTCCAGTCTTTACTGCAACAAACGTTTCGCCCATAAAGCGTTTTACGACGCAGCTCTGTCCATCTTAAATTAAATTCATAATTTTTCTTTCGCGACGAAAGATTTTCCAAGAGATACTTTTATGTAAACTGGGGAACGGTATATTCCCGGGGGGAAATGAAACAACCGAATTGCGATAATGTTCCGGGAACAAAGCGGGACCCGTTAAGTTTGGTTTATGTTTGAATCCTAAGCAAACTGGATTAGGTTTGTTAGACAGATTATCTTTATTTACAATAGGGGAATTGCACCTCCATTTTTTGTTGTTGTATGAGAATGTTTAGGTCTATAAAGTATTTAATTATTTTCCCTCTAAAGTAGGGTAAACCTATCTGATTGTCAAGTGATCAAATACAAAGTTATTGCATTTGATTGGGTTTAAGTTAATTGCTATTACAAAAATATGTCAACGTAAAAATAATGTTTAATATAATCGTATTAGTTTCGACGAATTAAAGTTATCTTCAGGTACATGCCATTGTTGTATTTCGTCTCTTGTTCGGTACACTAATACGTTTTCTTTATAAGTTCCACACTAAAGAATAACTTCAAACATTAAATACAAATACATTTTAATAAAAAAACTTGCTGACCCGTGCGAAAATTTCGCACATTAGGAGTAGGCCTACTTAACTGATTTAATTCGGTTAGTTACGTTTATTTATTTACGTTAGTTTATAAACAACAGTTTGTAACGTTTCATAACGCTTTAAGTTGATTTAATTTGTTTGATTTGCGTGATAGATTACACGTGCACATAGAACGTAAATCGTTCTAACAGCTGTCATGTTACTCTGAAAAAACTCTATCCTTGCAGCAACACAATTAATGTTGCGGTAAAAGAAATATTTGTTTACGGGTCAGCAGGGTGTAGTTAGCTTTACTGTTAAAGTAAGCTACTGTTGATCTCTTGATATTATAGCAATGTTATTAACTTAGCAGCAAATGTAAGTTCAACAGTAAGCCTAATGTTTCTATGACATTAAGGCACTACTAACTATGTCGCAAGGCTAGTTAATGTAGTAGTGAATATAAACTAATGTAGTTATAACATTAGGTAGAGTGTTTAATATTGTAGTGTTCCTTTACTGGTAAGTTAGTTGTTATTGTCACAAAAATAATAAAATTAGGCAATACATCTACAAAATATTACACTCATATTAGTTATTGTAATCATAAGAGTAATTGCTCTGAGTGTTTCGGTATAACAAACGTCCTTGCAAGGTTAGTTGATGTAGTGGTGAACTTCATACTAATAAAGTTCTAACACTAGTTAAGATTGTAATTACTATATAGTTTGTTTATTGTAACAATAGTTATTTTTGTCACAACAGAAACAGCTTTTCTTAACTCCGATATTTTATTTCGAAATTTGTCGACAAGCTTTCCCCTGCATACTAACTGTCGAGGTCCTCCAGTTAGAAGAGGTACATAGTAAGAGTTCTGGAAAAAATAAAAATTAAGTGTAAGATAACTATAAAATATATTATATAATATACATAGTTATTAATGTATGTAATTTACATAGAAGGACATAACATTTTTACTGTATCTTAAAATAAAGAATTCAAGCTTTAAATTACAACTTTTAAAAATGTTAACCTACATTTTATGTTTAAAGCTACCGTATTTGATAATGAGTTCATTACTTTTAATTTAATTAATTACTGCGACATTTCCCACCGAAGATGGATATTAATTTATTATCTTGAGTAGTAGTTAAGCTAGTTTGAAGTAACTTTTTTGTTAGTAAAAAACATTCTTAGTTTTAATAATTAGTTAACAAGGGTTGATCAATACTCGTAAACATCGTAAATTATTTTAAATACATAAATTATTTTAAATATCAGAATAATTAGTTCTGATAAAAGTAATCAAAATTCATTATCCAAATATTTGTATATGCTATTTTTAGGTTTTTGAAATACATCAAAATATTTACAAAATAATAAAATAAGGCTCTGTCATTTCAAATGTAAAAATTCCTAAAACAATTCATGTTAATTGACTGATGCCATTGGCAGTCTAAATGAGGCTTTAATGGAAAAGTACTTCTTAAAAACCACTCCTACATATTAAAAATTCATTCACACATTTTTAAACAGCTAAACAACCAAACTGAATCTTTTAGAATATTTTTTTAACAAATCGTGAATTTGTTGTAAGATGTAGTTGTTATTAATAAATATTTTAGCGGAATGCCTGACGTATATAAATTAACAATTATGTTATTTTGTTAATTTTCTTTCTTTGAGTATTATATTTTTACTTGAAAAGATATAATATGAATGAATTGTCTGTAGTTGTATGTAGTAATGTTAAATCAGTTAAATGGAAGTTAGGTACTAAAAAATAAGTTCCTTTACATGGATTTCCTCCATATTGGATAGGGCAAGTATATCTATTTCATTTTCTGAAATGAAAGTATATTATTTGATAATAAACTAATTATGTGTAAATAGATTACTAAAATGAATTTTAAATATTTACCAGAATGATTATTAAAACAATAATTTAAAATATATAGAAAATAGATTAGTTATATATCTTTAAAATAGTATGGCAAAGTTATGTATAACTTCAGGCAACCTCCCATAACCTGTAATGAAATGTTAACATTGAATATATACCGTATTTATTATGGTAGTTTTTAAAATTACTGCATCTAATTATAATACTGTATTAACTTATGTATTTACCTGAACTTACCTTTAAAAATTGTAATATAATTTTGAAATCCCCATGACGTCAACAAAGCTTCTACATGTATGTATAAAGATCCATGTATGTTGAAAAACAAGAAGATCGAAAACGAAGCAGTTTAGTTATAGCTGTTTGATGTGGTCTTTGTTGTTACTTGTTAGCTAAAAACGTGAGAAACTGTAATTGTGGACAGGGTAACTCTAAAACAGGAAAAGGCTACCGTCTTTAAGGATGTACAACGGATGTAACCCAGTTCACTGCATAAATAACCGCCTTTATGCCTTGTAAGTAAGCTAACATTGTGAACATATTAAGATATTGTTTTCATTCCGATTTTTAGATGTATATATTACGTTAGATTTACCTTATAGTTACATTAACTAATTTAGTGACTGCAATCATCGCCTTTACGTATATTAAATTAACTATGACATTTTACTACATTAGAGTTTACAGTAAAACTCAACATTAAAAAAACCTTACAGCAATGCAAATATTTCAAGCTCTAAAGTAACCATGACATTATAAATGTAACCATGACATAAAAACTGTTAACATTAATTTTGACTTTGCAGTACGGTTAGAGTTTTTTCAGTGTATTTAAACAGAATGGCGCCTTTTATGAGGAATTGTAGGAAATATAATATAACATTCTTTTAAATAAATTTGTGTAACGAAAACATGAATTTTAAACTGTTTGAATATTTTTCGTCAATAGCGGGGAACATAAGCTTTAAAATGATGTTTGAGTAATTATATTTGACTAGCTGACCCGTACGGCGTTGCCCGTGGTGGTTGGTATTTTTAGTCTTTTTAACGTAATTGTATTATTTTTAAGTGTTCAGTCAGTGAGTGGTATTTGACTTATATATATATATATATAGATCTTAAATAATAAAAGCACTATTGTCATAATAATAAAAGATCTGAAATTATGATTTTAGTAACTTTGATCCTCCCCAAACCCCTCCTAAAATTTCGAAATTTTTCATACCCTTTCTTAGTGAGCACCTATGGCCCTAGAGGAAGCTACATACCAAATTTCATTCCAATCCGTTCGGTAGTTTTGAAGAAATCGTGATTTAATAACTTTGATCCCCAAACACCCCTAAAATTTCGAATTTTTCAAACCCTTTCTTAGGAAGCACCTATGGCCCTAGAGGAAGCTACATACCAAATTTCATTCCAATCCATTCGGTAGTTTTGAAGAAATCGGTTTTTAACAACTTTGATCCCCCCAAACCCCCCTAAACTTTCAATTATTTTCAAACACTTTCTTAGTGAGCACCTATGGCCCTAGAGGAATCTACATACCAAATTTCATTCCAATCCGTTTGGTAGTTTTTGAGAAATCGTGATGAGTGAGTCAGTGAGTCAGTGAGTCAGTGGGTTTTGGCTTTAATATATATAGATGAAGAATTAAGGTAGATATCGCTTAGCGCCAAAAACACATTTAAGAAATAATATATAAGGATCCTCATTTAATAGCTGGTAGAAGGAAAACAAAAGTATATATTTTTTATAACAAATGTTAATAAACGAAGTGAAATAAACAGCTGAATGAAGCAATAAAATTAAGAAAGAAGATCAATTGGTTATTAACAATTTAAACACTTTTTATAATTTGCAACTTTTATCGAAAATGAAGTCTATCCAAAAATGTTCAACGGTAGGTCAAATCGATTCAAAAGAAAGTATAAAAACATATTTTATTAAATGTAGTATATACAAAATATATTCTTGTCAAAATATTTAGGCATTTGGTCAAATTTAACGATACGTTATTGTGGTTATGCAATTTATGTATTTAGTTAAATTTGAAAAAAATAGATTTTTAGTAAAAACTAAGTTTTTTAATTAATAGGGAACTAGACCTCCCTTACAAAGTAAAAAATTACATATATTGTTTGATGCCACATAATATTATTGGATGCAGTATAGTTTCTCAGTTGTTTACATGCAGGTCTGAAATAAAACGACAACGACGATGAAGATTTTTAAAGATCTAATCAATTCATTTATTTTATTTAGTTACTAGAGGGCCTCACTTGCCAACCCCCCCGCGGTGAAGCAAACGCAACCAGACTGTACCACTTTTGAAACGAATATGTCAATCATGGGAAGTATAACAATTTATTTTAATTGTAAAGGAGCTGTTACTCCAGAGTTCGCCTATTAGACGTAACTATTTAAATTGCGTGTGTTATTATTTATTTTATTTCCTTTAAACGCTTGAAATTAATAAATGAAACATTTTCAGTTCTCTAGGTTTAAGGAAAATATAACAATAAACATTTTTTATAGGGTTGTTACTACATTGTCACCTTTTAGTAAAATGCAAATCTTGTTTACTTTTTCTATGTATCTTGTAAGAAAATGTATAAAATTTCAGCTCTCTAGCTTAAAAGAAAGTATGACAATTAATATTTATTGTTTTAGGGGTTGTTTCAACCCTTAAATCGAAATTAATTCTAGCCTATGTTACTCAGGGATAGTGTAGCTTTTTATTAGTAAAAATATTTTTTTTTCAATCGGTTCAGTAGTTTAGAAATTACCCCCTACATAGAAATAAATTTTACCTCTTTATGAAATTAGTATAAATGAATTTGACCATTATACAATAATACCTTAGATAATTTTTTTTAACAAGTACAAATTTATTTAAATTAAATATCTAAGCTGTGATGAGTAGGTAGAAAATATCTTCAAATTCGTTTTATTATAAAAAAACCTCAGAATAAACGTAAAAGTTAATAACTTACTACAATTATATCGGTTTAGAACAGTAGACGTTATACGAGGTTAAAGAATATTCTGAAAATAGATTTATTTATCTAAATTTTAAAATTAATTGTAAAAGACATCCGATTGGAATATTGAGTCATATATTAGTGGTAAATAAGTGAGAAAATCAATTGGTTTAAGAGATGATTTTTATTTTAAATTATTGAAATTTTACTATACACGATTTTGTAATAAAAAGACATTCTAAACGTTAATGTAATTAACAATCTTTCTTGAAAACTTTATAGGCTTGGATAAAGTATTTAGAAAACCCTCTTCAGTTCTTAAACTTATCCTAAAATATATTTCTTTTTCAGAGCACCTTCGACGTCGTTTTCAACAAGTTTGAGGAATTTTGGTAAGTTTTGAGTTATTTTTATTATCAATACTGACTTTACAAAAATAAGAACTCAATTTTACTTTCTCACTATACCATAGTATAGAGAAAGTATAGTGATCGCAACAAAATCGATGTTGAGATTTTTGTGGAAATATCCGTTTTGGGACCCCCTGAGTCCAAAAAAGTGGTTTTTACAAAATGTCTGTCTGTATGTCTGTATACTCGAACAATTAGGTCTGTATAAATGAACAAAAAAGGGTTTTGAAAATTTTTGAAAAACAACCCCCTTTTTGGCCAAAAAAACCCCATAAAATCAGTTATTTTTTTATAAAAAAACGGCTCCAACGATTTTGATAAAATTTGGCTTATTTGTAGCCTTTAATGTGCCCTACCATATGCAAAAACCCGCATCTTTCTAAACATTCTCGTTTAGCTAATAATAATAATAATAATAACTGATTTTTGGGGGTTTTTTGGCCATAAATGGGGCTGTTTTTCAAAATTTTTAAAAATATATTTACATGCATCTATAAAGATCCCTAATTGACGTGTTTGGTGCAAATTTGTTCGAAATCGATCTAATAGTTTTCTGTGTAGATAATAATAATAATATTTATTAGTTAATCTCCAACTTTAATAAAAGTATACAAAGCTAGAGAGAAAACTATTTGATCGATTTCAACCAAATTTGCACCAGACATGTCCAGTAGGTCTGTATAGATGCACGAAAAAGGGTGTTGAAAAATTTTGAAAAAACAACCCCCTTTTTGGCCAAAAAAACTCCCAAAAAATAAGTTATTATTTTTTTATAAAAAAACGGCTCTAACGATTTTGATAAAATTTGGCTTATTTGTAGCCTTTAATGTGACCTACCATATGCAAAAACCCGCATCTTTCTAAACATTCTCGTTTAGCTAATAATAATAATAATACCTGATTTTTGGGGTTTTTTTGGCCATAAATGGGGTTGTTTTTCAAAAAAATTTTAATTATATTTACGTGCATCTATAAAGACCCCTAATTGACGTTTTTGGTGCAAATTTGTTCGAAATCGATCTAATAGTTTTCTGTGTAGATAATAATAATAATATTTATTAGTTAATCTCCAACTTTAATAAAAGTATACAAAGCTAGAGAGAAAACTATTAGATCGATTTCAACCAAATTTGCACCAGACATGTCCAGTAGGTATAGATGCACGAAAAAGGGTGTTGAAAAATTTTGAAAAACCACCCCCTTTTTGGCCAAAAAACTCCCAAAAAATCTGTTATTATTTTTTCATAAAAAACGGCATTAACGATTTTGATAAAATTTGGCTTATTTGTAGCCTTTATGTGCCCTACCATATGCAAAAACCCGCATCTTTCTAAAAATTCTCGTTTAGCTAATAATAATAATAATAACTGATTTTTGCGGGTTTTTTGGCCATAAAGGGGTTTTTTTTTCAAAATTTTTCAAAACCTTTTTACGTGCATCTATAAAGACCTAATTGACGTGTTTGGTGCAAATTTGTTCGAAATCGATCGAATAGTTTTCTCTCTAGATAATAATAATAATATTTATCAGTTATTCTCCAAGTTTAATAAAAAAAACTCTCCTACCCCACCCTACAAGTCACAGTGAATCTGTTTAGTAATTTAAATATGTTTGTGAGAAAGTATGTGCCAGTTCCTGGTACCGTTTATTTAAAATTATTTCTAAATATATAAATACAAATTTAGGCTTAAATGTTTATATGTTCAAAATCTAAAATCCCCGAAAGTTCTTCACTGATTGTTTTGAAATTTTGACACAAAGTTTCTTTTCAATACTCGCGTTTTTATATACTTTTTGAAAATCAACGCCATGTTAGAAGTAAAAACAACACAATCTATACTGAATATTTTACGGCAACATCAGCACCATACTAAATAATAAATAAATATGTTTATTGTAGGTACAGTGATCAGCTGTATGCTTTAATATTTCCATCAACAGCTCATTTCAAACGTTGAAACAATTATTTGTAATTCTAACTCTTGGGTTTTGTTTTGTTTAAGTATAGACAATAAACCTTGCTGATTCCTTCAACTTTATTATAACTGCTGTTGAAAAATATACGAAATAATATTTGATTTGGATATTTAACTTTATTTAGCATCTTAGTTTTGGGGTTATTATTAATCCTACATCTTTATTATAAAGAAAACATAACATAATTATATGTAGAGAAGTTTCCAACAGGATAATAGTGCCTCCCATAGTTTCCTAGTAAACAATATTTTTGAGTACATTCCTCCAACAACAATTTGAAATGTTTAATTTATATTTTAGCAGGAAAGCAATGCAATTTTCAAAAGTGAGTTGTGTTGCTTGCTCTTTATAAACCAAACGTATTAATAAATATAATCGAGCTTGAGTCGTGAAAATATTATTTCTAAAAATACAGAACACAATTATTCTCACAAAAATACATTTATTGGTCAAAACGTATTAAGGCATGTTCTGACATAAAATTACAAATTAGATGAACAACCCTTTGTATTTGTCCTATTCTAAAAATGCCCAATCTCCCAACTATCTCTCCCCGTTCTTGCGTTATGAGAAAGCGATAAATAATTTAATAAAACAGGGAATGCACGTTTTGAAGAAACCGTGAAGTTTACGGGCACATAACATTTTGTTGTACAATGTTGGCACACGTGTTTACGGCGCACTAAACCATAACACCTATGTAATGTAATTAAAACAATACAGTGGCTTTAATCTGCAATAATTTGGAGATTAATGCTCATTATTAAAGTTTTATTGATACTTAAAAGTGCATTAAAAATAATTGCTTCACTATAAATCAAAGCATTGAAAAGAGAAGGTAAATAAGGTATTTAGTATGCCGTCGTAGGTGGTTAGGTCTATACCTAGCCTAACATTTATCATTACAGTTAAGTAAAAGTTTTGAATCGTCTTTAGTCTAACGTTAAACTTTCAAATTGTATTAACTGCTGATGTACTGAGATCAAAAATTGTTCCTTTTACTTTCCCCCTATACTATAGGCCTAGTAAGAGAAAGTATAGTGATCACAAAAAAAATCGATGTTGAGATTTTTGTGAAAATATCCGTTTTGGGAACCCCTGAGTCCGAAAAAGTGGTTTTTACAAAATGTCTGTCTGTATGTGTACAAAGTCTGTATTAAATTGTATTAAAGTAGGAGAGGGGATACATCAAAGAAGGAGAGTAACTAATAAATATTATTATTATTAGCTAGAGATAAAACTATTCTATCGATTTCGAACAAATTTGCACCAAAAATGTCAATTATGCCTGTATAGATATACGAAAAAAGGTTTTGAAAACTTTTGAAAAACAACCCTGTTTTTGGTCAGAAAACCCCCAAAAATCAGTTATTATTTTTTTATAAAAAAACGGCTCTAACGATTTTGATAACATTTAGCTTATTTGTAGGCCTAGCCCTTAATGTACCCTAACGTATGCAAAAACCGCATCTTTCTAAAAGTTATCGTTTAGCTAGTATTAACAATAATAACTGATTTTTTTTATTTGTTTGGCCAAAAAGGGGGTTGTTTTTCAAATTTTTCAAAACCTTTTTTCGTGCATTTACACAGGCGTAATTGACATGATTGGTGCAAATTTGTTCGAAATCGATAGAATAGTTTTATCTCTAGCTAATAATAATACCCTAATATTTATTACTTACTCTCCTTCTTTAATGTATCCCCTCTCCTACTTTAATACAATTATGAAGTCGCAGTGAATTTGTTTAATATTTAAATATTTTTGTGAGAGAGTGTGTGCCAGTTTCTGGTACCGTTTATTTTGTTGATTTTTAGAGTTTCGTATGGAGGCATACTTTTAAAAGAAAAATTAATTACTTGTATTATCACTATTTTGTTTGTCACGAAAACTTATTGTCAGGAAATGGTGAAGGTATCTCAATTGAATTTTAGGTAGCTTTACAGCAGACTATCCGGCGTGTACTCAAAAAAGAAAGAAATCGCGGGACTGTTGATAGAAGTGGAAACTGTTATGAATATAAATCGTTGGTCATATTGGTTTAATCTGAAATTTGATTATTTTAACACTAACAAGTAGGCCTAAACTATTTGAACACAACTTACAAAATGAGTAAGCACAATGTCCATTTCAGAGGTATTACCAAGTAAACCATTTTAACACAAACTACAAAATGAGAAAGCATAATGTCCATTTCAGAGCTGTAACTAAGTAAACTATTTTAACACAACTTACAAAATGAGAAAGCACAATGTCCATTTCAGAGGTATTACCAAG
>JAGFPH010000808.1:83953-107382 GCA_018207615.1 Philaenus spumarius
TGCTTTGTGTATTGAAGGTACTCCCAATATGCGGAATGGCGTGCGAATCATTTTGCAGCTATACAGCACCGTCGTTAGTAGACCTATTTTCAAATTGTTGGTTGAAACCGTAAAACATAGGCCTATAAACTAAATTTTGTAAATTTGCTCAACTCATGTCAGCGGTTCATCTGCGTGGTCGAATTATTTACTGGGAACCCAACGATACATTTGATGAGAATCAAACTATATTTTCCCTCCATCAAACTTTCCCTACAGTTTCTCTATCGCGTCGCCCCTGTCTTGTATTTCGTATTCAACAAACAAAACTTTCAAGTAGTTAAGCGGCAATAGGACACAAGTCATTTATCTTAACGCTGAGTCGAGAATAATACCGTACGAGAGATAAGGGTTCCACCAATAGAGATGTAGTGCGTTTAAGGGTTGGGGGAAGGTTGTAACCGTATCTCTCTGGAGACAGGTAACCCTTGAGGATTGCAAGACTTGAAATGTTAACAAGGCAGGATACGTTCAGGACTTTCGCATGGGGATAATGTTTCAAAGATAAGGGTCGGAAATAAGGGTAGTTGGTTTGTATTCAAATTTAAGTTGATGTGTTGTTCGAATTTAATACTTTGTTTGTTTAATTGTCAGCATTGTTATAATACTGCTTTATGGGTGCAGACATGAGTTTTGAGTTACCAACTCTGGCGGGGAAAATGCAAAAATTGGAACAAATTTAAATTTAAGTAAACATTGTAAATTGAGTGCTCAAGACCATACGGGAGAAGTGTACACTTTTTAACACAACTTACGAAATGAGGAAGCACAATGTCTATTTCAGAGGTATTACCAATTTAATTAAACTATACATTGTGTTAACATTAACGGGTCAAGCTTATGACGTCGGACAATCAGTTGAATCGCTAACTGCAGAAGGGAAACTTGTCCAACATTTTCAAAATTTTTTTATTGGCCAAATAAAGTCTAAATAGATACCGTAGACGCTTCGTTTACTGCAAAAACGGAACTTCTCAACAGTCAATAAAGCTTCCATAGAAACAGCTGAAATTCACCTTTTACTGCAGATAGGGAACATGTCCTGGACATGTTACCTTTCTGCTGTAAACAGAGAAATTCTCCTGTAGGCAGCGCTATAGTGTGATAACTTTGCTTTGCTTATTAGATTGCTCTAAAACCATCTGAGGTTGCTGAATTATTGAACAGCTGATCTGTTTATGTTTTGTTTAAACTACAACATAACCTGATTAATGGTATTTAATGGTTCATGCCATAAGTTTTAACAGAGCAACCTACTGTTTAATATTCTTCTTAATGTTCTTGGTAATGAAAAAATGCGAGATTTTAGTTCACAAACGACTAGATAAGAAATTCTATACTGCTTTGAAAGAAACAACAAATATTTGCGAAACCAACAATAAAATTGTAGGTATTAGTATAGATTTCATGGATAATGTGTCATTGCCTTGTATTCCAGTGCAAGATTTATACTATTTTAGACAGCTGACGGTGAACGTGTTTGGTATAGGCTACACAACTTGGGTACAAGAGAAATGTCATCATGTTTTGTTTATCATGAAGGAGACGGAGGAAAAGGTGCCAATGATGTCTGCTCCATGATTCAGTGTTATATAGACAATAAAATAGACAAAGAAAATGTTGAAACTCTGTATATTTTGGGAGATAATTGCTCAGGGCAAAATAAAAATAATACATTGATACGTATGATGATGGGGATCTGTGAAAAAGGAATATTAAAGGATATTAAGTTGATTTTTCCTGTAGGGGGGCATTCCTTTATGCATAATGATAGGGACTTTGGCATCATCAGGAGGAAACTGAGGAGACAAGAAAGATATTACTCTGTTAATGAAGTAGTAGATCTAATACTGAACTCATCACAGAAGAAAGATTAATTTAGTGTGGTTCGGATCACAAAATAAGATTTAATTGATTACAATAACTGGTGGCCCAAATTCTATAAAAAAGTTGCCTTAGTGATGACTCTTATGGAAAGGACGTTCCAAAAGCTAAAAAATTACTTTTGCCATATCAAAATACCACGAATTTAATTTCAACTCAGCTACACCAATGATAGTTCAGTGTAAGATAAACATCAATGGTCTGCGAGCTGATAGCTTTCGTTTACGAAATATTCAGTTGGACCTAGAACTTCCCAAGGAACCTGCCTACAAAGCCAAACTACCCATCAATTTCTTGAAAATGGAAGATATTAAAAAGAGTTTAAACTACATTCCAGAAGATAAGATGGACATTTAGGATGAATATTTGACATATCTGACAAAAAAAGGAGATGAAACTGAAGAGGGTGTTTAAAACCCATCCAAACGTATCTAATTTTGCTGTAAAAATAATTATCTGTATTCACTTTTAAATAAATATGTAAAAGAAACGAGCTTTTATTAAAAAAATAAGACTCTTATTTTTACTTTTGACTGTTTACTGCAAAAAGGGAACATGTCTAGTTGCAAAAAAAAAATTTAAGGTTATGGTAAAAGAAATTTTGATTTTAATTACATAATTTGAAGTACAATGTAACTGCACATATTCACATAAAATATGAAATAATTTTTCTTTTACGTTTTTTTATAAAGTAGTTTATTGCTTGTCCTGTAAAATTAGGAAAACTGGACATGTTCCCTTTCTGCAGTTAGCGATTCAGTTGTCAATCACTTTAAAATAACTGGAAAACGCAGGTGATCCGCTGACGTGAGCTGAGCGAATTTCCAAAATTAAACTTACGTGTTTTAGGGTTTCAACCAACTATTCGGGAAATTGGTGTAACTTACTCATGAAAGAGCTGAATAGATACATGTGTGTATGAAATATATTAGTAGAACTTGTTTGCACCTAAACATCCAGCTTCGACTCACGCGTTCCTTCGTACCACTCGCAGTGGAAAAACTCGCTTTGCTCGCAGAGTACAAAGTCTGACGTTTGACCTCGAATCAGAAGATGCAACCACGGTAAAATCCACCACTTGGATTTGAACCGGCTACTTTTCTGGTATAAAACCATAAACCATAAAACTCTGAAAACGTTTCATTCTCGTACGTAAAATCTAAAAAAATAGGCTAGTTACTTTCGGTCAAGAAACGTGCTTCCGGTTTCGGATTTTTTGACTAACGAACTCGTCCGAGCGACTTAGACAACTTACTTGTGCACGAAATTTGGACCAAATCGGACTTAAAATGCGACCGCTAGAGTGCGAACACATATACAGGCTATATAAGTAAATCATGTTTAATGACACCTCAAAACGTGTTCTAGGCACCATGATCGGTGCTCATTTAATACTCCCGACCACAAGGGTCACTGTCATAGCTCATCTTTCCCATGGAGATTCGCTAGTGAAGATTTATTACTGATTATCACTATACTATAGTAGGCTATAGAGAAAGTATAGTGATCGCAAAAAAATCGATGTTGAGATTTTTGTGGAAATATCCGTTGGGACCCCCTGAGTCCAAAAAAGTGGTTTTTACAAAATGACTGTATGTATGTCTGTATGTATGTATGTATGTATGTATGTCTGTATGTCTGTATGTCTGTATGTCTGTATGTCTGTATGTATGTATGTATGTATGTCTGTATGTCTGTATGTCTGTATGTATGTATGTCTGTATGTCTGTATGTATGTATGTCTGTATGTATGTATGTCTGTATGTATGTATGTCTGTATGTCTGTATGTCTGTATGTCTGTATGTATGTCTGTATGTATACAAAGTTAGAGAGAAAACTATTCTATCGATTTCAACCAAATTTGCACCAGACATGTCCAGTACGCCTGAATAGATGCACGAAAAAGGGTTTTGAACAATTTTGAAAAACAACCCCCTTTTTGGCCAAAAAACCCCCAAAAAATCAGATATTATTTTTTGATAAAAAAACGGCTCTAACGATTTTGATAAAATTTGGCTTATTTGTAGCCTTTAATGTGCCCTACCATATACAAAAACCCGCATCTTTCTAAAAATCCTCGTTTAGCTAATAATAATAATAACTGTTTTTGGGGGTTTTTTTGGCCATAAAGCGGGTTGTTTTAAAAAAAAATTCAAAACCATTTTACGTGCATCTATGAAGACCTAATTGATGTGTTTGGTGCAAATAGTTTTCTCTCTAGATAATAATAATAATAATAATAATATTTATTAGTTAATCTCCAACTTTTATAAAAAAAACTCTCCTACACCACCCTACAAGTCACAGTGAATCTGTTTAGTAATTTAAATGTATTTGTGAGAAAGTATGTGCCAGTTCCTGGTACCGTTTATTATATACGTGACAGTAAATTGATTGTAGTCCTACCTGAAACTACGCAAATTAGGTAAAAGCTATCATTTTTGTAGCCCTAGTATATTTTTTGGTTATTAAAATGGATTTATACATTCTTTCGATCGTAGACTATTTTTACCAGTAACATTATTTTATGATTTCCCCCAGAAATTTATTATGGTGTTTTTATATAAAATATAAAATTTTAAGATAGGCTATCATATTCTTTAGTAGTACTCTACAACTAAGGTACATAAAGCTATAATGGGAACAGAAATATGTTGCTGATTCTATTAAACATTTTAATTTGGCACATTTTAAATTAAAGTTTAGGATCCATTTGACTCCATTTTTGTTCCTAGGTACTTTTGATTAGCATAATAAGTTTAAATGAAGGATTTTATAAATAATGACAAACTTTTAAATTAATTTATTTTCGATTATTGTGGCCTTCTTAATTGCTAACTATCGCCTTAGTTAAAACCTAGGAATACTGCTACACCAGTTTTAGAGAAGCGTAAATATAATGTAGGCATGTTGTGT
Source organism: Philaenus spumarius (assembly GCA_018207615.1). Classification (NCBI taxonomy): domain Eukaryota; kingdom Metazoa; phylum Arthropoda; class Insecta; order Hemiptera; family Aphrophoridae; genus Philaenus; species Philaenus spumarius. Next base: position 88,794 of record JAGFPH010000808.1, read on the forward strand.
GATACATTTTGATCAGGACTGTACTAAAGTACAGTCAATCCACTTCCGGAACACTGATCTGTTTAAAGTCTCATGTTTATACAGTCAGAACAGATTCCATTCGTGAGTCCTATTTATAGAAACTCTCTGAAATCAAGGTTTGGGGTTGTGGATACGCTTGGTTTCGTGAGTTTTATTTGGAATTAATTTCGTACAACTTTAAAATCTATTCGTATGAAATTTTATGTAACTTATATTAGGCCTATGTGAAGTGCACAACCTAAAACGCGTCTAATAAGGAGACTAACCTAACACATTCGCTACCAAGCGTCGCATATGTGCGTTAATCGGTTCATTACCACGGATTATCGTGACATAAGACAATATACATGGACTGGGAGAAACAGTTGTGGCTTTCACCAGATACCACGACTACGGCTTTGTTCATATGATATAGTAGGCCTATACTTTGTAATAACCTAAAAGTTATGTTTAAGCAATAGGCTACCTATTTACTGTTTTCACCATTTTCAAGTTTAGTCTATGTCTTGAAACACAGTAAGTTGTTTTTATAATCCAAAAGTCAAACATATGTGACACTGTAACTTTGATTATTTATAATAGTTCTAAGGTAAGTTGTAACAATATAACACATTTTTGTAAAGACAATTTTTAACTAAACATATTTAGCCGTGATTGTAAATATAGAAAATATATTAAACAGAACATGAAAACACAGGCTGTACAAACGTATGAACATAGATTAAACATACATCACTTATAGGAGTTCGGCACAAAATGGTCAGTTTTTTCATTAGTGGAAAATCAATTGAACTAATTTAGCAAAACAATTAAAAAATATATAAAATTCAACATACTAAAATCGTATACCGTAATAGACGCCACTAAAGTGGCAGACATTATTACATACTGATACTAATAATTCAGGCATTTAAAATAGACTAGCCTACTACTTTAAAATTAGTTATTCCTCGGCGGCGTCCATGTATGTGTCTTTATTGCATACAATTATAGCTTTAAAACTTCTATCAAAACTCGAAAATGTGTGGTCACTGTCAATTATGTGACGGGCAAAATTTGATTTTATGTACACTGTCCTTTTTGGCCGGTGTTCCTTGTATCGTTGTATAAAAGGTCTACCCGTTTGTCCTATGTAATATTAAACCTATAACTGTATGCAATAAAGGCACATACATGGACGCCGCCGAGGAATATGAAATATGTAAAGCGTTTAAATCAAAAGATGAATTATTAAACGACCAGCTGAACTTCAAGTCCAATAGGCTTTATGATACCGCGATAAGGATCGAAAGTAAGATTACTAAAACTATCATAGTCAGTAGTTGGTCAATCTACTAACGATGCGCACCGATTCCTCGCGGCAACATATTATTGTCGAATATTAGGGCCTATGTGTGTTTGTGTTTGTGAAGTGTTTTTAATGTAGGCCTAATTCATGACGACCTGACCTTCAGACAAGCCCGATGATGGAACACAGATTCCGAAACGCGTAGCCAGAATATAAATACGAAGTCTCACTGCGGATATACAAAGGTAAATAGCCTATATAATTTTTACTTTAATTGTTTTTACTTTACTTGGATAGGCTACTGATAATACAATGTTCAAAATTATTTTGTTTTTGCAACGATTAAATTTCCTATTACGGACTGATACATTCAGAAAGTGTATCTAATATCCTAAATGTTTTGTTTGGAACGAATATTTTGTTCATGAACCGAGCACTTTCGGATCTGGATCTATTGATGTTTTTACACATTACAGCTTATATTTGTAGTAGAATAGAATGATTCGTGTTACGCATCAGATATCCGTAATTAATACGGTATTTGTATCAAGTGTAGCTTATATTGTATAGTGCATCGATAGTGTATTAGAACTAACTCAAACTCGTTTCAACGACAATTTCGCCATCTTCAGTGATGTACCAGTTGCAATAATCAATAAAATTATAACCGTTTATAGTAAACGTGAGATTTTGTGTTCAAGTCTTATTCTATTAAGTCAAGCTCAATAGTAAATATTTTATATTTATATGTATTAACTTATATATTTAAATAATGAATTCAAAACACCAATTTTATACAGATAAAACTATAAATAAATTAATATATTCATAAATTACCAAATAAAGACTAGATACAGTATAAGAACATAAATGCAAACAAATCTCAATAAAATCATCCTACTTTTCCAACAACCACTTCATGTCCATGAATTACCCATCGGTAATAAAGATAGGCTACAGTTTTTATTTTAATAAATCTGTATTCATTATGAAAGTAATAAATCTGGCTACAGTTGGGTGCCTCTAGGGGCGAGGAAAGTAAATTTCCTCTAATGACCTTCTTCGATTTAAAATATCAAATGACTCCATTCGCCCTTTCCCCTTTCCGTCTTCCGCTCCCGCCTTCGTTTCTAACCCCGTATCAAGTTTCCAATTGAATGGTTTTATTTCTTGTATAGTTGCTTCCAAAATGTCACCCGAGCAATGTTTCGACGGAAAGTTAGAGTGCAAAGGGTGGGAGTATGGATTGTTATTACGTTTGTTATAAATACGGTTTCTACAACATAATTACAGATTTCGGAATGTTTATCTAATTTCGAAATTTGGAAATAAGCACTTTTCTATTTTCCGTGATTTCACCTCCGTTCAAATAAATTTGTTTTACGATAATATGTATGCCTAAAATTCAAGAATCGTTCATGCGCCTAAAATAATAATAAAATAGAAGAAAGGAAAATAAACAATATGGTCATATCAACATACACTGCCACGAAAAACTCTTATTTTTAATGTTTGACAATATATTTTCTAAAAATGTCTATTTATAAAACAAAATATATAAAACAACGTACATAAAATATTATGTCCATCTTCTATTTACGAATTACCATCCTATGAAGCTGATACTTGCAATGGCAAGGGTGTCTTGCATACATACTCCATATATTATATATTTTTTTACTTCATTCTTCCTATTTTAACTTGAAGGCACCGCAATAGAAAATTAAAATGAATCAACTTTTAAAGTAGGCTAATGTTAACTTTAATTCACTTTAAAAGTAATGCTCCTTTTTAGTTGACTTTCGTCAACTTTAAATTTTAATTTCGCAGTAGTAATGTAATGTTAATTTGAAACACAGGCTAAATAAGAATTTTCATTACAGTTCCCTGACATGGTAGCCTACATATAATATTTTAAATCAGTGACTTCGTCATTTCGTTCTCTACTTATTCAAGTACAAATATATGTTTTGCTTTGCAATGTTTTGTTAAAAACTAGTAGAAAATATTTGAAAAATTAAAATGGCCGTGTAGATACGTGACTGCGAAGAGATCCAGTTAAAACAGATCCTTTAAAAAAATTAATACTTTAGATAATTAACTTTAAAAGTGATTTTGCCATAATCGTTGTAAATTGAGATCAAACACGAAGAGACATAAAAATGTTGAAAACTGCAAATGTCTTATTTTTAAAACTTAACCTATTAATGGAAGTGTGTCCTTGTAAATAAGGGTTGTGAGCTGTACTCTATATACACAACCTTGGTTTATCCCCCACACCAAGTTAGAATGCAATATTTATTTCCATAGCGGCATTGTTTAGTTTCCTTATTATCTGACATAAAAAATAGTTTACTATGAAAGTAATGTAGAGTAATTTTTAAAACATTAAATAAATATAAACAAACTAAATTACAGTATTGTTTTAGCTCGATATATGCCATGGACAAGATCAGAAGTAACTGTTACAATTTGTAACGCGTTATTTAATTTTAAGGCCAAATGTTGCGATATTGTTAGTTTTTCTCTTTTGTAAGACAACAACAGTGGCGCATTTTATGTAATCTAGTTGCCCAGATAGACTAGTGCCACTCTAAGAGGCGAACTATCTGTAAAATAACCTACAAAACAATACGCAGCAGTGTTGCCAAATCACAGGAAAAGGGAAAGAGAGTCATTTACTCTCTATGGAGTAGCTGTTCGGCCTGGAAACATTGGATTGCTTATTTTGACTAGCACTCTTTACACTTTTCTTACTTTACGGTTTGTAACAAATCATATAAACATTGCGTGCATTAATAAGGATACAGATTTAGCTGTAAATTCTTTGAGAAATACTTTTTATTTGCTCAATGTTAAACGTACATTGTTATATTATTAAACAAAATATATTAATTCCTTTTTTTCTTTTAGCCCATAGAATAAGACTAGACAAGGGTTTATTTTTGGTAAATAAGGGTAGTTTTAATATATCGCCTAGCAAGGTTTAGTAAGGGCTATCAATGACTGGGATAGTAAGAGTTTATCAAAAGCTAGGAAGTGCTAGTAATGGCTAGCAAGGAGTAGTAAGGGCTTCACAAAGTACTTAATTCTTTTGTATATTTCTTAACCCCGTATATTTCGTACAATTTATAAAAGCAGGTAGTTATAATAAAGGTAAAAAAAACCAGCATGGTCAAAAACCTAACCTAAAAAGTTAGAAATAAATAGGGCCTATAATTGTTTCAATTTTTGAAATCAGCTGTTAAGGAATGTATTAGAGCAAACTCATGATTACACTGAACATAATATATTTAATTATTTATTATGGCGCTCCCACTTCCGTAAAATAATTAGTATAGTTTGTGTTATTTTTATGTCCAACAGGTGGCGCTGTTTTTCAAAAAGTATATAAAAACACTCGTGGATTCGATTGCAATGTTGTGTCAAAATTTCAATGCAATCGGTGAAGAATTTTCGGAGATTTTAGATTTTGAACAAACATTAACATTTTTATTTCTATAGATATTAAAATTTTATTTTTAAATCGAAACCGTGTATTGGTATTGTGAACAGCACAGTGGTTACTGCGGCAGTTCTTGTTTACTACTGTATAGGAACTCCTCGTTAGCCGTCAGTTAAATTTGATTCCACGATTTCATCAGTCCAACCGATGGTGTAACGTAAATTCGTGCAGATTACAAATTTATTATTTCACTTTATTCAACTACCACGCATTTTGTTTGTAATTATTTGTTCGCAAAGAAAATGAATTTGAAGTGTACCGGCGTTGTCGGTGGACGAAATAGTTGTAATAATTTCTAACCTATAATTTGTATTCCACGTAGTGGCGTTGGCGAGAATATAAACTCGAATGATTTAAAACAAAATGACGGCCTAATACAGACCTAACGTTAAAGTCTTTCGTGTTACGGTTTACTATAGTAAATTATTTGCTTTAATACCGAAAACCGGTAAAAGTCCAAAGGCTGATAATATTTTATATTATAGTTAAGTTATGAAAAGGTTAGCCTTGGCACAGCCTGGGAAGAAGAAGAAAGGAAGGAGTAACATAATTTCCATCGGACGTTTCAATTCCTCAAAGAATCCCAAGTTTCGTTATTTATTTGGAAACAAGCCGAGGGAACATACATTGTGCCTACTGAGGCTTGTACCTAATGAGATAGGATGACATGTTTATGAACCCCCGCCCCAGCCCCCTTGCCCCTGACTTTATGGCTTCCACCAGGACGAAATGTCTTCATTATTCTTCCTTAGCCCCGCCTTCCGATTCGGTTGCCATAAGTTCTTGTTTCGGCCTCGTACTCCCCCAGCGCTAAGGAAACAAATTTAATTATCTTGGGAAGAGATGAATGCGGACAAGTTCTTGTAAGGGTCGTTTTTTTTTGTTTTCTCAGGAAAAGAAGGGAAAGCATGGGTTGACGATAAGTATATGTTTTATCTCTATACTATGCTATATGAAAAGATTTCTTTATGGATAAACATTATCGCAGCGACTCTCGTTGCCTGCTCAGTCCTGAAATAAAGTATAAATCTGAACGAAACATTGTCACTTTAAAATCACGCAGCTGAATCGCTGACGTGAGTTGAGCGAATTTCCAAAATTAAGTTTATTTGTTTTAGATGTTTCAACCCTAACTAAAACCAAACTATTTGGGAAATTGGTCTCCTCACGAAGGAGCTGAATGAGGGTACGAAATAATAATCTATATATATATAAAAGCGAAATACCACTCACTCACTCATCACGATTTCTCAAAAACTACCGAACGGATTGAAATTAAATTTGGTTTGTAGCTTCCTCTAGGGCCATAGGTGCTCGCTAAGAAAGGGTTTGAAAAAATTGGAAACTTTATGGGGGTTTGGGTGGTAAAAATTACTAAATCACGATTTCTCAAAAATTACCGAACAGGTTGGAATGAAATTTGGTAGGATGTAGCTTCCTCTAGGGCAATAGGCGCTCGCTAAGAAAGGGTTTAAAAAAAATTCGAAATTTTAGGGGGCTTTGGGGGGATCAAAGATATTAAATCACGATTTCTTCAAAACTACCGAACGGATTGGAATGAAATTTTGAATGTAGCTTCCTCTAGGGCCATGAGTGTTCACTAAAAAAGGGTTTTAAAAAATTGGAAATTTTAGGGGTAAAAATGACTACATCACGATTTCTCCAAAATTACCGAACAGATTGGAATGAAATTTGGTATGTAGCTTCCTCTAGGGCCAAAGGCGCTCGCTAAGAAAGGGTTTAAAATAATATGAAATTTTAGGGGGGTTTGGGGGATCAAAGATATTAAATCACGATTTCTTCAATACTACCGAACGGATTGAAATGAAATTTGGTATGAAGCTTCCTCGAGGGCCATAGGCGCTCGCTAAGAAAGGGTTTTAAAAAATTGGAAATTTTAGGGGGGTTTAAGGGGATCAAAGTTATTAAATCACGATTTCTTCAAAACTACCGAACGGATAATTTCATTCCAATTTGGTATGTAGCTTCCTCTAGGGCCATAGGTGCTCACTAAGAAAGGGTATGAAAAATTTCGAAATTTTAGGAGGGGTTTGGGGGGATCAAAGTTACTAAAATCATAATTAATTTCAGATCTTTTATTATTATGACAATAGTTCTTTTATTATTTAAGATCTATATATATAAAAGCCAAATACCACTCACTGACTGAACACTTAAAAAGAATACAATTAGGCCTACGTTAAAAAGACTGAAAATACCAACCACGTACGGGTCAGCTAGTACAGTATATTTGTAAAATATGTTTGCACCTGAGGCTCCAGTCCCGACTCACGCGCTGTTTCGTTCCGCTCGCAGTGGAAATACTTCAACCTTGCGGCATCGGATTATGGACTCCTTTGCTTCGCTCGCAGAAGAAAGGATCAGATGCCGCTCCCATGGTAAAATCCCGTCGTGGGGATTTTAAATTATTTTACGTTTTGATCGATTTTGGACAAAGAGCCAATTTTATCTGGAAATTAGGGTAATCGCAGTCATAAAATCATGTAAATGCTTCTAGGCATGGTCTTCGAATTTAGTCTGTATTATTACCCCTCAATTTTCTAACTCATTTTTAACTGTTTTCGTATTTTAACCAGTGCGCAAAATTCACAAACCTTTGTAAAGACTCAAACGCCTTAAAGGTAAACCCTGAAATTCTTTGAATAGAGATAAGATGATATAGTTTTTGATTTTTCGTTAACATAAGATCACGTTTTTCTAAGAAATTCAACTGGTTAAGACGTAGTTATAAACATCTACGTTTATCTACATTTATATAAAGCTAGACAGTAACACTGATTCACCGACAATAATTACGAAGCACTTCCCGTAATCAGTTCCCCCTCGACCTTATACTTGAATTAAAGCTCTCGATGAGAAACTTTTGGGAAAATTTCCAGAATTTAAAATTTTTAATTTTGAAAGCACCTTTTGGGCGGGAAAGATTTTTAAAATATTTTCATTTTTAATCTTTGAGCGCGTTTTGTAAGAAAACGGTAAGAGGTATTAAAAAATGTTAAATACAAAAGTTATAGAAAATTTAATTTCAAACGAACGATTATCGATTTTCCATCAGATTTAAGATTCAATCATCTGTTTAGCCGCTATTCACCCGAGAAAGAGCTCCGGCACACAATCCTTCAAATTTCCCATGTTAATCTTATGGAATAATGTTTATTGAATTTGAGTCAGCTGCCAAATAAAACAGGTGATTTATGCTCGGTCACCTATGTACAAACGAGCCAAAGATTAACGAGATTCTTTAGCGAATTTTCCAACTGCGAGCGAAGCGAAGCAGCCATCTGAGGCCGAAGTCCAGGGACAGAGCCTTTAGTTTTATTCATATAATCTTAATATTTTATATACTATTAGCCTATATATTAAAATATATAATATATTAATATATTATTATATAGGTCTATACACACATTTTTTAAATAGGCCTATATTTTATATAATACTAACTGGCCCGATCCGGCTTTGCACGGATAGACAAATCAAAGTTAAATGTGTATTTAAAAAAAATATCAATAAATATATTATACTAAGTATTTATAGTAGCTTTGACCCCTCCCCAAACCCCCCTAAAATTTCAAATTTTTTAAAACTTTCCTTAGCGAGCACCTAAGGTCCTAGAGGAAGCTACATACCAAATTTCATTCCAATCCTGTCTGTGAATTTTGAGATTTCGTGGTGAGTGAGTGGTATTTGGTTTATAAAACTTAGGTATACAAGCTGGTCCGATCCGGCTTTCCACGGAGAGACAAATCAAAGTTAAATACGGGGATTTTTAAAAAAACCTTTCTAGCGAGAAACTTGGGCCTTAGAGGAAGCTACACACCAAATTTCATTCCAACCGTTCGGTGGTTTTTTTAGTAACTTTGGCCCCCCTCAAACCCCCCTAAAATTTCGAATTTTTTGAAAACTTTTCTTAGAGAGCACCTTGGGCCCTAGAGGAAGCTACGTACCAATAATTTAATTCCAATCCGTTTGGTGGTTTTTGAGATTTCGTAATGAGTGAGTCTGTGAGTGGTATTTGGATTATATATATATAGGTATTAGAGATAAAATACAATCTTATAATATTTTGTCTCAATTGTATTTATAACATTCTTTAAAAAAATATTTTTATTTTTATTATGTATGTCAGTAAAATTCATCCTATAACTCCTTCATTTTACCACCTAGCCTTTAGAGTAAATATTTAAAAATTTGTGTTCTAGTGTATCAAAATTTAATACTAAAGAGAAATCAAACATTTTTCTTTTCGGTTCTTCTTCATATAAGTCAAGTGAAAACGATCAGTTCGCTCACTCGATCGAGTTTGTTAGCCACGACACCAGCACGTTTCCATTCCACCCGCGTACAGTCCAGTATACCTACCCAACCCCGCGTTCTCTCCTACTCGGGCATTAATGTCATATGGTTATTTATTTACCCGGCTTTAGGATTTCAATGTACGGCAATAAAATAATTAAATATCCGGTACTCTGCTATGACTCTGACGTTATCATGTTATTCGCCGTGGTCACGTGGTTTATCCGAACGTATCAAACAAAATGGCTGCCTGACAGGAATTTGATTTATTGCTTGTGTTTAGATAAAATTACACGTTGGGTGAAATGCGGAAAAGCTGGTATTGAAAAACGCCGACAGAAATCAAACGTTTTACGCAACAAACATGTATGTTGATATTAGTAAGCCTATATTTATGTTGTTAAACATGTTAAAAATTAACAATTTATAAACTATTATAAATAAATGAGTGAATTAGGTAGGCCCTATAATTATTGTATTGCCTACTGACTAATTATTATTTGCGTGTGTTAATATTGTAATTATTGTCTATGTGGTAAGAATACCTCCAATTAAATATTGTTTGTATTGTATCTTGTAGATGGTATGTTAAATTAGCTTATTGTTTTGTTTTGTATGGAATAGAAGCAATATATTATAATTTTAGAAAAAAACCATTTGTTAATTAAAACGAATTCCTAGAAACCTTGTATACAGGGAGTCAAATAAATAAGGTGCCAAACTTCGGAGAATGGTTCTATGGGTCAAAATAAGAAAAGAAGTTCATATAAATACAAATCCGAAAAAGCTTCGTTTTCTATAGGCTATATCCGCCATTTTGTTTTTTGAAAAACATAATTCTTATCTAAGGAACGGTTTGACTGATTGAGTTCAATCTTGGCATGGAAATTAACCTAACAATGATATATCAAAAATAAGCGATTAAATCCAATCGTGAGTTTCAAAATGGTGGCTGGTTAAAATTTTCAAACCTAAATTATACTCAAAAACCGTACATTTTAACAAAAAATGTCAAGATATATTTTTTGTAGCCCTTTTGATTCCCTTTCTGAATAAATTACTACACATAACTTAACTATTAGCCTTCATCCGATTGTTTTGACAGTTACACCATCCGATAGGGAATCAAAATGCTACAAACATGTGTCTTGATATTTTTTTGTTAAAATGTAAGGTTTGAAATTTTCAAACATTGGATTTAATAGCTTATTTTTCTTGAGATATCAATTGTTAGGTTAAACTTCAGGCCAAGTTTGAACTCAACCAGTCAAACCGTTCGCGTTCTCTAGATAAGAATTATTTTGTACAAAAAACAAAATTGCGGATATCTAGAAAACAATGCGTTTTCGGGTGTGTGTTTATATGAAATCTTTTTCTTATTTTGACCCATAGAACCTTATGGGACACCCTGTAGTTGTAAAAAACGCAAAAAAAATCGTACCGACTAATTATTTTTAACCAGCATAAATTTTGTTTTTGTTTTTCTATTGTTTTATAGTTTAACTTTAACTGCTACTATAAGGAAACCTTTATAGAAAGGCAACCGAACGGCAGGTTCTTAAGGGTCTGCTGTAGTGGCGACCATCTTGGATTTTTATCCCATAAGAGCAATGTTAAATTTCAAACCATTTATTTCGTTTACTTTTTATCATAAAATTGTTTGCAAGGTCTCATTTTAAGCACAGTCACAATACGCATCCGTCTTGCAATTCACATTTTTTTAAAAGCTTTTGATTTGTTATGTAATTGACATTTTGTAAGTAGGCCTACAAAGTTTGAATTTTTTTCCTAACACAATAAAAAATTAACAATGAAAAATAATTTGCAAGCCGGATCCGAAATTTTATAAAGAATATTCAGTTTTTCGGAATAATAAAATGGTTTGAAATGAGGCAATGTCAAAGCGTTCAGCTGCAAGAAATTGCACTGTTTAGATAGGGATACAGTGAGAAGCGGTTGCGTTTCCGGTTGCTTTCTCGTTTACTGGAGCAGACCCTTAACAATAGATCGTAGTAATCAGCAAACAATTGCACAAACGATTCTTATAATATTCTACAGGAATGGATTTATTTTTGATATAGGCCTAGCTTAATCGAAGAATTCTTTCACTGACATGAAACAAGTATAAATTAAATTCAAGGATCTCTGAAACTGTGGGACACAACTGAGCTGCAATCTCTGGCTGAGTTCCAGAGTTAAAATAGTTTTAAGGTAATAATAATAAAACATACAAGGGGTATAATATTCCACCCTTATGTCTGGTTTTAATTTCCTGTATTTTCTACGTCGCATGAATACATAACACATTCTGTTATGATGGCGTATCTTCTAATGAGACGGATGCATATTATGTTACAACACTGAGCTGTATTACTCATTTAACTTTATACGTTTGTCCTTATACTAACGATTGGCAGTGAATAAGTGGTATAAAATAGTATAGGCCTAGATAGTAGTTTTAAAAGATCCTATATAGTTCTATAAATTACAAAAAAAAACATAATTAAAGTTACTAAACCGATTCAGATTATGAAAATATTTTTAACAAAACATGTTTACAACATGTTTAACAACATGTTTACTCAGCTCGCAAGATATAGACGGTTTTAATTATTCATATACTAGGTGTACCGTAATTAAAGTGAAAAACTTCGGAAAATGGATCTATGGGTCAAAATAAAGAGAGAATCAAGAATAATATTTTTTCCAAAAACTATCAGCTTTCGTTTTTTTTACAAAATAATTCATATCTAGACAACGGTTTTACCGATTGAGTTCAAACTTAGCATCAAGTCTAACCTTAACCTAACTATGATCTATTTTAAGAAAAATAAGAGATTATATCCAATCATGCGTTTCAAAATGGCTGCTTTTTGAAAATGTCAAACCTAAATAATTACCAAAAAACCGTAGGCTATATTTTAACAAAAAAGGTCAAGAAACCTTTTTTGCAGCCCTTTTATTCCCTATTGGATGATAGGGACTGGCAAAACAAGCGAAAGAAGAATAATAGTTACGTTACGATTGTCTAATAATTGGTTTGTTTAACCCGACATCTTAAACCAACACAACATTGTGGGTAGGCCTACGTATGCTGTTACTTTAACTTAAGGGTCTGCTGTAGTGGCGGCCATCTTTAATTTTTATCCCATAAGAGCAATGTTAAATTTCAAACCATTTATTTCGTTTATTTTGTATCATACAATTATTTGCAAGGTCTCATTTTAAGCACAGTCACAATACGCATCCGTTTTGCAATTCACATTTTTTTTTTTAATGCTTTTGATTTGTTATGTAATTGACATTTTGTAAGTACAAAGTTTGAATTTTTTCCTAACACAATAACAAGTTAATAATGAAAAATATATTGCAAGCGAATCCGAAATTTTATAAAGAATATTCAGTTTTTTTTTCAACACTCAATTACAAAACATAGACTTATAAAATGGTTTGAAATGAGGCAATGTCAAAGCGTCCAGCTGCAAGAAATTAAACTGTTTAGATAGGGATACAGTGAGAAGCGGTTGCGTTTCCGGTTGTTTTTTCGTTTACTGGAGCAGACCCTTAACTACTATTCTTCATCCGATTGTTTTGACAGTTATAGGCCTACAGCTGATAGGGAATTAAAAAGGCTATAAAATTTTTGTTTTCAAATTTTTGTTAAAATGTAGCCTCCGTTTTTCGGGTTTGAAATTTTCAAACAAGCGCCATTTTGAAACGCACGTTTGGATATACTGTTCCCTAATTGTTTATTTTTTCTGAAAATATCTCATATATAGGTTAAATTTAGTTCCAAGTTTGAACCGTTTTCTAAGTATGAATAATTTTGTAAAAAAAATTATGGATATCTGGAAAACAAAGCGAACAAAAAATTTCTATTCTTGATTTTGTTTTTATTTTGACCCATTGAAACCATTTTCCGAAGTGTGGCACTTGACCAACGGTACACCCTGTATAGGAATAATTTACTTTTGCTGCACAACAAACACCAACACAAGATTTAGTTTATTACTAGGGAAAAAAGACATTTAGGCAATGTAATGGTCATTTGGCAAGAGTTGAAAGAATGTAGATATCTAGGTTTATAGAGCTAAATAAGTTTTATAATTCAACACAGGATACTCTAAAAAATAGTTTATTGACTGAGTTTTCCCATCTCTATTATATACTATATACACGGTACTATACAGAGTGAGACACTACTGACTACATTAATTTTAACAGTTGATTCTACTTAGCAAAAGGAACAAAAAATGTACATAAGCCCTTGTCTGACCTTAACCGTTTAGCTGTCATGGCGTATTTTGTGATTTTTTCAAATTACATGACTTGGTACTATTAGTTTGACGATAAAAACCACACTAATGTAACTGCATCTTTTTCAACTTGTCCTTTACTAGTTAGCATTTTCTGTATGGTCTGAACAACTCGGCGAGGGGTAATGCCATGAAGTGAAACAAAAGCTTTAACAAAAGCTTGCAGGACTACATGGAACTAATGTAATGAAATGGAAAGTATTACCATTTGAAAGAGCATTAAATTTCTTATAAATTAAACATAGTACCCAAATAATAACTCCTTATAAAACGTATTTTTAATTACTTTAAAGTTAAAAATTATTGTTACAGACGTTTTAATTTAAACTTTAAGGCTCAGTTAAATTAGTTCAATTTTTCGTATTCTTATGTTCAATTACATAAAAAACTTCCTTATTTATTTATCTTCAAAAAAAAATGTTGTTTAGGTACAGCATTAGGATTTATCATATTGGTTCTAAACAACAAACTAATTACTGTATCTGTAATTTCTTTACCAGCTGAATATGTTGGCTACATCAGCTGATTGGAAATTAAAAAAGTTATAATCAGCTGTTTTTGATACGAAAAATAATCATAATACATAATTTTTAAGTGACTCACCCTGTATATCAATAAATATAATTTCAATAGGTTTTGTTTCCGCACCCCACTCTTACTCTACCTTACAACAAGTTATATGGTAGGCCTAAACCTAACTCACTACACGCAAATAAATATTCCAAAAACAAAACCATTCCTCTAAAGACTACTTGCCTAACCCACTGACTGGAGTTAAAGTCATAAATTAAAGCAACAAGTGTATAAATTAAAATACTAATTGTGTTCTAATGGTATCTCTCACATAGCAACGGTCGCTTAATTGGTACAAGACCACACACATCGGCCCGCTGATTCGCTACTGCAGTACCACGACCACGGCATTCTTATTGCTTTGATATACTGAAGGCTGGGGAATTCTTTTTGTTTCGACGGACATATGTTGGAGTTTTAATGGCTTCGCGGATGTAAATTTCAAAATTATTGAAAACGATTCCAATAAGTACATTAGCTAACTTGATTAGATAACTTGATTTAGTTGGATGGTCAAAAAATTCCCCCCCCCCCCCCCCCCCGTTTTTTAACAATTTTTATTGCATTACCCTTATACAAAACTGGTCCACTTGTTTTAAATTTCTGCCGCAAAGAGCGATAGATGTTTTACGTTTGCAGCTTATAATTACAAATTAAGTATTGTAGGTTAAGCAATTGCAATGGTTTTTAATCGCACACAACTTATCAAAAGTAGAACTCTTTAGGAAATTTCCGAAGCAGAATGAGTATAATCCCGAAATATCTAGTAGGTCCTTAGAAAACATTTTTTTCTTTGTTTAACCATGACAATCTCGAAAAATGGGTCAAAAAACAGCTAAACGTCAAAAACGTTATTTCTTCCAAACCTTTACATTTACGAACTATGTCTATGTAATGTATAGGCTAGTCTATGAGCCTATGAGGTGTTATGTTCTATTGTAGGTAAAGATTTTTAATAATTATTTATTAAATCTTGAAAATCGCTAAAATGCCAGAAAATTTAACCGTAGAGAAGCTCGGGCATTTATCAAAAAAATACTATTGAAAAAATTAAAAATATTTACTAAGGTAAATAAATAAAGATTTAGCGGTAAATCTATAAGCTAAATGCGGCTTTGGCCTGACTGGTAGGCTATAGGTTCAACGTAGAGCAAAAACTATTGAAGATAAAATACGAAAAATTTAAACGTATATTCTTGTGAGACCGAGGCCGTAGCCGGGGTGGGGGGGATCAAAAATTCCGAAGTTTAGTACCAAAAGTACTAGGTTTAAAAAGTGCAAATTAAATTATAAAACAGACAACACAACAGGGGATTCAGCAACATATTTTACATCATTGTGCATTGCATGCATACTGATATTTAGATTTACTTGATTAAACTACAACGTACAATACACATGGATGCAGTAGGTTACAGCCTTACTCTCTTGTGGGCTTGATCTGATCTATTAAATAAGAAATCTACGAAGGTTCAACAGAAATACTTTACTCTGACAAAACACGCAATGCATTGTGTATTGAAAATTATCTCAATACGTTGGTTGGCGAGCGAAGCACGCAATGCGTTGCGTATTGAAAATACATCCAATATCGGGTTGGAGTGTAATGCACTGTGCGTCCGCCGCTTCTCATAGTGTTCAGTGTCAAGCTCACATGTGCGTTCTTAGCAGTGAACGTGTCAAAAGGGTTTAAATTTAAATCCCCGGTCATGACCTGAAACCCCCCCCCCGAAATGTTTTCCTGGTTACGGCCTTGTATGAGACCATAGACGCTCAATAAGAGTCTTCTTCAATTTTGATTTTAAAGCGTAAAAATGGTGAAAATCCATTTTTCTGCCATATAATAGATGAAACAGCTGATTTGGATCAAAAGATTAGTATTCAAATTTTAAATTAAATTTTAGGTTAGTATTCAAAATTCATTTACATTAATTACCATATGAACCAACTTAGCACATTTAAAATCAGTTAATTATTCTTCACAACCAACAACTTTTTTAGGTCCGTTTATTTTCAGCCATATGACTGATGAAAAAGCAGATTCAGAGGAAAAGATTAGTATTACAATTTTAGATTAGGCCTATATACTGTACCAAAACACGATTCTTAAACGCATTTACATTAATTACCATATCAACCAACTTAGCACATTTGGAAACTGTTAGGCCTCATTATTGTTCACAACCAACAACTAGTTTAGGTTCGGTTGACAAAATAAAAGCAAACACAAAAAGCTTACTGTATTAGGCTATAATTCAAATATCTGTTTTTACTTATCATATAATATAACAGTTGATTAGGATTATAAGCTTAACAACACACTTTTAGGTTAGGCCCATACTAAACACACGTTTCTTGAAAGCATTTATATTCATTACCTTGGGAAACAACTCATCAAATTTAAAATCGATTATCAATTAACAGCTTTTTTAGGTTAGGTTGGAATAATATTATAAATAAAAGGGGATTTATGTTTGAATAATTATAATGGGTCTGATGAATATACAATAAGCAAAAGCTAGGCTATAACTTAAAATTTTAAGTCATTACTTAAAATCGTGTGAATAAAAATAAGCAATAGCTAGTAGGGCTTTGACTAATAATTTTAAGCTTTGGCTAAAATATTCCAGCTTTTGATAACTAGCCTTAGCTAAAGGTTATTCACCTCACTTTAACCAAGTCTTGAGACTAAAAGCTTTGACTTAATAGTGAAAGCTAAAGCTAAGGCTAAATGCTAAAAGCTTTCGCTTCTTTTTTATTCAACAGACCCATTTTTCCAGCATAACTGGAGTACATGGCCCAATTTCGCCTTGATAAACGTATGACTTACAATGGAAAAAGTAATTTGGGGGTAAAAACAATGGAAGACATAGATTTCAAGGTCGCTGAGATGGATAGGGACACAATAGTTAAAAGTATTATGTGCAGGAAACGTTAGCATTGTTTAATAGTAAAGAACGGGTATTTAAGCTCGTGAATTAATAATATATTTTAAATATCACATTTAAAGCAGGAGAATATCTAAACATAACACATATTAGACGATATAAGCAAAGAGACTTCTTCAACGCGTTTCTATAAAAGACAGTAAAATTAATTCTAAGGTAAAAAACAAAACTGTACGACCATTATTACAAGACATCGTTTACGGCTATAAACCGAGTCAGGTTTACCGAACCGTGAATTTTAATTTAGAAATATAAACGTAAGATAAAAAAAGCAGAAATTTCCCGAACATTAAAAACAATATTTCTTAATCCCGGTCCGACTTCCCGCGGTAATCCAATCTAGCGCGGCTTTTGTTCCGCACGTTTTTCATTTTCCGCCGAGTTTATGTCCTGGATATTCCGTGCACCGGGCTGAAGGAAAGCATCCGCCTTATCCGTCGTAAAGCTTTGTCATTTTCTTCGAGGTCTGAAAAGAAAATAAGGAAAACCCTCGCACCGCGCATGCGCCGATCCCCTCCGCGATAAACGATCCGCATAGTTTTCCTTTGTTATTTTCTTTATTTCTTATTTATTTGGATCGTAAAGAAAGTTTATTTTATTAAAAAAGTTTAGCGGGATAGCGAGCAGAGTGTACACAGTGTAGTGTTACTGGGGGGGGGGGGGGGGGGTCGGGGGTTTACGGCGAAACTTTGACGTGGAATTGTTTGCAACTTGTTTTATTCTTGGCGAGTTTCGGCGTACTGGTTAATTAGTTTGCTTTTTAGGGAGCGTGGAGCAGTTTAGAAATATTTCACCCTTGATGAAAGAATGATTCTATTATCATTAAAGTGAAGTTAAAACTTGATACTTTCAGAGTCTTGTAAATTGCAAATTCCTCCTTGCAGCCCATTATTTCTGACCAAGATGTAACGTTATCTTCAACTAAGGTGGGACGCCAACCCACATACTCGATCTGTTCGCTGAATTGAACTCAGCGTATATTTTAATCAACCTCGATTTCATTAATATTCTTTCCCTAATTAATCATGAAGTATTTTAGCCCAACACCTAGTTTATAATTCATATTGGTTTGGACTAGACTTATTCCAAAACTGTTTTGAACTATTGAAGCATGTTAAATTAGTCGACTGTTTTAAGTTATTTCATAACACTCCCAATATGGATTCGAGTGATACCGACCGGAGTGGGGCTATCTTCTCACCCGGTCACCTAAACGTAGCCTGCAAGGGCTTGTTTTTTTATAGCATCATGGATAGAGTGGAAGCTATTGATTAGAATGACTTCAGAAGACCAGAAGTAAACATTATTAAGATTACTAGTACATTTTTCTATAGTGGAACATTATATTTACTAGTTTCTGAATTTTTCACGGATATATTATCTTTGATTTATTTATTTATTTGTTTTTTGTAAAGGGACTTCAATAGTGGACAGAAGAAGAATTTCATTGTAAGGTACCATATGAATGTATATTATTATGATTTATTTTATTTGGTTATGGGATTGCAATAGTGGGCAGAAGAGTAGTTTTATTGTAAGATATACCATATTAATGTATGTATCTTTGATTTATGTTATTTAGTTAAGGGACTGCAATAGTGGATAGAAGAAGAGTTTCAGT
>JAGFPH010000808.1:107392-150907 GCA_018207615.1 Philaenus spumarius
CATATGAGTGTATATTATTATCTTTGATTTATTTTATTTGGTTAAGGGACTTCAACAGTGAACAGAAGAGGAGTTGCATTGCGATATATACCATATGAATTTATATGATTATCTTTGATTTATTTTATTTGGTTAAGAACTGCAATAGTGAACAGAAGAGGAGTTTCATTGCGATATATAGGGATGAGTGTATATTGTTATCTTTGATTTATTTCATTTGGTTAAGGGACTGCAATAGTGAACAGGGGAGGAATTTCATTGCAAGATATACCATATGAATGTATATTATTATCTTTGATTTATTTTATTTGGTTAATGGACTGCATTAGTGGACAGAAGAGGAGTTTCATAGCAAGATATAACACACCCTATAATGCTACAATCAACAAACTCATAAATTGGACCCGTTCGGGAAAATTATATGATTCGGCTGTTTGTACAAACAGTTCATGTTCTCATATAATTTTGCTATTCTATGAGATGCTATTCTCCAGAGATGAATTTTTGCTATTCTATGAGATGAATTTTGCCAGATTCTATTCTCATTTCTAAAAATATAATTATGAGAGTGTTATAATTTAAAAAAAGTGAATATTTCTTCTATTTTAGTGCGTGGAACATTGTGTTTCATTCGAGTGTCTGTCTTTCGTTAGGTCTTTATTACTTTACATGTAGCCTATAAAGCTTAGCCAAGAACTAACGATTTAAGAAATAGCTGTAATTTATTCACTCTCTTTTTCCCATAGGCCTACCAATAGCCTATAACCTGCGGCATTCCACTGGCTTTAAGAAAACTCGCCAAACCGTGTAATGGTGAGTGCTGGTATTTTACAAGATGTTCTATTGAAAATTGATTGTCACGTGGTACAAAACGAGATAGATATAGGGTACAGGCAGTAAAAGGAGACAGAGCGAAGACGCCTTAACTATATTTAAAAGGACAAGATAGTATATAATTAAGCGTAATGATTTAACAACCTTACATTTTGTGGGTTTAAATGATTAACTTAATCAACATTAATTCAAGCGAAATTTTTAAACGAAATATTTTGTCTCTCCATGTGCTTCAATTTTCTTTAACAAAACAGACTATGACAAAAACCTAAACTAATTTTGACACCATTTTAAAACGGTTGTAGATATGACCAAAGCTTGGGTTAAGTGACAAATTAAAGGAAAACGTAAAACACGCGCAAATACTCTTCCAATAATATTTAAACAGCAAAACATCCTCACTTACTTTTATGAAGTGAAAACTTCTATAGGCGCACCGCGTCCAAAAAAGTTTGCGGGCGGTGAATCGGATTTTACCATCATGCATTTTCCCTTCACGCTCTCCTGTATAAAGTATATAATTTACTAGGGCAGAACCCTGCGTGCTCCGCACGCCAACCCCCCAATGGAACCTTCTAAAAAACATATGTTATGTTTTATTTGTAATAAAGGTGTAGGATTAATAATAACCTCAAAACTAAGATGGTAAATAATGTTAAATGTTCAAATAAAATTATTTCTTATATTTTTTAAAAGCAGTTATAAAAATGGTTAAAAGAACCAGCAAGGCTCAGGTCTACACTTAAAAACCCTAACCTAAAAGCTAGAAATAAAAAAAATAATTTCTTCAAATTTTGACATCAGCTGTTAATAAAAATACTGTAGGAAACAGCTATATTATCTGTTATTTTATTAAATTGGTTGCTATTGTAATAAATGTAAATACATGTTCTGGGTTTATCATTCTAGGCCTAACCTAAGAATTTTTCCGACTAAATTTACAAATATTGAAATAAAAAAGGATTTTATCGAAATGAATTATAGCTTATGTTACTCAGGGATGGGTAGCTTTTTATTAGTAAAACTATTTTTTTCAATCAGTTCAGTAGTGCCAAAGATTACCCCCTTACATACAAAAAAAACAAACTTTACCTCTTTATAATATTAGTGTAGACTTGCTAATACCCCTGAAATGGACATTGGGCTTCCTCATTTCGTAAGTTGTTTTAAAAAAGTTTACTTGGTAATACCTCTGAAGTTGACATTGCACTTCCTCATTTTGTAAGTTGTTTTAAAATAGTTAATTTTTAATACCTCTGAAATGGACATTGTGCTTCCTCATTTTGTAAGTTGTGTTATTTTTATCTAAAAATTTCAAATAACATAAACAAGATTGTCAATATTAATGACGGTTTTCACTTCTGTCAGCAGTGCCACGACTGTTTTTTTCCTTAATCGCGAGCACTTTTTCTGATGTTTTGAAATGTTTTGAAATCCATGTTTCAAAGTTGGAGGCTAAAGAATTCCAATGATATTGATAACTCATTTTGTAACTTGTGTTAAAATAGTTTACTTGGTAATATCTACATATGAAATAGACATTATGCTTCCTCACTTTTAAAGTTGTGTTAAAAAAGTTTACTTGGTAGTGTTAAAATAATAACATTTTGTGTATAAATGGTTATAAATACCTTGTTTGTCAAACAATCCTTATTTATTGTGCGACTTGTTTCGCAGTTACACAGACTGCATTATCAAGCTACACTTTACAAACCTTTTTTGTGTTTTTCAAATTTAGTTTCATGCAGGGTTTTTTTAGCAACCAAAATAATTTCCATAATATATTGTATACCTATCAGAATATCGCCATAGAAGTTTAAACTTCTCCCGTGTGGTCTTATAAGCACACCTGGATTCTTTTTCTTTTCACTAGTGATTATTTCAATTTATATTTATTCTTTTTTTTTTATATATATTTATTCTAACCAAATATGTGTTTGTCAACCATTTCCTTCAACTTAAACGCTATTTTACGACAATATAGTCTATAGCTTACACAAAATACGCTAAAATAGCAACGACAAAAAAAAATTAATAAAAGAACGTCCCTTAAAACAGTCCCAACAAAAACCATTACAAGATCCGCAATTATCCAAACAGCTAAATTTAAATATTTTTACGTACCCCTCCGCGATCTCACGCTACATAAACGATCGTACATAAAGTTCGACTGAAGAGATCCAACGGAGCAAAGTTGCGCTTAATTGTCTCCATTCCGGACATAAACCGACTCGACTGTGAACAACATCGCATCGGAATTGCTTCTGGAAGAAAAACAAAGTTTTCGGTAAACAATTTTATAGATTATTAACTTTTATAGCGGTGTATTGTGTTTGCCGATTTTGTTTTGAAACAATTATTTAAAAAGACGTGTATGTGTATGCTTGCTGATCAATTTTTTAATCGGTAATGTTGAGTCTTTGGCGGTAAAAACCAATTTGCATAGTTTCGGGCGGTTTTGTTTGATGAAGAAAATATCCTGGTTGGAGTGCTAGATTTGAGTTATGTGAAAGTAATTTGATAATTTAGTATTAAACTCTTTTATAAATAACAAATTGGAAGAACCTAACCAAATAAACATGGACTATGCAGTGCTTAAATTGGGGATATTACATAAATAATAGTCCTGCGTTTACGTGATACAAATTAGAGTACAACCCATACCCACTTAAGTCTTATTGGAAGATTCCAAATGCTCATTAAAACATTTAAATGAGCACCTATTAAATTGTGCTATTAAAGGAATTCTGTATTGGCTCTCATTGCATAGACGAGCCTAAGCTAACGATCAAATAATGGTCCGATCAGCTGATAGCTTAACATATTTTTTGCAATTTGTGTAGTTTTCGCCTGCTTTAATCTATGCAAGTACACAATTTAAATGCATAATGTTCGCCTGCTTTAATTGCCACAAAATATAATATAAACTCACTGATTTCACCTGCTTTACAATTGTATTTTCTAATGATTAAAGTAGGTCTAAATAAACTAAACAATCATTTTCTTTTACTTCTTTTTTTAATTCACAGAATTCGTGTTAGTGGGGAATTGTATAACAACAATAATTACGAAATCATTTCAAATTATTATTTTTGAGGCAAAACCACTACCGTCTTGTTCTTGACATGAAATTACTTCAATTAATTTTCGTGTTCCAAACGAGTTTTCTAAAGTAATTCCAGTAATTTTTCATCCACTGCAAAAAAACCCTCTCGTCTCAATTATTCGTTACCTCAGAACACAAAGCCGATAAGTAAGTCCTAATTGCATCCTTTCGACCGAAACACTTTCCCTCTATTGGACTAAGTGAAGGATCTAGCCATTCTGTGGATTTTTTTAGCGGCGACGAAAATATTCAAGGTGAGGATTTTTGTACATTTCGTTACAGAGCTGGGAGAGAGTTTCTTGGAATCGTCAAAGGAGGGGAAGGCGAATCCTTTGTTGAAAAGGATCCAAGGTCCTTTTTCCTGTGTTTCGAATTTTTAAATTAGTTAATGTCTTAGCATTAAAAACAAGTAGAAATGCGGTACAAGTTTAAAATGTTTAACGTGTAAGAGAGAGAAATTAAAGAAACTTCTTGGTAATAAATTCTTAAAATTCCGACTGTATTTCGTGAACCAGGGTTAGCCTACTTCATATATATATATATATAATAACTAGCTGACCCGTACGGCGTTGCCCGTGGTAGTTGGTATTTTCAGTATTTTTAACGTAATTGTATTCTTTTTAAGTTTTCAGTCAGTGAGTGGTATTTGGCTTTTATATTTATAGATCATAAATAATAAAAGCACTATTGTCATAATAATAAAAGATCTGAAATTATGATTTTAGTAACTTTGATCCCCCCAAACCCCTCCTAAAATTTCGAAATGTTTCATACCCTTTCTTAGTGAGCACCTATGGCCCTAGAGGAAGCTACATACCAAATTGGAATGAAATTATCCGTTCGGTAGTTTTGAAGAAATCGTGATTTAATAATTTTGATCCCCTTAAACCCCCCCTAAAATTTCCAATTTTTTTAAACCCTTTCTTAGCGAGCGCCTATGGCCCTAGAGGTAGCTACATACCAAATTCAATTCCAATCTGTTCAGTAGTTTTGAAGAAATCGTTTTTTAATAACTTTGATCCCCCCAAACCCCCCCTAAAATTTCGAATTTTTTCAAACTCTTTCTTAGTGAGCACCTATGGCCCTAGAGGAATCTACATACCAAATTTCATTTCAATCCGTTCCGTGGTTTTTGAGAAATCGTGATGAGTGAGTGAGTGGTATTTCGCTTTTATATATAGATTTTATCTCTAAATATAAAATTAAGACAATATATTAAACATGTAGGAAATGTTAATAAATACATACATAAATTAAAATCAATTCTAGGCCTATTAATATCTACAAGTTAAATTACATCTTCTTTAATTCATAAAATAATTTTAAACTTAATCAGTAAATATGTATTTTCACTAAAATATATTCATGTAGGCTATGTTTTTCTATACTCACGTTAAAGTTTCTGTCAACGTTACAGAAATATTCCCTTCGTCACATTGTTTTACCTGTAAAATACAAAATAAAGCAGTAACACTTGGTATTGTTGGGAAATCAGCGAAAATAAATAAACGTTAAACGTTAATAGAGACTCCGAATAAACAAGATGGCTGCAATAAAAGGGAAGAATCCATTTGTCGGCGGCAAGTTAGCTTTTATTTGCAATAAAAAGTCGCGCAGCCCGGCTGCAGATGCGTTCAAATTGATCAACAAATCCAGATTAAATACTGATAGGTTGCCTGTTAATCAGATCTTCGTGACAGTCGATTGTTGTTGATTCTACGTCGAGAGATTGAAAATATCGATTTTATCTAATGCGATAGTTTTAATTTGATCAAAATGTTTAATGCGCACCTTTCGGAAAATGAAACTGTATAGAAGTTTTATTAGACGAATTTATAAAAACTTTCTTAATTAAAATAATCAAATTTTGCCAAAATGTGAAGTAATGGCCCATATAAATTATTTAACACGTTCACTGCTAAGGACGCACATGTGAGCTTGGCACTGAACACTACGAGAAGCGGCCGACGCATAGTGCATTGCGTGCTTCGCACGCCAACCCCCATGTTGGGAGTACTTTCAATGCACAATGCATTGCGTGCTTCGCACGCCAACCCCCGTATTGGGAGTGCTTTCAATACAAAGTGAATTTTAAGCCTATGTGCTATGGACGCACATGTGCGTCCACTTTAAAATATTAGTGATTATTACGTAGAAAGGTTCAAAAATAAAAAATAAAGTAATTTCTACTCATTTAGACTATAAATATAAAAAATAAAAGGTCAGCTCCTAGCATAGGAAAACGAAATTTGCGTAGCAGTAGACGTGTTAAAGCAAAAAGGCAATTAATTATATATCTCTCGTGAATTAAACAGACTCAAACATAAGGAAAGAACCAATCATTGAGTTTTCAAAACATCTTTTCTATACCACCGTTTATATTTCTGAATATGAAACCACTTAAAATGTTTTAAAGTAGGTGAACTATTTCAAGACTTTAGACATTTTTGCTGGATAGTCGACTGTGGAAATGATTTAATCTTAAAAATCGAATACATAAAAGTTATAGAAAAACATGCTATTGTACTGAATTAAGATCATAATACACAATAACAAATAAAACGATACCGTAAGCAACCAAGCAATAATTAAATTCTTTATATAAGGAACTTTAGTTAAATATTTCGAAATGAATTAGTTATTTTTAAAATAGTTTTTTATTATATTTATCGTGCTAAAAATTTAACGACTAAAATTAACTCAATTCCTGTTGGTTGTTCCATAAGTAATACGACCAAGTGAACTGAATTTTCCGATTATTATAGGCTATGTCTAAAGTGTACGAATAAGTATGACATGCTTCAATAATCAACGCGATTGATTTACCTTTTTGGGAATTATGTTTTGGAAAGTATTTCCTTTGAGTGGAGAAATTCAGTTATGTGACTGCAGTGGTCCTATTATTTTTCTTATTGTTTTAAATGTATTGTTTGTAATGAAACATAATTTTGTATGCATTTAGCATTAACGTTTTCTGAATTGTTATATTAACTATATTTGAATCTCTATATTTGAATAAAATTTAATATAAATTTAGAATTATTAATAAATTTTTTGCTAAATGTTAAATTGGAATTTGTATTGTAGGTTGCATTTCATAGTGTAGGCTAAGTATCCTTAAAATAAGGAGCAGGGAGAAGGAAAGGAGATAACAGCAAACAATATAAATAATAACAGCGAAAAGTAGGCTGATAACAATGATATTTTTCATTTATAAATATAAAAGAAGACATAAAACCAATTTAAAATAAAGTTGTTACGAATAATTGTACTTAGTAAGTGAATGAAAATGGGCTAGAAGCGTAAGTCATAAAACTCAAACGCAAGCATATGTGATCATAATTAGAAAAATATATTTCTTTAGCAAACTAGAAGGAATGTATATACACATAATAAAGTGTTTTTCATACACATCTTGTTAGAGAATTTTAACGCAGTGCCAGTTTGAGTAATAAAATCTGATAGGCAGTATCGTATTTAGTAGATAATGTTTCACTATCAATATTTTGTACAAAACAATATAATAATAACGGTTGTTATTGAGGTACTACTTCAGAAATTTAAAATGTTCAGAAGGATTAAAATTTTATATTTGATAATACATCAATCAGCTGCAAGACAAAATCTCCTGAAAACTTTGACAAACCTTTATGTTTGGGTTTTTAAAATTATTTAGACCTATATATCTTACTCTTTAATCAGGTATACTTATAAGTAAATATTCTATAAACTGGCTATGTAACCTTTAACAGCTAGTATAACTAACGGGTATGATTGAATCTGTCAACTTCTCATAAAATATAAACTAAATGGACAAACCCAGTTTAATTATTTATCTTAATAGCAGCAGATACCTAGAATTGAGACCTAACCCACTGGGACGTTTTAATATCGATATAACCTCGGTTTTATGACGGTGAAATCTTTCCTTAAATCCTTCTGTCCGTCTACAAAGCCAATAGACGCTTGTTCCTGTGGGTATCCTATTTAGGGTGGTTTTAATACCGCAAGGGTGTGATTTTTACGTCCGTTTAGAGGTGTTGATTTTCATTCGGTTTCCAGTTGTGTTACAGTGTTGTGTGATTTCTGTGAATCTTTAGAGGATTCAAGACGGTGGTGTAAACATGAGGTTTAAAACGATCGCCTGCTTTAAACGTTTCGCCTACTTTATATTGTTGGACGCCGTTATGTTGTTCTCCTGCTTTAAACGGTTCGGCTGTTTAAACATTACAGTAATGTATGTCGTAAATAGAAAGAGGTGGAAATAACATATACTTTATTTAATTAACTTATTGCCAATATATAATACAACACAAAATAAAATTAATTAATTGACATTTTTGAACATTGATTTAAAAATCGAACATTATGGATTTGTTTAAAGATTTGCGTTTTAAGGAACAAGAATATGAAGGTAAACTGTTTGAATTTATCAAAATAAATTTACTTATATTGTTATTACTATTATTTTTAAATTTATGCAACACTTTTGTAAAATGTATTACCTAAATCTTTAATATTTTACTCTTATCTATTTTAGAATTTAATATGATCTTGAGTTGTGTGGTGGGACAACAAATTATCGATCAGAAAAATGTTCAACATTTTAAAACATTGTAAAACATAGTTATACAAAAATATGCTTCCATTGTTTTAAAAGTTTACATCATTTTTACAAAAGAAGCCGGAATATTGGATACTAGCAATTGGGAAATGACAATGATTTTGTCAGATGCTGGTGTAATATACGATTTTTTAAAAATAAATCTATAAATATAAAATCGAAATACCACTCACTCACTCACTGACTGACTCACCACGATTTTTCAAAAACTACCGAACGGATTGAAATTAAATTTGGTATGTAGCTTCCTCTAGGGCCATAGGTGCTCACTAAGAAAGGGTATGAAAAATTTCGAAATTTTAGGAGGGGTTTGGGGGGATCAAAGTTACTAAAATCATAATTTCAGATATTTTATTATTATGACAATAGTGCTTTTATTATTTAAGGTCTATATATATATAAAAGCCAAATACCACTCACTGATTGAACACTTAAAAAGAATACAATTACGTTAAAAAGACTGAAAATACCAACCACCACGGGCAACGCCGTACGGGTCAGCTAGTAACATATATAACTAATAGGCCTACGTGTTTAGTTATTTGAAGTTTAAACGTGAAAAGTTTTTATACTTAGTTAAATTTTATTTGATTTTGAATTTGCTTTAAAAGTTTTTACGTTATTTATTTTATTTTATTAATTTTATATGTGTATACGTATATTATCTGTTATGTATTTGTGCAGCGAAGTTTATTATTCGTTTATTTGTGTCTACAGATATTTAATCAAAACTAACTTGTTATTCTGAAAATGCAGTTTAAAGTAGAAAGGACATTAAAAATATCTACTTTACTTTTTTCTTAACAAGAGAATGGTTTCAGGAATTTTAAAAAGCAGTAATTTTCAAATAAATTTAAAGAATTAATACAGATTCGATTTTATGGTATATATAAAATCTATTTTTTTCTAATAGGCTACGTAAGCATTAAAAAAAAAAGAAACAAGAATGTTTTTTTACGGTTGTATTTCTTATGCTGTATTACGGGATAGTACAAGGGATTAGCATGGTGATTATCGTAGATTTTATTAGGGTGCAGGCTTGTTTCCAATTAGCGAGCAAATTAATTATCTCACGATGTGAAGTTTTATATCTGCAGTAGGTTTTCTTGATTAAACGTTTTTATATTCTTCTAAAGTATTCGTTTTTATTTGCTGTATACAACGTGCAGTTGATATTTTCAGTAGCAAGTTGTGTTAGACTACTACCAAGGAAAATCAATATCTGGTCTCCCAAACAGAGTGAAAAAAATTGGGTGTGCATTTGAACACACAATAGAATTGAAAACTTCTATACGAATTTTACAGCGTGTAAAATGAATATTGATTAACTACTGGATTTGATTAACATTTTATTTCCTGGTTAATAAATAAATAAAATAATTACAATTACGTGAAGTGACGCGAAACGGCGATTTACCTCCCTACAAAAAAAAAAAAAAAATAATAACCAACCTCGCTATAGAAGTTTTCACTTCAAAAACTTTTCTGTGTTGTCAGATTATATAATTGAGTCCACAATACAAATTTGTAATCAAATTCTACACCAAATTTAAAAAGTTTTCAAAACATCCGCAAAACATAGCCTTCGCTTTCATTTTTGTTACTCATTTCAGCGAGCTCCCTTTTGCATTTTTATTAAACTTCTCCTATAATACTGCCTTTGTTGAACAATATTCTCACTTCATCTCCAAAGTCTTTCCTTCATCTTTCTTTAACCCCTCCCATACTCGTCGTGCGTGAGACAGGAACTACATATCAACACACGTCCACAAATCCCGCGTAGGCCTGGCTTACAAGTGCTCGCGATGGTTTCCAGATGCTATTTCCATCACAAGTGACTCTTCTATTTATAACCAAAGACGTAGGCCCCTCGGCCATGCTTACTGAGCTTTTAAACACAGTGTTAAGTACAGAAGAACGTATTCTCCGTTATTTGATGACGTTTATTTTGGGCGGGTGAAAATACGATTTAGATTAAACTCTTTAACTTTTATTGGAAAATAAAATCAGTAGATTGAAAAGTAGAACATCTCACTGAGATAAACTCAATTGTGTTAAAACCAGCTCTGTTTGGAAATAAAGAAAGTTCAGTTTAAAACTACCTACACTTTCGTTTGAAATTCCAATACGATTTAGATAGAAATGGTAAATTTTGGCAACGTGTGCTAATAAGAGAACAATGCGAAAACTTTCCTGATAATATCAGTCAGAAAACTTTTAATACTGAAGTTTTTGTAAACAATTTTCTGTGATATTTTATTTATTTATTTATTTTTACATTACATTTTATAATATAGCTATATCTATACAAACTGGTAACATTGTAAACAAAACAATACATAGAGACAGCTATAAAAAACAGGTAATATTTAGACTGCCTTAAAGCTAATTTATACCAACCTAATTACAAATTTAAAACTTTACATTATCATTTAAAAAATCATTAACATTGTGGTAAGCTCTCCCTATCAAAAAATCTTTTACACATTTCTTAAAAAAAAAACAAAAATTTTTAATTTCCTTAATGTGCGTATTGAACATTTAATAAATGATAGGCATTTCAAAATATAAAAAGATTCAAGTGTCAACAGTCTCAAATCCATAAAAATTGTTTTACATTAACTTGTTTTACATGCAACGGACATACTTTTTCTGAATTTTAAAAATTAAAATTAATCCTGTTGCACCTCTCCAAAGCAAAATTCCATATTTGCACGACAGAGCAAAAACTGCCATGGTAAATCATTAATCCGGTTTTAAAATAAATTGTATTTCTGCGACAGTTGGAAATATTGGGTAGCCTATTCAACTTTTTTGAAAGTATTTTAAAAAAGACTTCCAGTTAAAATTTTCGTCAATATAAGGACGGCCCCAAGAATTTTTCATATTTACGGAATTATGTTCTACACCCTGAAAACTGAACCTTAATTTCTATTGGCTGTCTACTCTGCCAAGATTGAAATTTGATGATTAGATATATTTAACATTTATCTTTAACCCGTTTGCAGAAAACCAACCAGAAAGTTCATTCTTAGTCCTTTCAGTTAAGACAGCTAGGTCCTTCAAATTTGTTGCTTTAACAACTGTAGCTGTGTCGTCAGCAAATAAAATAATACCAGGACTTACGTTGGACGCGCTAAATCATTTATACAGGGTGGAACAAAATTAGTGTTAAAAACTTCGGGAAATGGTTCTATGGGTCAAAATAAATAGAAAATCGAGAGTAATATTTTTTTCAAAAACGCTTCCAAATATCCGATATTTTGTTTCTTTTACCAAATAATTAATATCTAGAGAACGGTTTAACCGATTAAGTTCAAAAATGGCATGAAGTTTAACCTAACAACGATCTATCTTAAGCAAAATAAGCGATTATATTCAATCATGCGCTTTAAAATGTGGCTGTTTGAAAATGTCAGACCTAAATTACTCAAAAACCATACATTTTAACAAAAAATGTCAAGTTACCTTGTTTGTAGCCCTTTTAATTCCCTATTGGATAATTTAATTTTCAAAACAATCGGATGAAGGATACTAGTTAAGTTAAAGATTATGACAGCAAAATGTACATACAATATTGTAGTATTTACTGTGTTGGTGTAGGATGCCGGGTTGAATAAACCAATAATTACACATAATTTAGCTTTATCCTTCATCCGATTGTTTTAACAGCTACACCAACCGATAGTGAATCAAAAGGGCTAAAAAAGTGTCTTGATTTACGGGTTTTGAGTAATTTAGGTTTGAAATATTCAAACAGCCGCCATTTTTAAATGCATGATTGGATATAATCGCTTATTTTTCTTAAGATATATCGTTGTTGGATTACACTTTAAGACAAGTTTGAACTCAATCGGTTAAACCGTTCTCTAGGTATTAATTATTTAGTAAAAGAAGCAAAATGGCGGATATTTGGAAAATGAAGCGTTTTCGAAAAACTATTATTCTTGATTTTCTATTTATTTTGACCCGTAGAACCGTTTCCCGAAGTTTTTAACACTAACTTTGTTCCACCCTGTATAAATTGAAAATATTGAAAATAAAAATGGTCCCAAAATTGATCCTTGTGGAACGCCACATGTCTTTCTGAGAAGATATATATTTCATATTAGCTTTATACAGCACAGTTCTTTGTTTTCGTCCAGACAAGCAAGATTTTATCTAACCATGGATAAATTATTCGAAAAGT
Organism: Philaenus spumarius; assembly: GCA_018207615.1. Taxonomy (NCBI): domain Eukaryota; kingdom Metazoa; phylum Arthropoda; class Insecta; order Hemiptera; family Aphrophoridae; genus Philaenus; species Philaenus spumarius. Next base: position 120,146 of record JAGFPH010000808.1, read on the forward strand.
TATAATATTTTAATTTGTCTATTAAGATATTGTATACAACATAATCGAAGGCCTTTGATATTGAACAAATACCAACAGTACTTCATGATATATAATTATGAAAGTGCGTATCTAGTATTGGACATAAAAATCTGTGTGAATAGTCATTGTAGAGGTCTCTACCTAAGCTACATACAGAGTGTTCTCAAAACAATGTTCAAATTATTGATTATTAGACTATATAATTTAATTCGCCAGATAAAAATGCCAACATAGACTTTTAGGCTGACTTTCACCTATAGTAAAAACATCTGCGCATTAAAAGTTACATTGTGAATATTCGCATTTATTTTTAACTAGCTGGCCCGATCCGGCTTTGCACGGATAGACAAATTAAAGTTAAATGCATATTAACAAAAAATATATTATATCAATAAATATATTACACTATGTATTTCTTTTGGGGATTTTTAGTAACTTTTACCCCCCCCCAAACCTCCGCTAAAATTTATATTTAAAAAAAAACTCTTTCTTAGCGAGCACCTATGGCCCTAGGGGAAGCTACATACCAAATTTAGTTCCAATCCGTTGGATGGTTTTAGAGAAATCATGATTTTGTAACTTTGACCCCCCCAAACCCCCCTAAAATTTCGAATTTTTCGAAACCCTTTCTTAGCGAGCATCTATGGTCCTAGAGGAAGCTACATATCAAATTTCATTCCAATCCGTTTGGTAGGTTTTGAGAAATCGTGATTTAGTAACTTTGATCCCCCGAAACCCCCCTAAAATTTCGAATTTTCAGAAACCCTTTCTTAGTGCGCGTCTAGAGCCTATAAAGAGTATTAGTGCCAAATTTCATGTTTGTAGGCCTCGTAGTTTAGGAGAAACTGTGATGAGTCAATGGTATTTGGCTTTTATAAGTATAGATGAATAGTTGCATAAGGATTTGCTGGATTGTTATCAATTAAAATTAAGTTATTGGATCAAATAAACATAATCAACTTTAATAACAGTTTGGATTTTGTGAAACACTTTTCTGTAGCTTAGGATGACCTTTGAAATAACACCGATCTAAAAATTATGCTGAGTAGTATTTGGAATATAGGCTACAGTGTTGTCCGATGTGTTAAAAGTTAACCCAAATAAAGAGGGCGAAAAGCATGAATACCAAATATTACGAAAATGGAAGGACATAAGAAGAGAAATTCAAGCGCGGTAACTCTACGTCAGATGACAGGTTGAGATGTCTGTATAAACCGAGCGAAACAATTTGACTCGTTGCATCATCGGATTTTTGTAGTTTTTCTAGATTCTGGACTGTAAAATTAAAAAATTTTAACGTAACTGGTTAGGAACCTGTCATAGTGTCGTAAATTCGTCTAGGAGAACAGGTCCTTTTTTAATAGAAACTGTAACGTGTGAATGCAAATGTATCTAGACTTCACAGTAATGCCAACATTACCTAAGTGGTGCACAAATAAAACTACAAATTAACATCTCTTTAGTTCTAAAAAAAAAACAAAACATGAAATAGGAATACTCTATACAAAGGCAACCATACGAATTGTTATCTAGTTAATATTACTGAACTGTGAGCTCTGTTTAAGGCAAAAAGTACAGATAATTTCACATTTTTATATTAAAACATATTTAGTACTAGGGGAGCCCCCTGCGTGCCCCCGTTATGCTTCTACACACATCGTTATGTTATGTTTGCTTTATAATAAAGGTGCAGGATTAATAATAACATCAAACCTAAGGGTGCGTTCACAAAGAAAGCTGGTTGCAAGTTACTTGTTTCTAAGCGCTTGTTTCCAGCGCTTGCAAGCGCTTGTGAATAGTTGTGGGTGTTCACAACAAAAGCTTGCAACTTTCATTCCGAGAATGTCTTCCTCAATAGATAATTACTGAAAACACCTTTTCCATAACCTAATATAATAATATATAATATATAGATAATAGATAAAATAGCTTTTTGACCTAAGGTCTCTTTGCCAGTGGGGAAACACTTTAAAAAAGCTTCTGAGATACTCTTTGCCAGATAGAGGTTTAAAGATAACAAAAAGCTATTAATTATTACAAATGACGTAATATACAAATTACATTGAAAGTACAATTATAAATGAATCAATACAAGTAGACAAATTGTTATTTATAAACTTTGAAAAAATATAGGTCTGTGGCGTATCTTATAAATTATAAATTTTCTTACCTTCAGTGTTCATTTCCAAGGCTATCTCTTTCCAACACTTATCTATGTAAAGTCTATTTGAATGTTGTTTGAGACGTTTGTCCCAAATAGGCCCTCTTTTAAATATTTGAGAAATCAATTCATCGAGATCCATGTTCACTGCGAGTTGTGAGCGAATTGACTGCTACCAGCGCCGGAAAACAAGTATCAAAAGTTCTTGCTTGCCGGTCAGCGCTTGTAGCAGGCGCTTGCAAGTCGGAACAAGCGTTGTCTCTGAACACACAAACTTGATACAATGAAAACTTTTTCTCGCGCCGGTCAGCGCCGACAAGCGCTTGTTGGCAAGCGCTTGCAACCAGCTTTCTCTGTGAACGCACCCTTATATGGTAAATAAGTAATGTTCAAATCAAATTAATTTGTATATTTTATAACAGCGGTTATATTAAATGTTAAAAGAACCTGCAAGACTCAGATCAACACTTTAATAAGAACCTAACCTAAAAGTTAGAAATACAATTAATTGCTTCACAGTTTAAAATCAGTTCTTAATGGAAATATTAGAGCAAACAGCTGATTAAACCATAAGCATGTCATCCATAGTTTCGATTTATTACAAAATAGTATAAATTAATAGTGATTTTAATTTGTGGATTACCCAATTATGTGCACAACGGTGATGTGTTCATTGTGTATTGTTATTGAAAATGGGCTTTAATAATGTATAGCCGTAATTTGTTACTTTTATGTTTTGCGTCACTACATTAACACAATCTCAGGTTAGGTTTGGATCAATATGAATGGATTAGACTTAGAAACAGGATTTCATGTTACACTTTAGTTTCGTATGAAATGCATTTAGATTAGCTTTATTTGAACCTTTAATAAATTAAGATAGAGCCAATAGAGCTCTGTATAGGTTGTAGGCTTAGGTTGGTTACCCTTCTGACATCGGAACCCCCAATAAAATACTCTCATTTCATGTATGTTGCTTAATACAGTTACATTTTGAAAAAGGAAATTTTTTAATTTAGTTTTATATAAATTAATATAACTCACTTTCTTAGAGTAGGTTAATCCATGTAAAGGCAATGTAAAATCCGTGGTAGTCCTGTATTTTAAACAATAAGTAGGCTACGCAGTTCAGTTTCCAATGCTTCTGAAATGTACTATAGTTGTTGAGTATGCGGTGTCAGTTTGTGCATCTTACCCAATAGAGAACTATGTCCATTGTTCTGAAATAATAACAGTTAATATAGCTAACCATGTTTGGATTAAAATTGAATATTTGTAAATGATAATTTTAGTTAAGCCTGACACATATAAACGACTAGTGAACCCGGCAATGTTACAATATTGCTTGATTTAAATTTAAAGGTACTTATCCCATTTCATCCCTTTGACTTAAGCAATCGAATTGCAAATGTTTTTTTTATCAATTTTGAATAATTTTATCTTTATATTTTGTAGGATGATAGTCCAATTTTATTTTATTGTATAGGGGTAGCTACCCTATTTAAATTTAATTGTTTGTAGTGACCATATTCACTAAAAACTCCAGGAACTAATATTTCTAAATTTTAGTGAAATTAGTTGAGTAGTTTTTGAGAATGCAGAAAAAATAATTTTATTACTATTCAATTGTATGGGTGGTTATTCTATTTCATCCCTTTGACTTAAGTAATCAAGTTGCAAAATTTTTTGTACGTCCCTTAAAAATATTATCACATAATGTTGCTTTAAAGCTTGTAGGAAGCTGGTTTAATTTATTGTATGGGGGTAGCAGTCCCATTTAAACCCATTAGACTGTAGTAGGCCTAATTGTAACGTATGCTATAAACACTCCTGGCAATGATATGAATAAACTGTGAAGTTTTTAGCGAAATCGGTCCAATAGTTTTTGAGTGCTAGGCTTATATGAATATCACAGGTTATATTTACGAATTTTTAGAATGGACGCAAAATGCATCGCCGTTGACTGGACAATTATTTTGGTAGATTAATATATTTAAAGTTAATTAGTTTTTTGTGTGTCCTAAAACCATTTAAAAATCATCATCTATAAAATTTGCAAAACTGCATCGATGATTCGTTTTGTTAAAAACAGAGTTTTAATTAAACTAAAAATATAAACTTTCGTAAAACTAATAGGGGGCAAATTTTAAAATTTAACTTTTATTAAAACCGTTTTGTAACAAAGAGAGCACTTAAAAACTTCTATCATTCCTGGGTAATAAAATATAATAATGTATTACCATAACGTCTTAGGACTAACATTGGGTACACAATATTATAAATATGCATGGTTTTTGACAGTAAATCAGTTTTCTTTTACCAACAGTAAAATCTTAGCCGTTAAAATAGTAAAAACAAATAGTATAATTGTTTTGTAACGTTAGTACATAATATAAAAATATTCGTAATTGAAAATACTGAATTTCCGCCATTTTTAAAGTAGGCTATATCCTTATTTTTTCCGGTATATTTTTAGTTGCGTAAAAGTTATGTAAATAATGCATATCTTTTTTAAATGTTATTTACTACCAAGGTATCATTTATTTTTATAAATAAATTAATCGTATCCAGACTGGAAGTTCGAGTAAATGCCGTGCTATATATTTACAGCCTAAGCTATATATGCTTAGCAAATTTTGAAAAACTTAAAAAATGACTCACAATTTCTCTAGTTACAGTTTCATGTATAGGCAGATTGTGTTCTTTCAAATGTTAAACTCTCTTTTTACAGCCCTCACCTACTTTAATTCGTCAGAGAAACAAATTTCGATAATATCCCATTAGCTAGACTCAGAAAGTAACTGTAATTGGACTATACGGGTCTAACAGGTTGTTTACAGTCTATCTAGGAAAGTTACTGCTTTACACTCGTGTTTACGGCACGGTGTAAACATATTTGGCCGTACGGGAGCGCTGTTTGATTGTCAAGTTATGGCCGCCATTACAATTGCTTTTAATACGGCTATTCTATTTTTAAACCCGCGTGGGTGGGGTCCATTAATGCAGGCCTATAGAGGTGCTATTGACTACCTGTTTGGTTTTGTCAAAATATGTGGTTTTTGTGACTTTACGCAGGCCTACTGGTTTTGATAGATTTATTAGGTTATTGATAAGCGTTTTTAAAACGTATAGCCCGTGTTTCGACTGCTTATATACATTCAATGTATATAAATAACAATGTAAATGTCCTTTTGTTCAAAATCTCAAATCTCCGAAAGTTCTTCATGTAAGCATGTTTTTATATACTTTTTGAAAAACAGCAGCTTCTATTGAACAAAAAAAAATATATATACTAAATATTTTACGGCATTGGGAGAGTCATACTAAATAATAAATAAACATGTTTATTGTTGATACAGTAATCAGCTGTTAGCTTTAATATTTCCATTAACAGCTGATTTCAAACTTTGAAGCCATTATTGGTATTTCTAACTTTTAGGTAAGGTTTTTAATGTAGATCTGAGCCTTGCTGGTTCTTTAAGGTTCTGCTCCAGTAAAAGAAAAAGCAACCGCTCCAGCGCTTCACCGTATATAGCTGTACCTAAACATTGCAATTTCTTGCAGCTGAACGCTTTGACAATGCCTAATTTAAAACCATTTTATAAATCCATCTTTTGTAATTGAGTGCTGAAAACCCCCTGAATATTCGCTATAAAATTGCGGACCTGGTTTGCGATTCACTTTTAATTAGGATACATTTTTTATTGTATGAGGAAAAACGTTCAAACATTTTACTTAAAAAATTTCAATTACGTGACGAATGAACGGGATTCAAAAAAATGTGAAACTCAAAACGGATGCGCATTGTGACTGTGGTTAAAACGAGAATTTACAAACAATTTTATGATAAAAAATAAACGAACTAAATGGTTTTAAATTTAACAATGCTCTTACGGGATAAAAATCCAAGATGGCCGCCACTAAAACAGTCCCAACCTTTATTGTAATTGCTATTATAAAATATCCGAAATAATTTTATTTGGACATTTAACATTATTTACCATCTTAACTTTGGAGTTATTAATATTACAACTTTATTATAAAAAAAACTACACAATTATGTGTAGCCTATAGAAGGTTCCAATGGGATTAGCGTGCCGAGCACGCAGGGGTCTCCCCTAATTAACTAATGTAAAAGTTAAAAAAGTTAGGTATTGTGCTTAAGAAACGTTTAAAGGAAACACAATTTTTTAAATACCGAGTATTTTTTATTTTAAACTTTCTTTGGCGACGAAATTTTGTAGTATAATGTTTAAAGGGAAAATTTTGATTTGAAAATTGCATTCAATAGATTATTTAAAAGAAATAGATTATTAAATTAGTAGCCTACATATACATTGCGATAATTTTATCTTCGATTCGTGTAAACTTCAAAAATAAGTTTTACCTTGATAATAATTTCATTAGTCTAGAATCGAGGTCTCTAAATTGTAATATAACTAAGGGAAACCCCGTTGGAACCTTCTATACACATAATCATGTTATGTTTTCTCTATAATAAAGGCGTACGATTAATAATAACCCCAAACCTAAGATGGTAAATAATGTTAAATGTTGAAAACAAATTATTTAGTATGTTTGATAACATCAGTTATAATAAAGGTTAAAAGAGCCAGCAAGGCTCAGGTCTACACTTTTATAAAAACCTAAACTGAAAGTTAGAAATACAAATAATTGCTTCAAAGTTTGAAATCAGGTTTAATGGAAATATTAGAGCAAACAGCTGTTTTATCTGCTATTTTATTCAATTGGTTTCTACGGCAATGAATGTAATTACATGTGTTGGTTTATCAGTTTAGGCCTAAAATAAGAATTTTTAAGACGAATTTATAAAATAAGCCTAATGAAATAAAAAATGTTTTTATAAAAATGAATTGTAGCCTAGGGGGCCTATGTTACTCAGGTGAAGCTTTTTATTAGTAAAACTATTTTGTAAGTTGGTTCAGTAGTTCTAGAGATTACCCCCCTACATACAAACAAACTAATTTTACCTTTTTATAATATTAGTGTAGATATAGCCAATGTAAAACAGCCTAGTAAGATATAATTTAGGCTATGTAGGCCTACAAATAAAATAGCCTGTTAATACTTTAGCCTGTTTAAAAGTTCAGTTCAGTTTGCATTTGCTTGTGTTAAATTGTGTTACATCATTTAGTTACTTTAAGTATACGAGTAGGCTACTACTTATACATGGTCATTATAACGATAATTTTACTTTAATTACTTTTTTTAATAGGCTACAATAAAAAAAACAACCATAGGCCTACAGAAGGAAAAAGTTTACCTTTTTTAAAAAAAAAAAAAGAAAAAGAAAATAATGACATTTGGGTTAACTTGGAGGAGATAGAGAAGATATGTAGACATATTTTGTTTAATTTTTATTTACAAATGTTTTCTTTTTCTAACATTATAATCCTTAACATTTTACCTAATTTACAACATCTGCATATAAATAAGAAACGAACAGAAACTACTTTGTAAAGCCGCATTATAAAATATGATCTCCTCAACCCATAAAACATCTAATTATTGTAAAACTCATAAATCATTATTCCAGCTTTAAAACATTTTTCAAACAATGTTAAACTCGGTTATGACCAGTTTTAAACGAACACCGCCTATTTAACCGATATTCTTACATTTAACAAAAAAGCCTACCCTCGATACGATACAATGTATCGTGCAAAACATACATACTACAAATCCAACACAAACCCGGTCCGCTTGTAAATTCATTTGTTTTCGTATTGTTCAAGTTTTTTTCCTTCTTTTTACTGTTTCCACGTTGACTAGGGATTGGTCCATCCGGTGCCATGGCAACGCGGCCCCCCACCTTCCGACCGGTGACGTAGGCAACATGGGGCATAGCGGCAAAATCTGTTCATTATCCTAACCTTTTATCAAACCAAACACAACTAGAACCCAACGCGTGTTATTACATCCTATAAACGTTATTGTGTTATGTTCTTTATTTGTTTTAAAGTGTTTTCTTATTTTATTTCTGTGTTGTTTATTGTTTTCGATTTTTTAAATTTTTCTCACATTACTAGTATGTGCTGTTTGTGTTAGAATTAAAATCCAAATTCGTACAGGTAAGGTTGAGATAATTATTATATTAATTAGTCGGTGTAATTAAGCGCAATTGTAACAGGCAATGTGTTGATTTATGAACGCTTTACTCAGGGAGCTATCAAAAAGTTAGGCATAGAACCCATAAACATTTATAGGCTATAAAATCGAACTGCTTACACGATTTCCCTTAAGTGCGTGTTACTTCTGTACGCTAAATTACCTGTTCTGAATTGGGTACATTGTGCAATATTTCAATTCAATTTTAAACTTTATTTCATTCGTTAAAATTTAAAGGATAGGGGTCTATGCAATATTTTGAATTAACGTAGAATGATCTTTCCAGAATTGTCCATTTATTTTTTGTTAGCTAAAATAATTTTACTTTAAAAATAATCCATTTGATTTCATCAGTAGGCCTATTATGTTAAAATATATTGTTCTGTCTTATAGTTTTCTTAAAGTTAAATTGTTGTGCCTCGAATGAAATACCGTAGGCTATGTTAATAATTTAAAAAAAGTGATGTATGCTGATATTTGATTAAATTATGAATTTATCTTAAGTACTAATACATTTAATAATTCACGTTTGATTTAATTTTTAAGTACCTATATTTTATATTTTTTCGGCCTTATTACAATCTTACTTTTTCTGACTTGTAGGCAAAATAAAGCCTTCACTTTTTTAATTACTGTAGGTATATTTATTCCAAATGTATGCTATTAAGCCTTTACTATGAGAATAGATTACAAATCGAGTTTATTAATGTTTTCTTTTATTTGCAAATTAATGTTACTTTAAATAATAATTGCAGCGTTATTTGTTATTATGTATAACAAATATTATTAGTATATGTATTATATTAGGGCTATGTTTATTGCATGTTTAAGGTTAAATGTTATTTTTATCTTTTCATGCCATTAAAAGAAAACCAAATATTTTATTATATTTACAAGCCTATTAAACTTGAACTTTAAAATAGATACAAAATATTTTAACATCTTGCTTTTTTCACACTTGAAACGTACATTTTTATAAATCCAATCATTGCATAGAACAACATTTAAAGTTCTGTTGCCATTATTTCACCAAACAAATATGCATAGCATGTATTTCCTGCATTTAAATTAATTTGTTGTTTATTTAAGTTTGAAATATTGTTTCACTCTATTAAAAATTAAGTATTGCATTTAGTATGCTTTAGTATTGCTGACCTTTGTGGATAAATACATACATAGGGTAGACATCATAGTTCAGATCCAGTTATCCTACAATAATAAAAAGGTGTATTATTGAAAACACTTAACAAATGTATCATTACAATTTAATTATAGCAACATTATTCATGAGCTTTAATATATATAACATTTATATTGCATGTCATTCCTCCAAAATAAACCAGGTGAACATTGAATGAATAAAACATGGGTGTGCTACAGGATATGTTTTTACGTAGTTTTAAAACTTTAATTAAATCTTCTAATTACAGGCCTGAGTTGTATTAAAATTATTTTTACTAATTTCTATTTTACTATTTCTGTGTAATTGCTGATTTGTTTATTCAAATTCAAAGGTAGCATAGGTCTACAATTCTTAGCCTAGCTGGTAGAATTGTTAATTATTTGAGACAAGTAGGCCTATAGCATTCGTTTGAAATCCAGAACTTAATCATTTATGTTCAAGTAATTCAGGTCTTTCTAATAATAATGATATTGTTTTAAACAGCAAACATATAAATTTGCATACCTTTCAGTTGAACTTTTAAATCGTCGGAAATGTCCAGATACAGTATATTCAAATGTAATCTAATTACCACAGTTGCACACATTTTATAATTTTAAATAACCAAACATTTTTTTAAAATATGGTTTGAAAGTAGGAAACGTTATTCCAAAATTTTGGTACAACTATTTGTTCAGGTTTATCCATTAATAATTTTACAAAAACACAACAAATAGCCTATTATAAAACAGCTATTCTATTTCCATCCGGCCTATGTTTTTGTATGGAGGCCTACACTTGCACCTGAAATGTTTGGACATTTAAATGTAATCTTACAACCTAGCTACCAATAATTTATTATATTTTAAAAATTAATTATTTGCGAATTTTGTTGATGACAGGAAACGTATTTATTTTATATAATAGCCTAGGTAAAGGCTACAATCAGACAATTGGTCATCTGTGTAGATTGCGGATGAGTTGTTCAGATCTAAGAATAAAAAATAAAAAAATTATGAGCAATTAAAGAAATAATTTGCCTACAAAATCTTTCCGATTTAAAACAAAAAAGGTAAATAAGTAATAATGTTTCGGTTAAAAATGTTATTAAATTTCCATAATTTCTGGGCTTTCTTTTAAAGGCACTCATTTTACAAATTTGTAGAAATTGTTTTAAAAACAGAAATCGTTATTCATTTCATGTAATTGGTATGACATAAGACAAATAGATCAATGGTAAATTGTGTAGACTTTTAGATTTAGAGTTTTCAAAATATAGGTTAAGTATAGCCTACAGTAGAAAAAATAGGTTGCTCTATATCAAGCTTTGCGCTTTAAAATTTTTACTGTACTTAAATAAGTAATAACCTCTTTTGGTTTGACATAAGTATTAAGTAGGCTCTGGGCTCAGTATTGACCGCAATCATTAGGCCTACTTAAAATTACATCTTAGTTAATCTAATAAAAGACAAGGATACATTACTTAAAATATTTCTAAAATAAAGGTCTCAAATAGGTTGTTCATGGAGGTGTGATGATATTATTCCCCAATAATGTTTGTTTAAATACATTTTTAAGAAAGGCCCTAAGTTGTAAGCAAGTAAAGCGTTCGTTTACAATCTTACCACCGAATGTAACTAACATATAGCCTACATTCTTATAAAATTATAGAGTTATTGTAAAAAACGGTTCTAATTATGTAAAAACTTATCAGTTACAAAGTATTTTAAAAAAACCCACATATTTCTAACCCCTATATGTTTGTGTTGTTTCCTAGGTTTTACTAAGGCTATTGAGGAGAACATTTTGTGTATATTATAATTATTTAAACAACACAATGCTTCAAAACGTTTAGTAATAGGCTAAGCTTTATTATCAGGCCTCTGTGTTTTGAGTTTTATCGCTATAGAAAATTAGTTCTGTTATGTAGATGAATTATTCTCCGAATAAAAAGGGGTGACATTGTTAATATTACCAATGCAATACTCAGCATATAGTAATTTCGAGTACAAGGCCAAACAAGATGAAAAGATGAAACTCTTTTTCGAGACTTCGGCTCGCGTTTTTTTTTTTTTTTTTTTGTCAAGCAGGTCACGTTGCTGTCACGCTAGAAAGCTCAGAAGCTTTTCAACTCTCTGCAATAAAATTACGAAGATTTTGGCACCACCAGTTTTCTCCGACGTCTGTGAGTGCATATATCATGTCCACAGACAGACTCACATACAGCCACACGGACACAACATTTTTGTATTGCTTTTTCGTGTTCAGAGACCTCGAAAACGTCGGGAAAAGTAATAAAAAATGGGTTTAAAGTTTTTAGAATATTTGCAAGATTTCAATACTTCGGTATTTTAATGCGAGCAAAAGTAATTTAAATAAATAATAGGCTTACTACAAAATCTGCAACATTTTAGAAAGGATGGAAACTCTAGTGGTAACAATTTGTCCTTTATTCCTTCAATACCAAGACTGTATCGAGGGTGACTTAAACCCACCCTTATAAATAGCTTAAGAATAATAAAACAATAAAATTTGAATGCAAAGTCCTTGTAAGGCGAGGGAGACGCGGGGGTGGGTCATGAATACATTAGAGGGCGGTTGTTCATTGTGAAGAAGCCCATTAGCTTTTGGTCGAGGGATAAAAACCGTACAGAAGACGAAAGGGGGGTGGAAAAGAAAAGCAAACAATGTAAGGGTCGTAAAATGTTCTTAGCGAAACTTATCGACGGGAAAGTAGGAAGTTCCCGATATCATACAAACTCCTTGTACACGCGAGGGTCTGCTGAAGAAATTTTACAATTTTATGGCATTTTTTAAAAAGTTTGATATTGTGATTCGGCTTATGGAGAATTCAGAAATTTACACAATTTGAGGACTCATTTTCAAAAAATTTAGTAAAAAGTTTATATAGGCATAGTCATTGGGTTTTTCCGCCCATCCACAATGTCTTGAAATAAGTTATATTAATACTGTACTTTTTAAATAAATAAGATATTGCGTTCAGGTTAGGAGTAAGCCTAGAGGAGTGCCGAAAACAAATTCAGCACTTTTTTTTTAAATCGTGGTTTTTTAAAATATGGAATGTCAAATTACTGTACTATATAGAAAATCGTTATACTTACATAACATGCAAAACAGATTTGTCCTGACACACAGTTATTTTTGCTAAAGTTCAAAAATTAAAATCGAGTTATCTTCATAATTTCATGGTGGATAAACTGGCTTAGATCACAATAGAATCGAATAATGTTAGAATTCTGATGAAGTTTTGAATTTTTGATAATAATGATTCATGGAACGTTACAATTTGGACCATAACCATTTGGAAATGGCGAATAACGGTTACAATGCCTTTATTAATAAAATAACAAATTACGATAAATAAACAAATACATCAGAATTTGATGAAAAACCTCCGTCCCTCAAATAAGGTGCGCACGATATTTGGAGATTTAAATGGTAATAGGCCTACTATTTTATTTCATGTAATAACGCAATGTATATTTTCAACGGTGGGTAGACAACTGTATATTTTGTTATTAGTTCTTATTTAAACAAATATTTGTTACAGTAAATCAACCTCAACAGTTTAAGTAACGACTTTTTGGTTTAACTTAATTAGAAATTAAACAGGAAATAAATAATAAAAACTTTCTAACTTTTCAAAAGCGTTACTCTCCAGTAGTTAATTCACATGTATTTTGAAATACAACATTCTACAGAAATATAAATTTGTAATTTTGTTTTTGAAATACAACATTCTACAGAAATATAAATTTGTAATTTTGTTTTTGAAATACAACATTCTAAAGAAATATAAATTTGTAATTTTGTTTTTGAAATACAACATTCTACAGAAATATAAATTTGTATTTTGTTTTTGAAATTCAGCATTCTACAGAAATATAAATTTGTAATTTTGTTTTAAGGAGTGTATAAAATGTTTTTACGAAAATTGGAAAATATTTCCTAGATGATTTAACTGTCCATATTTTGACAAGTTCATTTTTGAAAAAAGAATAGTCAATTAAAAGACCTTTCAAATTTTAGATAAATCCTTTTAATTATAAGTAATAAGAGAATGAACATTTACATTTTGTATACATTGTAGATACATTTGTCCCAACAGAATGTAAATAAAGTTGGGGGACCTGACTGACAAATATTTGTATTTATACTAAAACCGTAGGATGAACAAACTTGTGCTTGTACATATTTCGGTTTTAGTATAAACTGATTTTAATTTAATGTGATAACAAAATTGATGTAAATGGGAGTAGTCAGCAATTTAAAAATATAGCAATTTACAAATAAACAAAAATGTTTGGTGTTGAAACGTTTATTACTTTTATAATTTCCATACAAAATAATAGATTTATATTTTACAAGCTGTAATTTTTTCTTAATATCAATTATGAACTTATGTAGCATACCTTTTTATTACTCAAGTAAAATTCATATTCTTGAGTGGCTTAATTGATTTTAACGAAATCTGTTGTTCAGTTTTGTACTTAAAAAAATCCGTATTCCAAAAAAAATTTACTGAAATTATTTTGTATTACTAGCATTATGTTTGTTTCTCATTGCATATATTTTAAACATATTTTAATAGGGCCTACAAATAATATAATTTTAAAAACAAATAAAAAATGGGTGTGATTTAGACCACACGTTGGAAGTGATAACTTCTATGACAGATTTTTATTTTTATCAGTATTACTATTAGAGGAGAATAAAGGTCAACAAATTACACAAGTCAATATATTGTCAAAAAATATTATATCATATTTTGAAATTTCATAATTATAATATTATAATATAGTAATAGTATTATAATTATAATATTATTATGCAATAATATTATAATTATTGTTTTAATAAGTATGCGAAAAATAGTGATCATTATAATGTAAGCAGTATTTATTTAGTGACTAATGATTTTGAGTGAGGTATTAGTGAATGCACTCTACATAGAATTCTAAGAATAATTCAATATGTAAGGGATAATTATTATAATATTATAATGACGTATTATAATATATAATGTGTCGTCTTCCCTCTACACGCGCTTACTGTCTAGGCCTATATATACTAGCCTATTAGCTGACAGGACAATGTTCGCTATTGCAATAATATGGTTACCTACAGCAAATGCTACATCTTAAAGTATTTTAGCTGATTCTGTGTGTATTTTGAGACAGTGGTTTTTTACCACTTGCCTATGAGCTTTTACGCGATTTGTATTAGAAAAACGCTTTCGTCTTTTTTTCCTTCGTGTTTTGGTATTTGTTCTGGATGCGACCGAACTGCATCAGATGATGATGTAATGTACACTGTTCTGATAGGGTTGGAAGTTGAGATATTTGGAGTTCATCGTCTGAAACCTGGGATTGGGAAGCTGACTGTATTTACTCCACACTAATATCCATTGAGTTGTCAGGTAAAGAAGGTATGAGACAAATGAAAACATCAAAATGGCCTCTTGTCAGTTCCCCAGTAAACCTTAGGCTCCCTACTCCCTCAATCGGTTCGCAAAAACCCTCCCACAACAAATAACCATCTCTGTACACCTGAAATTCATAAAAAATATTTCGGATGCTACTTGAATTTCACAGGAGGTTCCAAAAGTTACAGGTTTGCTCATATCCGCGATGTATTCTTTTTTTGTTGAATAAATATCTCCTATTACTTTTAAAGTATATGGTTCGAACCTGCGCCAATTGTTTAAAACATGACTAACAACTCTGGTCCTCACCTCAAACCCCAGTGAATCGTGTCATGTACAATTAAAGCCAAAGAGTAGAATAAGCATTGGGCATCTGGCCTAGAAGAAACTACTAGCCTAAGTGAGGAATAAATACTCCATTGACGTGTATGACCTACATTGTTGTAATATGAAGGTACATTTTATATTTAAGTGTGTAATAATAAGTTACAGTAAAATAAAAAAATGTAAAATATTACTTTGTCAAAATGTACAAAATGTGAAATTTTGTCTAAACTTACAAAACTTTGTTAGACAAAAAATCAATCTTCTTTACAAAACTTAAAACGCACAAATATAATAATTATTATAATTATCCCTTACATATTGAATTATTCTTAGAATTCTATGTAGAGTGCGTATGCATAGAATACTATACAGAATTACTGTATAGTAATACCTCACTCAAAATCATTAGTTACTAAATAAATAATGCTTACATTATAATGGTCACTATTTTCGCATACTTATTAAAATATAAAATAATTATAATATAATATTATTATAATAATTATAATAACGTATTATTATATACTATGAATCGCCTATTCCCTCTTCACGCTCTAACTTGTGTCTACGCAAAAAGTTTGCGTGACGCGAGATTTCAGAAACATAGGTCTAGTCAAGCGAAAGTATACCAACGGGCCAATAGAAGTTATTACTTCAAAAACCTTGTTCGAACTGAAGAAAATCCTTCACTCGTCATTTTTGGAACAAAAGACACAATTCCTTAGAATCATGTGTGGGTTGTCAAATAAAAAAAAAATCTAAAACTGAAAACCCGAAAACTGCCATCTGAACTCGTTAATTTAAAGTAATTTTCAAAATACTGGGTGTAACTATTAAAATTGAACTGATAATATTTTTATTTTACTTTTTATTTTATTATTTCTTTTAAACCAAGCAAGATAGGTAGGCTAAGCGGATTCAAAGATGTACAATTTAAATTTACTTTGTCAGTGAATTATTCAATTTAAGGATAATTAAGCAAAAGGCTATCTCATTTAAAATGGTTAGTGTTAATTTGTTGAGGAAGATGACAAAGACTTTTAATATCACCTATAGCCTAAGTAAAATTTTATGTAAAATGTTTAATTTCTCTTCTGGTTTTAAAATTAGTTTCTAATGATGGATTGTTCCAACCAAGAGGACTGGAACTATGTTTGCCAACTTAACTAAACATACAAAATTAGAATAAATAGGAACCCAGAACTATGCTACAAGGGTTAGTAACTCAATAGAAACATAGTATTACGGTTTTAGTATAAACTGAATTTAATTTATTAGGTAGCAAATTTGTAACAGAATTTTACAAAATTGTATATACAGGGGGAATAGACAGCAATTTGAAAATATAGTAGCCTAAGTTTAGTTAGTGTTAACACATTTATTACTTTTTAATTTGTTTAAATAATATAATTTCCAAACGTTGTCGTCAATTTCCTAACCTCAATGATTAAACACTCAATTGATTTTAACGAAATCTCTTGTTCTGTTTTATTATTTGAAAAGATTCTTAGTCAAAAACAATTTAACTATTATTTTATTTGTTCCTCATTACATATATTTTAAACATATTTTAATACAAATAATAGTCAACAAAGAGAAACAACATATAGTTCCCAGGTTAAATGTAAAAATATACAAACATTAATTACTTGATTCCTCATAAAGGAACAATCCCTTGCGTTGAAAACTGTGTGAGGTGTCAAATAAAATAAAATAGAAAAACTAAAAATAAAAATTCCAGCATAAAAAAAAAACTAATACTAAAAACACGAAAACTACCAGATGAACTTTTAATATTTAAAATTAAATATTATAATAACACTTATTTAAATTGTTTGTAAAATATCTCTTTTAAACTAAGAAAGATAAGAAGATTTAAAAATGTAGTATATAATTTAAATTTCACTTGACAGTGAATTAATCAATTTAAGCATTTAAGTGAAATGCTATCGAATTTAAATGGCTAATGCTTACTCCTTGATGTAGTTAAAAATAAATTAAAAATAGGCCAAATTGTATGTAAAATGTTTAATTACTCTTCTGGTTTTAAAATTAGTTTCTAATTATGGATAGTCCCAACCTACAGGACTAGATCTATGTTTACCAATTTACCTAAATTTAAAAATAAAAATAAATATCTAGAGTTAGTACTAGAGTTAGTAACTCAATACACATTGAAGGAGAGGAAATACTGTCTCAGACACGCACATTACATTCTCAGTTTAAAATATTTAGTTATTAAGTTTTGTTGTTTCTCTGTTTTGGGATCCTAGTTATTCTTATTTTAATTTGTATTTTTAGGTTGGTTGGCAAACATAGGCATAACCTTCTAGATTTATAGTTTCTTTTAATTCATATTACTTAGGAGTATGTCAGCGTTAGTATTTTATAGTTTGAGTTGATTTACACCAAAACTCAATTTTTAATTCGCTTAACTTTAAAACTCGCTTTTAATTTTTGTTTTTAAACTTTTTAAATGTCAAAAACTATAAAATAATGAAAACTATAAAATAAAAAACTATAAAAATTGTCGAAAACTAGAAAAAATAAAAACAATTTATAGTAGGCCTATGGAGTGAAATAAGAATAAAGTAATAAAAACGTTTAAATTAATTAAATCCCAGTAAAACACTTTCACATTAGTAACGGTTAGTTTAAATTTTACTGGTAAGTGTGAGATACATATAGGCTATTATGCATGTCAACATGGCGGCACAGTGTGGGAAATACACGAGCAACCAGCATAGTGGTGCATCCCGCATTGGTTGGAAGATTACAATAACGATTGACTTGTTAACAAATGTTAAGTAATTTGAACTTTAAATCTGAATTCAATTGTAAATGAAATTTATAAACTATGGCGTTTTATATGGGCTAAGACAGTCAGAGGAATTGTTAAAATTGACCAAGCATTCTACCCTGGATTTGTTTTTATTTAAATAGTTATATAAAAATGAAAAATAAATGCAAAGTAGGGGCCTATTGTGAGAAAATAAGTTTACTACAAGAGCAACTAAAAATATTTAAACTATTTAGCAAAACATCTTGTAAGAACAGAGAATTTGGCTATTGGAATATTTACATATAATAATTTAAATATATTACTTATAATAAATATCTAGGGTTACCTATAAATGTGTAGCCTATTGTTAATAGATAATATGTTTTATCTATCTATAGGCCTACTTATATTATAAAGAGGTAAAATTGTTTGTATGTAGGGGGCAATCTCTAGAACTGCTGGACCGATTGAAAAAATAGTTTTACTAATAAAAAGCTTCACTATTCCTAAAAAATAACAAAGACTATAATTAATTTTGATAAAAACATTTTTATTTCAGTAGACTATTTGTAAATTTAGTAGGAAAAATTCTTACGTTAGGCCTAGACTAATGAACCACCCATATTTCTTGAATGTAGGGATTTACATTCATTATCATAGCAATCAATTTAATAAAATAACAGATAAAACAGCTGTTTGCTCTAATATTTCTATTAACGCCCGATTTCAAACTTAGAAGCAATTATTTGTATTTCTAACTTTTAGGTCAGGTTTTTATTAAAGTTTAGACTTTTAAGGCTCGGCTCCCTACATTCAAAACGGCGAAGTTGGGTACCAATTTCAATGTTAAATAACCAAAACATACCTTCACTATTAAGCATATTTTTGTGTGGTTTTTGTCAAAAAACGAAAGCTGTGTTTTTTTTCTCAAAGTAAAATAGATTGTGGGTGTTGATTGCTAAGGTTTTTTGCAATATCTCGTTTTGCAACTGAGTAAAAAATGTATAAAGTTTACTATTTTTTATCATACATTTATGAAAACAATAACACGGTTTTTGAAAATGTATTTAGCAATTAACATCCGCATATGATAGTACTTCAAAATGAGACCAAATTTTTAAATTTATTCCACGAATAATAGAAAAAAAAGTACTTATTCTGTAGCATTTCTCTTATGGGAATCAGATTCAATATGGCGGACAGGGTATCGCCCCCTTAAGTCTTGCTGGTTATTTTAACCTTTATTATAACTGCTGTTATAAAATATAGGAAATAGTTTGATTTGAACATTTAACATTATTTACCATCTTAGCTTTGGGATTATTATTAATAAATAGTTTGGTTTGGATGTACTTATTTGTTACAATTTGTTGTTTTTAACTACTACGGACCGGTTATGCGAAAAGTAACCTACTGTCTTTTTTTCAAATATTTTGTCTCGCTTTGTTTCACAATATTGTGACAATTATCTGTAATTAATATATAAAACCGTTAGATTCATTTTGCCTGATGTTATTTGCACCCACCTTAATGCCTCAAATGTTGTGGAGAAAATCACACTTCTTTTCAAATTTTGCAAGAAACGTTTCCAGCCTCTTACGAACACTCGGTTCTTACGGAAGACCATGAATATTTACACAGTTCAGGTGAGAACATGGCGAGAACAGTGTTATAAAAATAGTGTTACTTTGCGAGTTCTTACACGTCGAAGAATGTCGGGAAGCCATTAACGCCAAAAGCCAGAAAGGAACTAAAACTGTGCACAATTCACACGTCAGACATTCTACACGGTGCAGCCTACTTAACCTATTGAGAATTTTATGGCGAATTTTATGTGTCATAAACAATGTGAATACACGCTTTCTAATGAATTGCTTATTTACCGACTGATCTGCTCTAATGTAGGCCGGTTTGTTTTTGAGTGTGAAAATTCAAATAGTAGAAAAGAATTTTCAACTTAATTTACATTAGAAAAAAGTGTAAATCATTGTAAAAATACAGTAATACAGTACATCTTACAACAGTTGTTATAAAAGTGGAAAATATTATTACATTTTGTAATGACGACTCGGTACCGAAACACGTTCTGAAAATGACTAAACAAATAATGACACGTCGCTATGCAAATGCCAAGCAGATATTTACGGCCTTCACAATGTGACATTTTGAATTACGCGAGTCCTTGGAAACCGACCACGCCATTGGCGCAAGGGTGGGGCGCCGGTAGGTTTTTACCGATTGGTAGGAACCTTGAAACACCAAAAAAAACTACCCTCACGACGAGGGAGGGTCCGAAACCTTGGAAAAGATTTATAACCTCCCTTAGACGTCTTTCCTGAAATACATTCCACGCAGTCGGAATGCCAGTCTGAATTATGGAAGAGATATGTGAAAGATACGTCCTACAGGAAGGCATTGATCCCTATCGGCGGGAGGGGGGGTTACAGGTGGATAGTAGAGCAAAACTCAGTTTTGTTTAATTAGGGTCCGGTATTTTGTCTTCGTTTGTATTAAGAACTAATTAATAGTAAAGTTTTTTATTATCTTAATTTTAGCATTAAACAATACCTCAAAAAAACCCTTCGTGTTAAAAAAAAGAACGAAAAGAGAGCTCTTTTAAAAAGGATTGATATCATAAATTGGTCGTAATTCTATACTAATATTATAAAGTGGTAAAATTTGTTTGTTTGTATGTAGGGGGTAATCTCTGGAACTACTGAACCGATTGAAAAAATAGTTTTACTAATAAAAAGCTACACTATCCCTGAGTAACATGGGATAGAATTCATTTTGATAAACACATTTTTCATTTCAATATTTGTAAATTTAGTCGGAAAAAATTCATAGGTTAGGCCTAGACTGATAAACCAACACATAATTATGTCTTGAATATATTTACATTAATGCCAAAACCATTTGAATAAAACAGCAGTTTGCTCTAATATTTCCATAAACTGATTTCAAACTTTGAAGCAATTATTTGTATTCCTAACTTTTAGGTTAGGTTTAGATTAAAGTGTAGACCTGAGCCTTTCTGGTTCTTTTAAACTTTATCATAACTTCTGTTATAAAATATACGAAATAATTTGATTTGAACATTTAACATTATTTACCATCTTAGCTTTGGGGTTATTGTTAATCCTACCTTTATTATAAAGAAAACATAACAATGATTACGTGTATAGAAGGTTCCAACGTGGTTTTCGTGCGGAGCACGCAGGCGTTTTCCCAAGTTTCTAATATAATATTGTGCACAGTTCAAAACCTATTATTATTATTGTTGAATCAACCATTGTATCAGGAAGCACGGTTATATCTACAATCACTTGAATCAACGGTCCATAAATACTTGCCTCCCAGAACCGACCACCAAGACTAACAATTCGCCATGGCAACCGACACGTAGGCCTACAGTCCGACCGTTGTATTGAGACCGCACATTGCTCTAACTTACCCAGACGATGGACGTGGCCACTTTGAAGGTCATCCAGGGTCAAACACCCCATGTGCTTCTGTCTGCTATGCGCTTCAATTATGTCGAATCCTGGGTTTTGTTAATCGCCTTTATTACAAAAACTTTACCACCTATTGGTAAAGAAAGACGATCCAGATTCTCACGCTCCCAGTGGGAAAAGAAAACTAGCATTTCCTGATTATTTCAAGATTGATTTAACTTTTATTGTACACAGCTTGGGATTCGGTTAGTTTCACTCTATCACGTACAATTAATACAATTTTATCGTACAAAGTTTCTTTCGTATTGTTTTTTGTAGTTTAAAACTCTCGGTTTATCAACTCCAATAATAGCGAGTGTACGTCCATACGTAAGTACATTTTACTATATACGTACGTACTTGAGTAACAATCAACTAAAAGCAAGTGTACGTCTGTACGTGCGTGAGTAACATATAATATAACAGCTGATATCACCCTTCATCTGTAATAAATAAACAAACCCAGTGTAGATTATATTTTGGGGTTATGTTTACAATTTCAATCATTATAATTCTTATGGAGTATATTTTTTTAAATATGAGTTATAGAACTAATGTATGTTATAATACGTTATAATATTTGCTTTGAAGTTATAAACTGTATATAAATACAACCTTTTATCATCAATAAATTCGTTTAGACAAATTTAAAGAAGAAGAAGGTAGACAAATCTACCTACTCGTTTAACTTCAGAAACATTCGTACATCCTCGTATAACATCATATTCCATTATTAATGTCTTCACTAATATAATATTAGGCCTAATAACTTCTAAATCATTTGATCTATATGAAATAAAAAGCAATTAAAAGATAGTATATTTATCTTTCTTTAAATATATAATAACGTATGTAAATAAAAAAAGTTTAACAAATAGGCCTACAGTTTTGTAATCCTTATTATTGTGCACATTTACCGAGTTAAAAATTCCCGTCAGCATAGTTAGGTAGGCCTAGATAAGTAGGCCTTAATTTTGCTTTTAAATAGTTTCTTTTTAAGCGATGTAATTCTGATGTGTACCTAATTAATCAGCCTGTGATTTTTCATTAGAATAAATGTAAAAAATATTGATTTTTAAGTTACTTGTGCTTTGAAAAGTAAATAATAAAAAAGGTTTATACTCCTTGATCTTGTTTAAATCTATATATTTAACTTTTAAAAAAAACTTTCAGGTTGATATTTTGAAAATTTTCTAAACTGGAGCTGTTTAAAATGAATTGGTGGGTCCGGTACTCCTAAAATCGAGAAACCCATTAATAAGTCAAGTGGCTCTAGATCGGGTAATTTTCAAGATAACAAGCTGAGACTCAGCATAAATGTTTAAAATATATATTTTAACTCCTATGTCAAGTTTCAATTCGATATATTAAAATTCGGCCAATTTATAATGAGCCAACGCTTCATATATGAATAAGATGTCCCCTTTTTGTGATTTCCCCTGCTGCAAAATATATACCTGCATTCCAGACAAACCATTGCTTGGACGAAATAAATACATATGTCCTTTTTTGTTGAAAAATACCTCCCCTACACGGTGGTATTTTTTATTTTCCTCTATCTTCATCCCAGCTCGAAATATTAAGGATAATCGAAAAAAAATGATAATCGATTTTTGTTCGACTTTGGGAAATCGATAGACTGGTAAACATTTTTTTATGTTAATCTACATACTTTAATGTACTTATAAAAACAAATTCAGCCGTATTGCAAATTACTGGTATTTGTAACCTATACCGACTGGGCTAAATGTAAATGCAACTACTTCAGTTTAAAATTGCTACCTTTTTATGTATTTAAAACCACGTAACTTATATTGATTAAGATACATACAATTTTAAAAATACAAATGTGTTCACAAAAATGTGCTCTGTACAGAAATGCTAATAACTCAATTTTAACCATGTACATCAGAAGGCCCCTTTTCCCGTGGCCCATCACATATTCTTAATTGCGTTAAATTGACTTTACATTAAATCTTGAAATAATTTCCAATATAAAACCAATCTGAGCCCCAAAGCGAATCCCCGAGGTAGGTCTACACGATTTATCATCGCTGCAGTGACTAAAATATAAACAGACCAGTTCAGTAACTTTCTACATTTCCGTGTTTATACGTATCGACAATGGACAAACGCATTTCTAAGGTTGTTTTAAAAGCAATAACATTTTTACTGGCACAATTTATAAACTGATAAATATGTTTATCCAACGCGAGCAGTGTTTCCGATAACAATGGCCGTGGATAATAAGAACTCTTTGATTGTTGCAGCACGCGCGGAAACTAATTACTCATTATTTTGAAAGCGTACTGCTCTAACAAATAGACAGCATTAAAGCGCGACTCATTACCATGAAATAAACTTATCATTAAAGTATAATTAATGTTGTATACATCTTTCGCGGTCGTGGTTGTCTGCAGATGAGTCGGCTTAATCAGCTGGTTGGGGTTCTTGGAATTATGATTTACAAAAACGGTGAAGAAATCTCTAATGCTGATGATATTGTAGGTAATGATCGGCTTTTATTAATTCTAACATTATTGAAGCAGAAACATTGGGCTGCACTACACATTTAAACAAATTCATTTAAAACAATAATCAAACATACTTTAATTGTACCTAACTATAATTGACTGTTACAACTCATACTTTAATGTAGATTATGGGCTAACTATCATGGGAAGAGGGGGCCACTCCCCCCTAGCTTTCAGGGAAAGGAAAATATGTATATTATTGCCTCCTTCAATTATTTAAACCTCCTTAGGTCTGTGTATAGTTTGAATATTTGTGAGCGTTAGTATCATGATGGGAATGTATGATGCAAGTGTGATAAATGAGTCTAAGTATGAACGCTTTGTGTTTTGAGTATAAGAATATATGTGGGCTTAGTTTTCGTATGTGTCAATGTATACTTGAGTGTAATATCCATGAGTGTATGTATTATGGCGTGTATGAACTATACGAGTGTGAGTGGAGATTTATGTTCGTATAAAATACTTGTGTGTTTGATGTATATGG
Organism: Philaenus spumarius; assembly: GCA_018207615.1. Lineage (NCBI taxonomy): Eukaryota > Metazoa > Arthropoda > Insecta > Hemiptera > Aphrophoridae > Philaenus > Philaenus spumarius. The sequence continues at coordinate 144,686 of JAGFPH010000808.1, forward strand.
ATAGGAGTTGATTCGACTATAATTTATGTATACAGTATACGAAGTTCCTGGATTGCATGTGGTTGTAATGTATTTGATGTACTAAGTTGGTGTGAATATATGTGGGAATGAGTCTGATGTTTATGTTAATATATGGATGTATGTGAGTGTATAAATGTATATTCATATACGTTATTATTATTATTTTCTTCTTCTCATCTTATTCTGTTATGCCTGTTTATCTTGGTACCTATGTGTCTTGCCTTCTGGCTTTCTATCTCTGTAACTACTACACTGCCACCACCAGAATAATAATATAAATGAGTTTATATAAAATTACTAAGTCTGACATGAGATCGCATTGCATGTAGGCAGCCAACTCATTACCTACACACAGGCGTAACCCCATGTTTCATTTAAATACACGCGTGTTCTTATATACTTTTAAACAAAAACCTGCCATTGTTAGACGTAAAAACAACAAAAACAATACTAAATATTTTACGGTAATGGGAGCGCCATACTAAAATAAAAAATAAATAAGTATAGTGTACAATAATCAGCTGTTTACTCTAATATTTTCATTAACAGCTGATTTCAAACTTTGAAGCAATTATTTGTATTTCTAACTTCTAGTTTAGGTGTTTATTAAAGTGTATACCTTATTCTTGCTGGTTCTTTTAACCTTTATCACAACTGCTGTTATAAAATACACGAAATAATTTGATTTGTACATTTAACATTATTTACCGTCTTAGCTTTGGTGTTATTATTAATCCTACACCTTTATTATAAATACAACATAACATGATTATGTGTATAGTAGGTTCCAACTGGGTTGGCGTGCGGAGCACGCAGGGGTTTCCTCTAGTTAACATTAATTTTATTAGCCTGTATTCACGTTATGTTAAAATCATTTAATTAATTAATTATGTGTTTAATTCTGTTAAACAAACAGCCATTAGGTGGTTTTTGATGTACCAAATTTCTTAATATAAAGTTGTACTCGTATATTGACATAGCTTTAGCGATGACGTCATAAAATTCAGCTTATATCTTGCCATTTCATAGACTAAGGTTCGTTTTTAAATGTTTTTTACACATACAAGCATCATGAACAAATCATAGCCTGCACGCCATTTTAATCATATAATTTCATACTCATCATAAATTACAACAAAATAACTATAAATCAAGAAGTGAGGGCAAGCCTTTTATTTTAAATTCAAACTTTTAAATATTTAAACAAATATTTATAATTTTATGGTAAGGAATCAGGAAGATATAAACGCTCTCTAGCAGCGATTGTCATCACCTTTGAACCATCAACCATTATATCCCATAAAATGGTCACTTACACTCTCACGTTGAAGTAAATTATTCTTGCGTTAAAAGCACTGAAAGGTATACGTGTATGGATGTCGTATGACTCGGCGATTCCGCTTGTTGTTCGGTTTGGTTTTATCTAAACATTTACTGCTTGAAGTAAACATAGGTCTGAAGATATCGTGATGCTAAGCTAAACGTTGTTAGGTCACTCAGAGGTTATATAAAGACTGTGGATTGCGAGATGTTTTAGAATCAATACATGAGACCTGCCACAACATATTCAATTCTGTTTTTGTACTAGTTGTAGTAGGCCTACAAGGTTTTGTTCGTGTTAAAAATTAACAACTTGTCTCAAGTTTTCTACGAAATTATCATTTTCAATCCTTATTGAACTCATCGCAGAAGACCTTTGGGAAAAAGAGTCGATCTAACAACCTTACTATTTAAACGTAACATTTTTTATCTAAACTGAATTCTAAACATCACGGTTTAAATAATAATAAAAATAATTCGACCACGCAGCTGAACCGCTGGCGTGAGTTGAACTATTTTCCAAAATTAAATTTATATTTGTTTTTGGTTTTCAAACTACTATTTGGGAAATCGATCAACTGGGTAGCTGCTGGCAGCATGTACCAAATATATTGCCATCGGCCACCAAGGTAAAAGCCGTGGATTTAATTCTGGTATTTTTACTGTATTTTACGTTTTGATTGTTTTTGGGAGAACCAGTGGGCTATAAAGTCGCGTAAAAAAACAAAATGTGCAGAATTATTTCATAGGTATGTCTATATTTTTTTTAAAGAAAACTTCAAAAAAATTTATTTCTAGTACCCTACGACAAATCTCAAAAAAAATTTAATTCCGGTCAAAAATTTGGTCTATTTCCGATCAAATTTTTTTTTTCCAACGAACTCGTCCAAGCGACTTAGAAAACCAACCTGTGTACCAAATTTGGACCATATCGGACGTAAAATGCGTCCGTCAGAGTGCGGACACTACATGTTACTTCCGGTCAAAGTTTGGTCTACTTCAGGTCAATTGTTTTGGCTAATGAACTCGTTCAAGCGACTTAGAAAAACAACGTGTTTACCACGTTTGGACCAAATCGGACGTAAAATGCGTCCGTTAGAGTGTGGACACATACATACATATATATATATAGGATTTTAAATGACACCCCAAAACGTGTTCTGGATACCATGATCGGTGCTCATTTGCTACTCCCAACCTTGGGTCTTACCATAAGGGCCACTGCAATAGCTTATTTTTCCTATGGAAATTCGCTAATAACCGGAAACTAAAACAACCTCAGGAAAGCGAAAAGAAATTTGCAATCTGAACCAAAGAAAAGAGCATCACATTGACTGCATAGCAACTGCGTAAACAATGAAATGAAGAAATGTAAAATCTATACTACTTTGTGTGACTAGTGAGCAAAACTAAAAACGAATGCGTCTCACTAGAAGAAGTTGAGAGCGAAGCGAGTTTAGTTTATGCGTATGTTTGAATTATATAACCTAAATACAAATTAAATGTAGGCCTATATATATATTGTCTATACTAATATTATAAAGAGGTAAAATTTGTTTGTTTGTTTGTATGTAGAGGTTAATCTCTGGAACCACTGAACCGATTGAAAAAATAGTTTTACTAATAAAAAGCCACACTATCCCTGAGTAACATAGGCTATAATTCATTTTGATAAAAACATTTTTTATTTAAATATTTGTAAATTTAATCGGAAAAATTCTTAAGTTAGGCCTAGACTGATGAACCAACACATGTATTTACATTCATCACCATAGCAACCAATTGAATAAAATAACGTATAAAACAGCTGTTTACTCTAATATTTCCATCAACAGGTGATTTCAAACTTTGAAGCAATTATTTGTATTTCTAACTTTTAGGTTAAGTTTTTATTAAAGTGTACAGTAGACCTGAGCCTTGCTGGTTCTTTTAACCTTTGTCATAACTGCAGTAAATATAAGAAATAATTTAATTTGAACATTTAACATGATTTACCATCTTAGATTTGGTTTTATTATTAATCCTACACCTTTATTATAAATAAAGAAGACATAACACGATTATGTTTTTAGAAGGTTCCAAAGGGGTTGGCGTGCGGAGCACGCAGGGGCTTCCCGTAATTTAACTATAAAAGTAGACGCAAGCGAAACGAGGTAGACATAAATTCGGCATATTATATTTAACTTTATGCATTTCTTAACAAATATCAAATGGTCCGATTAACGTTAATATTCATTGTAATTTTTTACATTTGGCAGCGAGTTCTTTCAAACAAGATAATTTAAATAAATACCCAATTGAACATTACGATTGCGTTCGAGTTTTTCGCGCACAAGTTGGCAACCTCGACCATTATACAGTTGAGGAGTATTGTAGATTTCAGCCAGACGAAACTGCAAAAACAAATTATCAATATTCTAACTTCATATTAATTATATCTAAATGAACTTTCCATTAATCGACATTTTTCTATGTGTAGGTAGCTACATTTATTTGTTGGCATTGTTAACTAAATGGTTTTTATTTGCTAATTTATCACATTAATTTTGTTAAATTAGTTTTAAGATTACTCCAGTCTGTTGTTGTGTGCAATTTTTTAATGGGAAATACTCAAACGGTTGCCTCGGTATGAATTTAAGACGGCCCTGGAGATCGGAAAACGGTTCATCTAATGACTAAAACGAATCGGGCCATCTGTATAAAAACCATAATATTCCTTAGTCTTATAAATTTCTGAAATGTCTGATCTAAAGTTAATATTTCAAGAGTTGTTGCTCTGTAAACCCTTCACTTTGCAGTTATTCTAAATATCTCGTAAACGGCAAATTTCGTTTGGTAAAAACGCCAACGTAACGGTTCAATACATTTAGTTAACTTGCAAAAACTACAGTGCACGTTTTGCAAGAAGTTATTCGAAGTGCCTTCATTTTTTAGTGTGTGTTCTTCTAGACAATTACCAGCAAATTTTATTTCTCTGATTCTACAGTGTTTACCTATATTGTCATTACACACTGTAGCCTACCCTAGCTGTAGCGAAAATTTCATCACAATTATGCCTTCCTTATTTTAATTATTATGATAATTTGCAATGGTTAAGTAGCTATTGCATTTACTTTCTCACTATACTGTATAGAGAAAGTATAGTGATCGCAAAAAAATCGATGTTGAGATTTTTGTGGAAATATCCGTTTTGGGACCATTGAGTGCAAAAAAGTTGTTTTACAAAATGTCTGTCTGTATGTCTGTAACCTTTGTCTGTCTATATGTCTGTCTTATGTCTGTATGTATACAAAGCTAGAGAGAAAACTATTCTATCGATTTTGAACAAAATTTCCACCAAACATGTCAATTAGACCTGTATAGGGCACGAAAATGGTTTTGAAAAATTTTGAAAAACAACTCCATTTTTGGCCAAAAAAACCCCATTTATGAAAGAACGGCTCTAACGATATTGATAAAATTTGACTTATTTGTAGCCCTTAATGTACCCTACAATATTCAAAAAAACCTCATCTTTCAAAAAATTCTCGTTTAGCTAATAGTACTAATAATCACTGATTTTTGGGGTGTTTTTGGCCAAAAAGGAGGTTTGTTTTTCAAAAAATTTCAAAACCCCTTTTCGTGCATCTATACAGGCATAGTTGACATGTTTGGTGCAAATTTGTTCGAAATCGATCGAATAGTTTTCTCTCTAGCTAATAATAATAATAATAATAATAATAATATTTAGTGTTACTCTCCTACTTTAATGTATCCCCTCTACTACCCTTCCTACAATTATGAAATCCCTGTGATTCTGTTTAATAATTTAAATATGTTTCTGAGTAAGTACTATGTGCCAGTTTCTGGTACTTTTTTATTTCTTTAAAGTATAATTAAAGGGAGTCATTATAATGTTTATCAGTATTTTTTGTGCACAAGTTTTTCAAAGACTGTTTGAGTAAGCAAAATGGTTTTTGGTACATTTATTCCTGGGCACGTACCCTATACTTTAAGATAATGATTCGCTCTTATACATTTCAAAGTTATGATTTTGTTGTTTCAAAATCCCTTTTTTTATGAGTAAAAGGTTTTATAATTTTGTAAATAATAAAATAATAGCAATATCAAATAACCCCTGCGTTAAAATTTGTATTAATATCAATAGGAATTGTGATACAAATTTCACTTAACCTATACTTTAATTTCTGTTGAACATAAAATTAATAACTGTAAATTTATTAACATGTTTAGAGAAAATTTAGTATTATTATAAACAAAAATAATTTAATTAGTCCTTAAAGAAAGTTCTTAAATTTGCAATTTTTTACAATCTAAACGTCTTTAGCTCCTAAATACTTATGTATATTAAAACTTTCCCAAGAATAAAAAGATTTTACAATAATTATTTATTTCCGAGATCTTCATATGGGTTCTATAAGGAAATTTTGAGCTGGTCACAATATTCGAAAAATTATCGTTGATGTTGAAACATTTCTAATATCTCTAGTTTTAACTAAAAACTGGTGTGACAAATTTTCTAAGATTTTTGTAACTTTTGTACGTCTCGAATAAATCAGCTGTCGCTCTCGTTTCAATCTCCTCGTAAACAATTTATAATCAACCTCTTGTACAGGTACGCTCTTGTAAAAGCCAACTATCTCAATATTTTAACAAATTTCTCCAGACACCGACTGTACCCGTACAACGTTGCCAAAGTAACAATTTCCTTTCTTGTTTCGTTCTCATTCTTTTTTTCGCCATCTTTATAATATTGTTGGCCGTAAATCATTCCAGCCGGTCGTAAACAGGCAAAGTTCCATGCCACTAATATCATGAGCCTAGGATCCCGGCAAAAGCTATGGTAATAACATACTGACACTGCAAAGCTAGTTTTATTGT
>JAGFPH010000808.1:167475-188573 GCA_018207615.1 Philaenus spumarius
TTATTTACAAGTTCAAATTTGATATGTGGATTAGTAAAACTATTTTTCAATCGGTTCAGTAGTTCCAGAGATTACCCCCCACATACCAACAAACAAATGTTACCTCTTTATAATATTAGTAGCCATATAGATGAATTTGACCACTAAACAATAACATCTTCAACCATTTTTTAACAGGTAGGCTACAGTTTTCATGTAAATTAAATATCTAAGCTAGTGAGGAAAATATATCTTGAAATTCGTTTTATTATAAAAAAAGCCTCAAAATACATGAACAGTAAGTGCTAAGTTTTTGCTTAATTTTATTTACAAGTTAAAATTTGATATGTGGATTAGTAAAAAAATCCATTTCTCTATCCATTTAGAACTACAGAGTTTTCTTTATAGGCTATAACCAACTTGAAATATGTCTGTGTTATTACAAATTTGAATAAACTTAGTTGCCAGAACATATTTACAACTATCATAATATTCGAGTTCCAACAAGATAATCTCTTAAATAGTTTACGGAAAACTTTATTCTAAATATAATGTGACACAGGCCTAGTAGATATTTTTATGCACCTATTGTGACTTTAATCGAAGTACTAAATCTAAAGATTCGCTTTTTGTCGCAACGGCATTTCGAAACATCCAGGAAACAACATTTTCTGTAAACATTTTTTCGTTTTCATCAAGCGAGCCAGTGCGTCTCCGCAGTATTTCTAGTTTCTCTTCTATAAATCTCTTAGAGTTATCATTAGGAAAACAATAAATCTTGAATTTTATCGTTGAAGCGAAAACGACGTTGGTAAATTTCTAAATGTTTCCCCGCTTTAATTGCGATCCCGAAACGGCTACTGGTTTCCGTCTGTGAAAGCTTCGCAAACGATTCGAAACCAGTTCCTCGGTGCCGCCATTTTGAGACGGTTCTCGATCCTTTTGTTATGTAAACGTGCAGGTCATCACTGGCGGCGATCAAACAGCTCTTGGTATCATTAAGAACCGGCAATTAGCAGGCATTGGCTAATTGTTGGCCTGCTCGGGTATCTTTTAGTGGAATCACTTCAATTAAAATTTCCAATAGTGTGCGTCATGCAGGTTTATTAGCCGCACAATTACTGCGAACGGAATGATAATATTACAGGGAGGGAGCTCTGCATGCCTCGCACGCCAACCTTCATGTTAGCTTCGCTCACAGGATTGCGAGGGAAATCATTTAAAGTAGCCTATACCTTCGGGATGTTTTGCTTAAACAGGTATAATACATACAATGCAAACTTGTAATTACATGATTTAGTTAAGTAATTTGTAAAGATTCCTGGGGGAATCTATGTTTGGGAGAAAACCCCAAAATTGGTAATTGTAGCGTACATACCACGCATTTAACTGTGTTTAAAAATAGAAACGATTTCCGAAGCTTACAAATATTATAGAAATTACGAAAATAATAAATAACGTGTGCGGTCGTGGGAGCCCCATCAAGAACGAAGGTCATCACGCCTTTTCTTCATATCCTAATGTAATTTAGTATGGAATGTTGGTCCATCAGTCTAGGCCTAACCTAAAATTATTATGCGTATGTTTAATTTATTTTACCCGCCTTAACGGCAAGAGACACACGATAATTTTACGTTATACCTAGACTTATGGACCAAAATTTTATGTTTATTGAATGTATTTACAAAGAATTAACTGTGTTTGCGATCTTAGTTTTGATGATTTAATTAATTCTACATATTTATTATAATAACATTAAACGTATGGAAACAGTAAATATTTGTATCCCTAAAAAGAAACTAATAATTAACGCCAGTTGAAAGATTAAAATTATAGGCTATCATTCGAAACGTATTGTACCATAAATGTGCACAAAACATAAATTATGTGAGTATGTTGCCGTTAGGGCAGGTCAAATAAATTAAACATACACACAATAAATTTAGGTTTGGCCTAGATTGATGAACCAACATATTATTTTTATTGGTTCTTGGTTGTATTAACAATGAGTGGACATTTAACTGTGTTAACCATCTTAGGTTTGAGGTTATAATTAATTCTAAACCTTTATTATAATAACATTGAACACATGGAAACAGTAATGCTTGTATCAAAATATAAAATTATATTAACTTATTTTTCTAAGTTTGTATTACACATACATTCCATTTCTTGAATCTACATTACAAAATTGCAATATTCAGATAATTTCACTCACTTTTAAACACATGTTTCTTGAACGTATTTACATTCATTACCATAGCAACCAATTCGATAACGCTTTTTCTTTACGCGTATATTTTCTATTTGTTAACTTCTACCGCAACCAGCGTGAAGGAACTTCGTTCCAATAAACTCCAGAAATGCAGTCGTTTCCCTTATGTTTGCAATAAATAAAAGTCACTTAACAGCTATCTGACACCAACAAGGTAAATTATAACGATAATTAACTAAATAAAAGACATATCATTATAGATAATTCACGTGATTTTTTTTATTTATCTTAACTTGAAATGGTAATAATTCTGCTGTGAAACTAATAAAATGGTATTTGATGTAATCCAACAACAACAACAAAACACGAATAAACATATATTTGAAGAAAGAATTTTGCCGTATTAATATGAAACACGAGGCAAAATTAATACGAAAACCCCCCCAACCCCCTAAAATTTCGAATTTTTTTAAAACCTTTCTTAGTTTGCATTATGGCTCTAGAAGAAGCTACATACCAAATTTCTTTCCAATCCGTTTGGTAGTTTTGGAGCAATCGTGATATAGTAACTTTGATCCCCCAAAACCCCCCTAAAATTTCAAATATTTTTACTGCTCTAGAGGAAGCTACATAAAAAATTTCGTTCCGTAGTTTTTGAGATTTCTCGATGACTCAGTGAGTGAGTGAGTGAGTGAGTGGTATTTGACTTTTATATATATATAGATAATAATCATGTTTATTTATAATACAAGTGTAGGACTAATAATAACCCCGAAGCTAATAATATGGTAAATAATGTTAAATGTTCAAATCAAATTATTTCGTATATTTTATAACAGCAGTTATAATAAAGGTTAAAAGAACAAGTAAGGCTCAGGTCTACGCTTTAATAAAAACCTAACCTAAAAGTTAGAAATACAAATAATTGCTTCGAAGTTTGAAATCAGGTGTTAATGGAAATATTAGAGCAAACAGCTGTGTTATCTGTTATGTTATTCAATTTTTTGCTATGGTAATGAATACAAATACATTCAGGAAATATGTGTTGGTTCATCAGTCTAGGTCTAACCTAAGTTTGCCCAAATAAATTTACAAATATTGAAATAAAAATGTTTTTAGCAAAATGAATAATTATAGCCTATGTTACTCAGGTATAGTGCAGCTTTTTTAGTATAACTATTTTTTCAATCGGTTCAGTAGTTCCAGAGATTGAACAAATCTCCCCCCCCCCACACAAACAAAAAAATTCTACCTCTTGATAATAATAGTATTGAAAATACAATTGAAGTATTTAATTTCTCTGTAAAAATACAGTCTATCGCCCAGAATTATACAAATTTACTGAATGTGTAGAAGCTTCAGCCGTTTTTATGCCCACTAGCCGTACATGGTAGCAACAAACGCTAATGGCGGCATCTGGCGAAGACTTTGTAAAATTAATATTTAAGCGGAACATTAGCCTAAGTGGTTTCCAAGTTTATTATAATTACTTGTCTTCGGGTTTAAGCGTTTTCGAGAACAAAGCTTTTAAGGGTATTGTTTGAGGAGCGATAAAATGGCTGCTGTTCTTAATTTTCTTTTATAAATAATAATGATGTAAAAGAGAAGATTTCCATGTGTAAAGACTTTGTCTGTTTAATTTTTGATTAAAATTTTTAGGTTAAGGGCGTGCAATACCACTCACGTAAATGTATCGAATTCAGAGAGAAGGCAGGTCCATGCGCTGTTGCACTAGAATATCGCTTGTAGTCTATATACTTACGTTTTTACTAATTTCTGTCTTAATTTTACTTTCTCACTATACTATAGTATAGAGAAAGTATAGTGATCATAAAAAATTCGATGTTGAGATTTTTGTGGAAATATCCGTTTTGGGACCCCTGAGTCCAAAAAAGTGGTTTTTACAAAATGTATGTATACAAAGCTAGAACGAAAACTATTCGATCGATTTGAAACAAATTTGCACCAGACATGTCAAGTAGGCCTGCATAGATGCACGAAAAACAGTTTTGAAAAAGTTTGAAAAACAACCCCCTTTTGGGCCAAAAAAACCCCAAACAACCAGTTATTATTTTTTTATAAAAAAAACGGCTCTAACGATTTTGATCAAATTTGGCTTGTTTGTGGCTCTTAGTGCACCCTACCATATGCACAAAACCGTATCTTTCTAAAAATTATTGTGTAGCTAATAATAATAATAATAACTGATTTTTGGGGATTTTGGCCAAAATTCAAAAAAATTCAAAACTTTTTTCGTGCATCTATACAGGCCTAATTGACGTGTTTAATGCAAATCTGTTCGAAATCGATCGAATAGTTTTCTTTCTAGATAATAATATTTATTAGTTAATCTCCTACCTTAATATCACCCCTCCTAACCCACCTACAATTATGAAGTCACAGTGAATCTGATTAATAATTTAAATATGTTTGTGAGGAAGTATGTGCCAGTTCCTGGTACCGTTTATTTTATTTTCGTCATGTGTATATGCAATTTAAATTAGCAGTAAGTTCCAACGTATGGTTACTAGATAACAAAATTCGCTTTGATGTTTCACTGTTTTCAAGTGTCTCGATTGAAAACCATGTTTTCGTCTTGTTTATAAACACGTCTCTTCAATATACATTGATAGTTTACAATTTTTATCACCTATGAATTATAATTTAAATATTCATGAACGGTGTACTGCAATTTACCAACGATAGCCGTGGTTGTTAAGGCGTGAAAGCTTTATCAATCGTCATGGCAACCATCAATGGAAAAGTTCCGGGTTCAATTCCCGTTGACCCCGAATAATTTTCTAAATGGTTTCTTAACAGACATCGTTGGCTATGGTTCGGATTCCACGTAAAACTGTAGGTCCCGTCTTCATTAGCCTTAAGTGCAAAACAACAGGACGTTAAAAAAAAGAGAAGATTATCTTCAAAATTCTATGAAAGGCAAGAAATATTGCAGAGGGCTGTAAGGGACAGTTTCGTCCTGGTATTGAGTAGGCTAACTAAGATTTTGGAAACTCAAAATTGAAACACTAAGTAACAACTTTCATAAAATCACCCACTACACTGAAACGAACAAAAAAAAATCTCACTTTAAATTATTGTATACAAGTTTTTAAGGATTCAAAGGCCAATGCCTGTGGGGAGAAATCACTTATGTATATTTATCAAGGTTTATTATTCGTTTCATAATGAGCATATCTAGGCACATACCTAAACATAGGCCTATAGGAACAAACCGGTGTAGGCCTACTTGGTTAGAAATGGTTTTACAAAGATATATGCAGCCTAATCTGTTAAACACATTTATCTATACTAATATTATAAAGAGGTAAAATTTGTTCGTTTGTATGTAGGGCGTAATCTTTGGAAAAAAATGTTTTACTAATAAAAAGCTTCACTATCACTGAGTAACATAGGCTATAATTCATTTTGATAAAACACATTTTTATTTCAATATTTGTAAATTTAGATGGAAAATATCTGGTAAATTTAGTCTAGGTTAGGCCTAGACTGATGAACCAACACATGTATCTACATTTATTACCATAGGCCTAGCAATCAATTTAATAAAATAACAAATGAATAAGCTTTTTGCTCCAATATTTCCATTAACACCTAATTTGAAACTTTGAAGCAATTATTTGTACTTCTAACTTTTAGGTTAGGTTTTTATTATTTGGTTCCCCGCGTCAAAAAATTAAAAAAAATTTTGCTGGCGGTGAATCGCATTTTACCGTCATGCTCTATTCCGTCACACAATATTAATGAAATATAGGCCTTTATTAATACAGTTTTCAGGGAATATAGGCCTATATTAATAAAGTTTTCAGGGAATATAGGCCTATATTAATAAAGTTTTCAGGGAATATAGGAATAAATTACTATCTGGCCCGATCCGGCTGTGCACGGATAGACAAATCAAAGTTAAATTGTATATTAACAAAAAATATATTATATAAATAAATATATTACATTATGTATTTCTTATGGAAATTTTTAGTAACTTTTACCCCCCAAATCCCCCCTAAAATTTCGAATTTAGGGCCCTAGAGGAAGCTACATACCAAATTTCATTCCAATCCGTTAGGTGGTTCTTTTAAACTTTGACCCCCAAACCTCCTCTAAAATTTCGTATGTTTTTGAAAACCTGTCTTAGCGAGCACCTATGGCCCTAGGGGAAGCCTTAGGAGCACCTATGGCAATAGAGGAAGCTACATACCAAATCTCATTCCAATCCGTTCAGTAGTTTTAGAGAAATCGTGATTTAGTAACTTTGACCGCCCCATGCTCCCCCTAAAATTTCGAGAAAACCTTTCTTAGTGAGCACCTTTGGCCCTAGAGGAAGCTACATACCAAATTTCGTTCCAATCCGTTCAGTAGTTTTTGAGAAATCGTGATCAGTGAGTCAGTGGATTTGGCTTTTACATACAGAATATAGATACGTATGTAGGCTATATAGCAGAGTATATACTTGCTAATACCTCTGAAATGGACATTGTGCTTCCTCGTTTCGTAAGTTGTTTTGAAATAGTTTACTTGGTAATACCTCTGAAATGGACATTGTGCTTCCTCGATTCGTAAGTTGTGTTCAAATAGTTTACTTGGTAATACCTGTGAAACGGACATTGTGCTTCCTCATTTTGTAAGTTGTGTTATTTTTATCACGTCACATTTATAACTTAAATCTAAAATTTTAAAATAACCTAAACAGTTATTAATGTCAGTTTTCACTTCTGTAGGCAGTCCCACGACTGCTTTTTTTCTTAATCGCGAGACTTTTTTCTGATGTTCTAAAAGCCTCGTCTCAAAGTTGGACGCTAAAGAATTCCAATGATATTGATATAGCAAGCATAGGCCTACATAAAACTTATACAATTGGTGATTTGTAATCATTTAGGCCTATTTAAAACTAACTTTTAAAATTGTTCATGAATGTTAAATTGGTGAGTTTAGTTTTAATTTTACTCTCTTCTTGTTCTAACACTTGATGATGATGCAGTTGTTCTCTCCTGCCCACTTCTTTCGTGTTAAATCAATAACGAAGATAAAATCCATGTAATCGCAGCAAAGATATGCATATCATTAAAACGCCGAGATTTACAAGCATCGGCAATTGTAACATGAATATTTTATCGAGTGTCAGAATCGCCTCTGTACGATAAACATTTACCGGAGAAAAATTCTAACCTTCGGTTTCTAGTTTTCTTCTGACGTGGACAAACGCAAAGGAATCGTCCGGTGATAATAAAACTGGCGAGTTTATGGGAACGCTAATCTATAAAATCTCCGAGTATGACTTTTAGATGTATTTTCTCGAGAAATTGGCATTTGGGATAATATGGAGTCGAGAAAAATAAATAAATAAAAATAAATGTTTCGTATCGTAGACAAGGCGTCGCATACTTGGCAAAGACGTGGGTATAAAGTGTGTGAGTAATGGTCTAGGTAGGTTGGCCAATAGTTGAAAGGGAAATATAATAAATAGGCGGGAGTATTGGCAGCACTGCTTGAACTAAGAGTATGGAGATTTATATAATGGTTGTTGTAGAAGATGGTCGTTGTTTGTTGTTCAATAAAGGGAATTATATATTCGAAACGTAATAATAACACTCAAGGGAAGTTCATTTAAAGATATTTATTGTGCTGAATATTGGACCCTCTATAAATTATAGTAAGCCTATTCAGAACTTATTTTCTACACCGTAATTCAGGTTTCCCTATATTAATAGGCTACTTTTAACGGTAATTAAAGTAGATGAACGTGTTAACGTTTTTAAAAATCTTATTCTTTAAACGTTAGAAATTTATGCATTTGTGTTCTTTTAAAAAAAATTATTTTCAGAACTTTATATTACAAGAATGATAATTTAATCCACAACTTAGATCCAATGCTTTATTAGTGAACATTATGTGTTGTTCCTGAAATATTTTTCTACGAATAGTTATTCCTTTTTAGATACAGTATCTTCAATCAATTAAAGGTGCAATAAATAAATTCTATCTAAGTAATAAAATAGATATTTTGTTTTCTATACTAACATTATAAAGAGGTAAAATAATCTGTTTGTTTGTATGTAGGGGGTAATCTCTGGAACTACTGAACCGATTGAAATATAGTTTTACTAATAAAAAGCTACACTGTCCCTGAGTAACATAGGCTATAATTCATTTTGATAAAAACATTTTTATTTCAATATTTGTAAATTTAGTCGAAAAAATCTTAGACCTAGACTAATAAACCAACACATGTATTTACCATAGCAACCATCTGAATAAAATAACATATAAAACAGCTGTTTGATCTAATATTTCCGTTAACATCTGATTTCAAACTTTGAAACAATTATTTGTATTTCTAACTTTTAGGTTAGGTTTTTATTAAAGTGTAGACCTGAGCCTTGCTGGATCTTTTGACCTCTATTGTAACTGCTGTTATAAAATATAAGAAATAATTTGATTTGAACATTTAACATTATTTACCTTCTTAGCTTTGGGGTTATTATTAATCCTTCACCTTTATTATAAAGAAAAAATAACACGATTATGTGCATAGAAGGTTCGAACGGGGTTTCGTGCGTGCCACGCAGAGGTTTCCCCCTATTTATTAATAAAGAATTGTTTAAATCAAGGAAAATAATTATAATAATGTTAAACAAACAGGTTGAAATTCTATTTAAAAAATAATGAACAATCATCAAATATTGCAGCCACTGACGTTGTAATTAAATTTGTTAAGTAATTTTCTGCTGGTTGGAGGACTTCAGTTTTTCTACTATTAACATTATAAATAGGCCTAACAGCAAAGTATAACCATAGGCAGCAAGCTAAGTTGCTTATTAGGCCTAATTGATACACAAAACCTAATGAATATGTAAGCCTTCGCCTGGTTTCATCTTTTTATTGCGGGAATATAGTGTGCCTACTTTTTTGATAACGCCTTGTAGCCATAAAGTCCAAGAGTAATGACTTGACTCTCCGCCAGAAAGCGTTGCCATAAATAAGTCAAGAGCAGAGTCTTGGGCGGGGAAGAAGGGCGGGGGGGGGGCAGCTTCGACCAGTTTTGAGTAGATTTAATTAAAACTTGGGTTTACACTTTGAAACATGCTAATGTCAAGGCAGAATGTAAAATGTAAATCTGTGCGACTGGTTTTTGCCTCCAATAACTTTGACGGGAAAGGGAATCTTACAGTGTGTATCCGCCCCGTGCCAAAGCTCGGGTGCTCAACGACTCCAAAACCCCCAAGTACCAAAATTGGGCCCATTCTGTCATTGTTGACCGAGTTAAAAATTTTTCTTAAGTCAGCTCATTGAGCGCACTTTAAATAAATGTATTTTTCTTATGCACCAATGCATTATTGATTTCTCATCGATCGCATGGGGCCACAAAAAGCCGCATCTCGATCTGTCTTATTGCTTAATTTTTCGTCGGCCCAGTGTTTTATTTTCTCGCCTAATAAAAGGATTTACAAAATACGCATTTAAATAAACGATAACAGGAACTGGCACATAGTTTCTCACAAACATATTTAAATTATTAAACAGATTCACTGTGACTTCATAATTGTAGGTGGGGTAGGAGAGGTGGTATTAAAGTAGGAGATTAACTAATAAATATTATTATTAGCTAGAGGGAAAATTATTCGATCGATTTCGAACAAATTTGCACAAAGCACGTCTATTAGGCCTGTATAGATGCACGAAAAAAGATTTTGAAACATTTTGAAAAACAACCCCCTTTTTGGCCATAAAACCCCCAAAAATGAGTTATTATTATTATTAGCTAAACAAGAATTTGTAGAAGAATACGGTTTTCTGCATACGGTAGGGTACATTAAAAGCTACAAATAAGCCAAATTTAATCAAAATCGTTAGAGCCGTTTTCTTATAAAAAAATAATAACTGAATTTTAGGGGTTTTTTTGCCAAAAAGGGGGTTGTTTTCAAAAAATTTCAAAACCCTTTTTCGTGCATCTATATAGGCCTAATTGACATGTTTGGTGCAAATTTGTTCGAAATCGATCGAATAGTTTTCGCTCTAGCTTTGTATATATACAGACATACATTTTGTAAAAACAACTTTTTTTACTCAGGGGGTCCCAAAACGGATATTTCCCCAAAAATCTCAACATCGATTTTTTTGCGATCACTATACTTCCTCTATATTATAGTATAGCGAGAATGTAAAAAACGAATAAACTTAGTAATTGGATTCAGTTAGATTTAATTGTTAAGATCAATTTCACACTAGATTTTCAGTTCAGTATTCACTCGTTTGAATATACCGTACCAAAAAATAATTAAATGCATGCGACCATCTATCCTAAAATTTCCGTTTTAATTGTTTTAATTAATTGAACAGACTAATCAGCCGTTATAAAGGCAAGAAGCGTGAAGTTGCCGCTATCTTATCTGTAAGTGGACTCGTCGAAATAAAAACCATTATCTAATTTCTCGAGTTTATTTATTATCAACACTTAAAGCTACTGAACCAGAACTGATAAAGCATTCTCTATGAAATGTAGATAACCTATTAGGCTTAGTATTATATTATAAAAACACGGATAGTCAGCAGGTGGGGACTTTTAAAAACGTGAAAGAACAATAATATTTTTTAATATAAATAAATTTTGAGCTTGACTTGTGAGAAAATATGATAAAATAAAACTTGAACGCAGCATCTCATAACAAAACGTTTATTAACCCAAAGTTGTAGGTGATAATTTGTACAGTCAACAATTGCCTATTCTAAACTAATTTTATAAAGAAGTAAAATTTGTTTGTTTGTGTGTAGGGGGAAATCTCTGGAACTACTGAACCGATTGAAACAAGTCGTTTTACTAATAAAAAGTTACACTATGCCTGAATAACATAGGTTAGAATTACTTTTTTTATTTTGTTTAACCAATAAAACAGTAAAAAATAATTGTTATACTTTCCTTAAAGCTAGAGAACTGAAGTTTTGTACATTTATTTCTTAAGAGATGCATAGAAAAAGTAAACTAGATTTGCATTTTCTCGCGTGCCGTTAAGGGTGAAAATGTAGTAACAACCCCTATAAAAATATGCTATTTGTTATACTTTCCTTAAAGCTAGAAAATAAACCCTTAATTTACATATTTATTAGTAGGCCTATTTATATAAAATAATCTGTTTGTATTCGCTTGGAGAGCGGAACCCTCTAGCATTCTTATAATTTCAATAGCAGGATTGTAGTTCAATTAGGCCTATCTTTTTTAATGAGAACTATAATAATATGTTTTTAAGTTCATAAACGTAGTAGTTATGAGATGCTGTATTCAAGTTTAATTTTATCAACAATTTATTAATTTAAACTTGGTGTTGTTAGGTAAGTTGTATGTAGGCCTATTTAAACCAATAACCTAATCGGTTCTAAGTAGTACAAAATACCTTATATTTTAACACGATCATTCTTTCTCCTTCAATGACTGTTAGAATTAGAATGATAAATTTCCATTTGTAGTGTGTACTCCAAATCATAATTATCTTTCTTAAATAGAATAGTAGGTTGACAATTAACTGTTTAAGGAAAATATTGATTTCTTTTTAAATATTACAACAGTTAAAAGGGACAAATAGTTTGCCTGTTAAAACTAGTTGCAATAATAAAATAACAATGCTTTTAAATAAAGAAAATGTATACAACCCAACGAAACACTCATAAGGCTGTGACTTTATTAGGGTTAAACTAACTAAATAAATACAATCATGGAAAGTTGACATTAATTTTTCTAAAACTTTAAGATTTGGCTACATTACAGAAATTATTTTATTCATTAATATGTCAGAATTTTAGCAAACCTGAGCATTTGTATTTCTAAAACCTGAAATTCACACACTTTCATTATGCTCATATTTTTTGTTGAGGCTGGATTGGTAGTAGATGTGTTTAATTTGAACTGGAAAGTAAAATCACGTAAATCCTGTGCGTTTACTGCCTTTGTTTTACATATAAATTCAAAGTGTATGGTCTCAAGTGTTGGAAAAATTATGAAATTTATTATTAATACTAGTAAGCCCCGTGAAAAATCACAGGCAGATTAATTAGCTACACATTAGAAATGCATAATTTTAAAAAAACAACAAACTTTATGTAGGCCTACCTAACTCAGGTGATTTTTAGGTAGGTAAATGTGTACAATTATAAGGATGTTTAGAATTTATAAGCTAACTTGGGCCTAGTTGTCAAAATTTTGTATTTATATACATTATTATGTATCAAAATAAAGTTGAAAATATTATCTTTTAATTGCTTTTTATTTCATATTGATATATATAATTATTTATAAATATTAATAAAGAAATTAATAATCGAATGTGTTTATATGTTAGGCCTATTCGAAAATGTACGAATGTTTCCGAAATTAGACGTATAGGTATCTCTTCTTTAAATTTGTATAAATGAATACGTTGATGATAAATGGTTGTATTTATAAACGCAAAGCAAATCTTACAACGTATTGCATTCTACACTAGTTCTATAACTCATTTTTTTAAATCTACTTTACAAAACATTATATTATTGATTGAAGTTGTAAACATAACCCCAAAATGTATAATCTACGAATGGTTTCGTTAAAGTTACACTTGATGGGTGAAATCAGCTGTTATATTATATTGTTGATAAAAAAGTTAGGATTACAAATAATTTAAACAAGTCTATTTGGTAATACAAAACACATCACAGCAGATTGAAGTTATTCAGAGAAGGTAAGCTACATAAACAACCAGCTGTGAATTCGAATTACAGTAGAACTCCAATTATCCGGACTCCAATTATCCGGATCGCCAATTATCCGGATCAGATTTGAATAAGAACATAGTCAAACGGATGCGAGACTTGGCTGCGCGGAATCGATTTAAGGTAGCAAAACAACTGACTCTGCCTGGTATGTTAGTTCAAAAAATAATGTATTTTACAGTGATTTAGTATTTTTTATAAATATTTCGTAATGTAAACATTACGAAATTGATATTGTTTTTTCATAATAAATACCGTAAATGTTCTCTATTGTGTTTTCTTTACGTTTTTCTCCTAAAAACGGCTTTTTTTCGAGAAAAATCCAACTATCCGGATTTTTGATTATCCGGATCGGGTCCGGTCCCAATTAATCCGGATAATTGGAATTCTACTGTAGTCCAAACTTTAAAATATATATAGTCTACTCTTTCCCAGTAACAGTTCAACAGCTGATTCCATACTTTGAAAAAAAATTTGATTTAAAATGTATACTTCTTTTCAACCTTTTTTATAACCGCTGTTATATCCTAAACTGTATAATTTGATTTAGATATTTAATATTATTTACCATCTTAGATTTGAGGTTATGAAAATCCTTTATTAAAAATCTGTGTGTGGTGGTGCGGACTCGTACGGGTATTTTCTAATAAATAAATAGGCTATTTATAATCAATACCTACTTGATTTTGTGTATACGGTTTTATAAGGGAAAACGGAGGCAGAAGTAGTGTGTAATGCAACTTTTCATTTTGGGCAGATTTCAGATAAATTTATGTTTTTGGTGTTTCTTATTCTCTTCATTAGATTTCAAAATGGCCGACAATACAACTTAGACAATACATTTAAAGCAATCCAAACAAAGACTGCTTTTCTTCAATTGAGACATTTGCTGTCAAAGACCGTTTTAATTTGTGCCTATCCCCGTCTTCGTACCACCATACATTAAACCGACATAAAAACAAATTGGTTCAGTATAAATATTTATTTCACGTTTTATGTTTTCCAATTTGTTTAGTTTATTCTCTGCGTTTAGCCGTATCCCCGGAAATCCCAGAGACAGAGTCGGTGAGGGGAGGGGGGCGAAAGCTCAGGGGTTGCAATACCAGGGCCATAACTCACCCCCTCCCGTCCCAGTACGCCGCGTCGATAGAATAACACCGACCGCGCATGCGCCGACAATATGGCCGCCCGAATTACCTGTTATTAAACGGGGATAAAGCCGGGTTTAATTTCTGCGCAAATTTGAGCTTGTTGATGGAACAGGCCTATGATTATAGCAGCTTTGAATTAGCATGTCCTGATACCCGGACAGGGTTTAATGCGATATACGGTTTAATTGTATCCCTAATTCCATGTTAGAACCTATAACATTATATGTGTGCGGTTTGGATTTAGTGCCCTGTCGGATTGGTGTACTAATCTAGGCTAGTCAAAGGCTTTATTAGGTACATTGTCTGTTTTGCGAACGGTTGTTTTGGGAAATTAGTTCATTAATCATTTGAATTCAAGAAACATTAGGAATAGCCTACGCATAGTTTTGTTGTTTGCTGAACATCGTGTTACAAATTATCTTTATTTTCGCCGAGAAAATTCATTTCAATTGTAACATTTTGTAGGCCTACAGAAAAGAAAACTCTATTAAGTATCAGAATTATTTCTGTTAAACTGTTAAAAAAACAAATTATGGTTCGAGCGCCCTAGTTAAACTAACAATCATTTCATTTATTAAGCTGTTGACAAAATTTCAATTGTATAGCCATGGTGAATAATCTGTATATAATATATTAAGGCAAACCCCTGCAAGCTCCGCACGCCAACCCCGTTGGAACCTTCAATGCATGTAATCGCGTTATGTTTTGTTTATAATAAATTTGTAGGAATAATAACAAAAAAACCGAATATGTTAAATAATGTTAAATGTTCAAATTATTTCGTATATTTTATAACAGCGGTTATAATAAAGGTTTAAAGAACCAGCAAGGCTCAGGTCTACACTTTAATAAAAACGTAACCTAAAAGTTAGAAATACAAATAATTATTTCAAAGTTTGAAATCAAGGCTCGGCTCCCTATACATTCAAAACGGCGAAGTTGGGTACCAATTTCAATGTTAAATAACCAAAACATACCTTCACTATTAAGCATATTTTTGTGTTGTTTTTGTCAAAAAACGAAAGCTGTATTTTTTCTTAAAGTAAAATAGATTGTGGGTGTTTATTGCTAAGGTTTTTTGCAATATCTCTTTTTGTAACTGAGTAAAAAATTAATAAAATTTACTATTTTTTACTATTTATATCATACGTTTATGAAAACCATAAAACGCTTTTTGAAAATGTATTTAGCAATCAACATCCGCATATGACAATACTTCAAAATGAAACCAAATTTTTTAATTTATTCCACAAATTAAAAGAAAAAATTACTTATTCTGTAGCATTGCTCTTATGGGTATCAGATTCAATATGGCGGACAAGGTAGCGCCCCCTTAATGGAAATATTAGAGCAAACAGCTGTTTTATCTGTTATTTTATTCAATTGGTTGCTACGGTAATAAATGTAAGTACTTGTCTTGGTTCATCAGTCATGGCCTTACCTAATATTTATTTCCTACTAAATTTACAAATATTGAAAAAAAAAATGTTTTTGTCAAAATGAATTATAGCATATGTTACTCAGGCTTAGTGTAGCGTTTTATTAGTAAAACTATTTTTTCAATCGATTCAGTAGTTCCACAGATTATCTCCTACATACAAACAAACAAAATGGACCGCTTTATGATATAGGCCTAAGTACAGACAAGTACAGATATACTTAAAAACATTATGTTTTCAAAAATATTTTTTATGTTTTTTCACGAAAGTTACTTTTTTCTTTTTGGTCCCAGAGGAGTGTAGGCCTATAGATGTTTTAGTTCAGTGCAAACATAGCCAAAATGGCTGAACTTTATCCAGCATTTTCGATATTTTATTTATTTGTAGTTTCTATTATTTTTTGTTTTAAAGTTAAAAACATTTAAAGTAGAGCGTTTCACAATAGAGCGTTTCAGAAAATGCGTGACGGTAAAATCCGATTCACCCGCCAGAAAACAGCGCCGAGGTGAGACTATAGAGTATGCCTATGACGGAGGACAATCTGTTACATTTATATACCCAACTCAAATATATTTAGTGCGCCGAGGTACGCCAACACAATTCAATAAAAAAAAATAAAAGTACGTATAGTGAAAGAAAATATCTTAACTATTGACCAATATATAACGATCATAAAATAAAATACTGTATTTTGAATACTAATCACTACACTATACAAATAAATGAAAACTGTAGTAAAATATCAATGGATATAAATAGAAAACAATTAATGTACACTCAAATGAGGTAATAACAGTAATAGAGCTATAAAATTCAATAAAAAGACAATAACTCTACATAACTCGTTCAATTCAAATGGCAATACTGAATAAAACAAACTGCATTCAACATACCTGCGCCTGAGTTTGGTGTTGAAGGAAGCTATGCAGATTTAACACTGTAGAAACTTACCCTTTCTGGAAATAAAGGGCTTCGTCGACCTTGCAGGGTTGAGGGTGGTTACGAAACTTTCCCTGAATGATAATGAACTGGGCCTTGAATATTTCAGGTTCGTTCACTTTTGGAACCTTTTTTTTTTCATGCGACGTATTGTGTAGGTCTAATGGTCGTGTTGAATTCCAGGATTTCCAAATGTTAATGGCTTTGCACAGACTAGAAGTTGTTTTTGTATAGTAAATATGAAAATGCGGTCGTCAATAGAGCTTGCAATTACGCCCGTAATTGTTCTCTGTTCTAGTAAAATTACCTTCATTTCCAGAGGGTCAGATTTCTACGGCTTTAGATGTATGAGAGTTACCCACTTCGGTTTTTTAAGGATTTCCAGGCTTTAAATTATTTTAAAATATCTTCGGTTGGTGTTTTGTTAAGGATTTTAATTTGTTCAATCTATATATATATAAAAGTGAAATACCACTCACTCACTCACTGCAGACCTTTTTGAGTTTGTGAAGAGTACACAAATCAACTTAACATTTATATAGGCCTACACATAGATATATAATATTCCCAAGCTGGGCTAAAATATCGTTAGATAAATGTTGAAAAAACAACTCAATTTGAGTGAATGTTTGGATCGATACGTCTCACTAGTACAAGGACTTCTGGTTTAAAAACAAGGTCTTTTAAGAAAGCTGACGATAAATAATTACTAGTCATTATTTTGAAGGGCTAATTTTCCTAATTTAATTTTAAATAACCACTTGAAATGGAAGCCGCCTGGACCATAACAAAGAAATAACGTGATTTAAGTGTTCAACCGATGATTTGAATAATAATTGACATTAAAAAAAAATTGTAGTGAGACCTAAACCAGAAATATGACTTTCCGTTATCTTTAAAATTCGTTAATATTATTACAACATACTTTTTAAACGTATTCGTAGTTTATTATCTCTTGACTAGCTGGCCCGATCCGGCTTTGCACGGATAGACAAATCAAAGTTAAATGTATATTAACAAAAAATATATTGTATCAATAAATATATTACACTATTAATTTCTTATGGGGATTTTTAGTAACTTTGACCCTCCCAACCTCCCCTAAAATTTCGAATTTTTTGAAACCCTTTCTTAGCGAGCACCTAGGCCCCTAGACGAATTTACACACCAAATTTCATTCCAATCCGTGCAGTGGTTTTGGAGGAATCGTGATTTAGTAACATTGATCCCCCAATCCTCCCCTAAGATTTTAAATCTTTTGAAACCCTTTTTTATCAGCACCTACGGCCCTAGAGGAACCTACACACCAAATTTCATTCCAATCCGTTCAGTATATAGTTTTAGAAAAATAGTGATTTAGTAACTTTGACCCCTTCAAACCCCCCCTTAAGATTTCGAATTTTTTTTGAAAACCTTTCTTATTGGGCACTTATGGCCCTAAAGAAAGCTACATACCAAATTTCGTTAGAATCCGTTCAGTAGTTTTTGAGAAATTGTGATCAGTGAGTCAGTGGATTTGGCTTTTCTATATATAGCTAAAATATTAATAAATTATGCTATGTATGATATTAAGGCTGCTTAGAAGTATTTTGCTTGTAACTTGGTTCTCTAGCTGTCATACCAACCAGGAAAAATTACCTGAGTTTACTGGTCCTTTAAAAAACATAAAAAATATAGGGTTTTCATAAAATAATGTTGTGGTTTTAACCGTTTGTAAAACTGTTATGGTACAAATCAAACATTTCATATTGGTACCCCTGAATCCGGTAGCTCAAATAGTATTGTGTGCATTCGTTAAAACAGCTGTGTTGTTTGTTTTGCTAATTGGCAACCTTATTCTTTGAAATAAACTTAAGGTTGTGTTTTCTTTACAAACCATGTTTTCTGATCAAGAAAAAGCTAAGCGTGTAATGTTGTCAAGTGAACTAAAGTCAGTGGTTTTAGTGCAGCGGGCATTTAGAAGGACATTTAATAAAGCTGCACCTCATGAAAATAACATTCGGCGTTGGCGTAAGCAATTCATAAACACCGGGTCGGTTAAAAAGCAAAGTAGACCACCAGCCTCAAACCAAACATTTGAAAACATAAGACTATCTTGGAGTAGAAGTCCCGAAAAATCCCCCCCCCCCTCATCGTAGTCTTGAATTAGGAATAGCAGTAAATACACTTCACAAAGTTTTACACAAAACGCTCAATATTCGTGCCTACAAAATTCAACTTCTTCAAAAGATTAAGCCAACAGATATGATTAAAAGAGCAGGATGTTACATAAATTAGGTTTTATTTTGCCAAAATCTTCCTGAGAAAGTGGCATTTGAACTGATGAAACTTCATGCAAATCTGTTCTGTAGTTGTTAAAAGCCAGCAAGAAAAAACGACGCCTAAAGGGGAGCTCATGAATATAACGAATGCATTAAAGTCATAATTAATTTAATACAAACTAAACTACTGAGTCTATGCATTTAACAACAGCAATAAATTACCGGTTGAGTATATTACATATTATTGTACAATTATTATATGTTTATTTTCTTTAAGTAGCCTTAAAGTTTCGTTTCCTTGAAGGTTACTCTAAAACTTTACAAATTAAAGTATGTTTAAATATTGTTTACAAGCAAACTAAAAGTAGGTATTAGAACTTTTGTATGAGGATTGGTGAAACAAATATAATCATAATAAACGGTACCAGGAACTGGCACATACTTTCTCACAACCATATTTAAATTATTAAACAGATTCACTGTGACTTGTAGGGTGGGGTAGGAGAGGTGATTTTTTATTAAAGTAGGAGATTAACTAATAAATATTATTATTATTATTATCTAGAGAGAAAACTATTCGATCGATTTCGAACAAATTTGCACCAAACACGTCAATTAGGCCTGTATAGATGCACGAAAATAGGATTTGAATTTTTTTTGAAAAACAACCCCGTCTATGGCCAAAACCCCCCAAAATCATTTATTATTATTATTATTCTAAACGAGAATGTTTTGAAAGATGTGGTTTTTTTCATATGGTAGGGTACATTAAAGGCTACAAATAAGCCAAATTTTATCAAACTCGTTAGAGCCGTTTTTTTATAAAAAATAATAACTGTTTTTTGTGGGTTTTTTTTTGCCAAAATTTGGGTTGTCTTTCATAACCGTTTTTCGTGCATCTATACAGGCCTACTTGACATGTCTGGTGCAAATTTGTTTGAAATCGATGGAATAGTTTTCGCTCTAGCTTTGTATACATACAGACATACGTACATACAGACATACATACATACATACATTCAGACAGACATACAGACAGCAATTTTGTAAAAACCACTTTTTTGGACTCAGGGGGTAACAAAACGGATATTTCCACAAAAATCTCAACATAGATTTTTTTGCAATCACTATACATTCTCTATATAGTGAGAAAGTAAAATTAATGTAGGTCTATTATTAATCTAACTTAAAGTGATTTTCATGTTTAAAAATTGTTGAACAAAAGTGTACAAATATGAAAACGTCTTTTTTTCAGGGCAACAACATGGTGTAGCTACAAGTGATCTGCCCGTTTTGACTTTAGCAACTGGTATGTAGCCTCATTATACATGAATTACTATTGAAAAATCTATTTTTCTTAGAACGTTCTCTAACAATAAACAAACAAAGAAGTAATTTGTTTCACATTGAATTAATTTTGGTATTGCCGAGTATTTGTTATGATTTATGGTGCAGTTAAGTTGGTTATATTATGTATTGTTTAAGTTTCGTTTAAAAAATAAATGTAAAGTAAGGTAAACTGCTACAGTGGGGAAGGCTGCATAAAAGTGGGTGGGTGGGAGGTTATGGAGGTGGAACAATGATCTAGATAGTTCAAATTTGGCAGAAAGTTATTCAACTAAACTGCAAGTGAAAACATGAAATTATTCCTTCGGAAAGTGTGTCCAAATGTAATTTTATTTTTTCAGTATTTGATTATAACTCAACTAGCTGACCCTTGCAAATATTTCCCAAGTTGGGAGTACTTACCTGATTTAAGGCTCTTCTTTACCTTGAAGAAAACTCTAGAGTGTGCCGTATGATTTCAATACGAAAGGTCTGACTAAAGCCGCAAAATCGTTGAAACATGCATTCGTAATAACGTGTTTCCGATTCTATTTACAAATTAATAATCTGGGAAACTACTTTAAGTTATAAAGAAGGCTTTATATTTTTTACGTGCTAGCTTAAAATATGGAAATTATCGCTTAAAACTCCCAAAAAATGCGTTAAAAGTAATCGATGTTTACTCAAACTGTTGATTAAAATGAGTTGCCGTCGATTTCTTTCAATTATGAGATATAAGACAAAAGCACAAAGCCTTTAAGAACAATTTAAGATGTTTCACAACTTTGTAGGTTAAAAAACGGCGTCCGAAACACGATAGTACGAAGTGCATATTTTTCTGTTTTACGCAAGGTATAGAAGACCCCTTAATACATTAATTTAATGAAGTAAATTACGTTTATTTATTTACGTTGGTTCAATTTGATTGGTTTGTAAGATAGATTAGGTATAGAAGACCCCTTAATACATTAATTTAATGAAGTAATTACGTTTATTTATTTACGTTGGTTCAATTTGATTGATTTGTAAG
>JAGFPH010000808.1:188583-201646 GCA_018207615.1 Philaenus spumarius
CCCCTTAATACATTAATTTAATGAAGTAAATTACGTTTATTTATTTAGGAGTACGTTGGTTCAATTTGATTGATTTGTAAGATAGATTACACTTGCATATAGAATGTCAACAATCTAACTAACAGCTGTTACGTTAGTTAAACAGATTGTTAATAATATAAATGGTTATAAATACCTTGTTTGTCAAACAATCCTTATTTTTTGCGCGACATGTTTCGCCGTTACACAGACGGCATTATCAAGCTACACTTTACAAACACAAGACACTAACATTAACAACATTTATCAACACTAAAAAACACTAAAAAAAAGAAGTTATTCTTGTACATTTGAACACGTTATATGAGTTAAAACTGTCTTTAAGCAGCCACATGTTACACCAGCTGGTTCTACTACTTGACTGGATGAAATCTAAGGTCTTATCTAGATTTGTGTAGATAGTTATGTTGTTGACCCTTCTCTGTTATGTTGTCGTCTGATCTTGAGATATACGATTTATTAGATCATATATACCGTTATAATTAAATTTTAGTTTATCATTTAATATATTATTTGGGTTGTTTTTAGTGTGTTTATAGATCTCAAACTCCTCTAGTACATCCATAATTTTTCCTTTCTGCGTTTTATGTAGTATTTCCATATGGTCTTCTATGTTTTTGTATATATGTTGTTATCAATCAGGTGTTCGGCAAATGCGGATGTGGTTGTGTTGGGGTTCCTTTTGGGTAGATGTTCCTTAAATCTTGTTTTAAATGTCCTTCCCGTTTGTCCTATACTATGTAGTATTGTGAACATTCGATACAGTTTAATTTGTATACCCCGCTATTACTGTATTTATCATGATTCCCATCCTTTCATCCTTTTGATTTATCAATTGACCTAAACTGTTGTCTGTCCTATAAGAAATGTTGTATCCCTGTTTCTTAAAGGTATTGCGGGTTTGTTTATCAAGCAATGGAGAGAATCGCATTGTGATATATTTGTTTTTATTTTTTATGTCAGGTTTTAATAATGTTTTGTTGGTTTTTTGGCCTGTTTATAAATACATTTGTCAACAATGGATGAGTCATAGCCATTGGATTGGGCTATGTTTTTTATTGTATTGATTTCTTTTAATAAATCATGTGGTGCTATAGGAGTATTCAGCGCTCTGTGGATATAACTGTTATATGCTGCCATTTTTTAGTGTTTTTAGTGTTGATAAATGTTGTTCATGTTAGTGTCTTGTGTTTGTAAAGTGTAGCTTGATAATGCCGTCTGTGTAACGGCGAAACATGTCGCACAAAAAATAAGGTATTTATAACCATTTATATATAAATATAACAATCCAATAGGCTACAATGAATTCTAAGATTGTTAATATATGGCGCCTTTCATTAGGAATCAAACTTTCATATGTAGGCCTAAGTTTAAAAAATTTTCTTTACTAAAACATAAATTTTACGCCATTTATCTAGTTTTCGTCAACATAAGCTTTAAAATTATGTTTGAATCATTAATTTTGATGAAGAATTAAGGGAGATAGGCCTATGGCTTTGCCACAAACAAAAACATATTTGAGAAATAATATATAGTAAGGATAGTTGGTTAAGTATCCAATTTTTAATAACATGGGAGTATAAAATACTATAATTTCAGAAATACACGTTACTTTATTACCCTAACAAAGAAACAGCAGTCTACAATAAAACCTGATATAACAGCTGATTTCATCCATTTACTTTGATATTTAAAAACAAACAAACAAGCCTATGTGAACTTCTTTAAGGTTGTCTGTATAACTTCTAGGTTGGGTTTTTAGTTGACATGATGGGGATAGTAGTGCATATTTATGAGAGCTTCAACAAAAATTAACCCTATGTATAAGGAATCTGATCTTTAAACTTAAGTTTAGTAAGCCTACGTTCGTCGAAACATAGCTCATCTTTAAACGGAACCATCTACCCATCTAGTAGGCCTATATTGTTAACGTTTTAGTACCAGACTGTTTTTCATGAACAGTAATGCAATTTAATACCTAGTTATGACCAATTATTTGTCTATGTGTATTTTGCAATTTAATTAAATATACTTGTTTAATATACCTCTGGACTTCAAAGTTTAATAAAGTGGCGACTCTTTTTCAATGTTGTTTGCCTTATAATGTTTTTACACCTGTATTTTCACCTAACATAATAGCCATCACGGAACCTATTAAGTAGGCCAGTTTTACAATTAAATACGCTATACTTTAATTAATTGAAGGAACTATAAAACCGCTCAGCAATAAACGCGATGTTAATAAGGCCGTAATCATTTCATCGGTTTGGATTTTTAGAACTGTTATGAGATAGTTTGTGATTTTAATCGGTTATTGTTGAAATAAACTGCAATTAAAGTATGTCGGTATGACTTCCGTTACGTTCACGTTGTGTGATTTAAGTAGAGGCTACGAGTTGGGTGCTAGTAGTTGTAATTACTGAAATTTGTAATGTTCGTAGTAAATACTGTACAGGAATTATTTTGTTAAATCAGTGCTTTTGGGAATTAATTTGTAAATAATTAGTTAATAGTCTTACAGAATAATATAATAAAATGTCTTAATAAAACATAGTAATTTGCACACTGTACGTATCCTACTTATCTGAACTAGTATTGCCTATAAATAGAGAGGTAAAATTTGTTTGTTTGATTGTATGTAGAGGGTAATCTCTGGACCGATTGAAAAAATAGTTTTACTGATAAAAAGCCGCACTATCCCTGAGTAACATTCATTTTGATAAATACATTTTTATTTCACTATTTGTAAATTTAGTCGGAACAAATGCTTAGGCTAGGCTAGGCTTAGTAGACTGATGAAAAAACACATATTTCTTGAATGTAATTACATTCATTATCATTACCAATGGAATAAAATAACAGATACAAAAGCTGATTGCTCTAATATTTTCATTAACAGCTAAATTCAAACTTTGAAGCAATTATTTGTATTTCTAACTTTTAGGATTGGTTATTATTAAAGTGTAGACCTGAGCCTTGCTGGTTCTTTTAACCTTTATTATAACTGATGTTACAAAATATACGAAATAATTTGATTTGAACATTTAACATTATTTACCATTTTAGCTTTGGGGTTATTATTAATCCTACACCTTTATTATTAAGAAAACATAACATGATTATGTGAATAGAAGGTTCCAACGGGATTGGCGTGCGGAGCACGCAGGGGGTTTCCCCTAGTATAACTATTAAGGTTTATTAAAATAACAGTTTTAACCAGTAAAATACGGCCATGTGTGATGTGGTAATTCAAGGTTATATTTAAACAGAAAAATAGCAGTCTTGAGGTAAGATTTCTCTCATTATTTTTAAAGGTTAGATTATCTATTTACTTAATATTTAGAACTTAGATAATTTAGATGATGTTTGTAACTCAAAACAAATATAAATGAAACTTTTAATAAAGTGTTATAAGTTCTTGTTCGCGTAAAATGGTCAAGTTTTGAAAATGGAGAACCATTACCCAACACCATTAACCAAAACTTCAACAATGTTTAACGGCAACCTATAGATTGTGAAATCAATTACAGATCATGAAAAACGTAAAAGAAAAACTAAAATCGGCCCTTCTGTTGGTTCGTTACCCTGAAAAACTTGTTTTTACTGAAATCTTTTGAGAGTTTTAGAATTTATAGATATAATTGACAAGACTCTAAAAATATTTAAAACAATGCAAATGTATAATTTAAACCTATTACAGTGTACAGTTTTGATAAAAGTGAAAATGGCAAACCGTCAAGTTTGTTGAAGTTTGACAATATAAGATTGAAACACTTTCATGTGATGGTACAGCTTGTCGCCCGTCTTTAAAAATCTCTGATTGAGAGGTAATCTGGTAGCCTATAAGCAAATTTCGTGCTGTTTGACCGGTAATCAAGTACATCCGATAATGTGATACTGTTGTAATTAAGTATGACACGTATTGGTCGAATTTTCATCCGGACCTAACCTCGAAAGTAAATTTCTTCACTCTAAAGCTGCAAAGGTTAAAAAACATAACGCCGTTCACAGACTTTTGAGACATCCTGTATATTATGTCGGGGACACACGAATTGCCACAAATTTTGGGTCCATCTGAAACGCACGAACTGCCACAGTCATTAGAGGGGATTAGAAAGGGTCAACTCGCAAGATAAGAAACACACGAACTGCCACAAGGGTTCGGTCAGGTAGCGGCTCCAAGTGAGGGAAAAACGGGAATTATACTCCCTCGGTTACCCCCATCCCCCCACCCACATACTTGTCTTCTTTTCTGGTATTTTCGAAGGCATTAAACAGTCTTGTTACATACCTAACAGTGGGAAGAATGTATGTCTCTTCCGGAATTTAGTGTGGTGTTGAGTGAAAGGGGTCAGGAGTGTTTGACTATTGATGGGTTTAGATTTGTTAAACAGTATGTTTATAATTGTTCTATGTTAGGTTAGGTTAGGTTAGGTTAGGTTAGGTTGGGTTAGGTTAGGTTAGGTTAGGTTAGATTAGATTAGGTTAGGTTAGGTTAGGTTAGGTTAGGTTTATTAACTTCGTGCTATGTTAATAACAGTTATTTTTAAAGGATTCTTGATACTAGAAACTATTAAATGCAATATTGATTGGAAATAAAACGCTCCTGTTGCAATATTTTTTTGTCTCGATGCTGAGCTATCACTTCTTTGACTTCTTGAGGCCGATTACTTCAATGGTTATTACTCACAGCCTTAGCCGTTTTTCCCTGACTTATGTTTGAAATATAAGTAATGTGCAGGAATATCATCGAGGGATAACCGCAGGAGTATAATTCCCGTTTTTCCCTCACTTGTAGCCGCTACCTGACCGAACCATTGTGGCGGTTCATGTGTTTCTTATCTTGCGAAATGACCCTTTCTAATCCCCTCTAATGACTGTGGCAGTTCGTGCGTTTCAGATGAACCCAAAATTTGTGGCAGTTCGAGTGCAGCCATTATGTCTAGAGACAACCCAATTAGTCCGCCCAAAATACCGTCATATTGACTTCAAAATAGAGGTTATTTTTAGTTGTTGAAATGTTTAGAACTTAAAACATCTATATATATAAAAGTCAAATGCACTGACTCACTGATTACGATATCTCAAAAACTACTGAACGGATTGGAACGAAATTTGGTATGTAGCTTCCTCTAGGGCCATAGATGCTCACTAAGAAAGGTTTTAAAAAAAATCGAATTCTTAGGGGAGGTTTGAAGAGCTCAAAGATACTAAATCACAATTTTTTTTTAAACTACTGAACGAATTGGAATAAAATTTTGTTTGTAGCTTCCTATATTGAAGTAGGTGGTATCTAAGAAAGGTTTAAAAAAAAATCGAAATCTTAAGGGGGGTTTGCGGAGGTCAAAGTTACTAAATCACTCTTTTTTTTTAACTACTGAACTGATTGGAATGCAATTTTATACGTACCTTCCTCTAGGGTCGTAGGTGCTGATAAAAAAGGGTTTCAAAATATTTGAAATCTTAGGGGGGTTTGGGGGGTCAATGTTACTAAATCACGATTCCTCCAAAACCACTGAACGGATTGAAACGAAATTTGGTGTGTAGCTTCTTCTAGGGCCCTAGGTGCTCGCTAAGAAAGGGTTTAAAAAAATTCAAAATTTTAGGGAAGGTTTGTGGGGGTTAAAGTTACTAAAAATCCCCATAATAAATTAATAGTGTAAGATATTTATTGATATAATATATTTTTTGTTAATATACATTTAACTTTGATTTGTCTGTCCGTGCAAAGCCGGATTGGCCAGCTAGTGGTAAATATAGCTAAAATACAGATTATCCCACGTGTAAAGTGTATGACTACTATTAGGCCTACTGTTTTGTGTTTATTGAAGCACGTGTAACTGATGAAGGTATAACTATGTTTATTTTATTTTTATGAGCTGCAAGCGTAATTATAATTTTAACACCTAGGTAAATGTCCAGCTGCTACTTATTGATCTTGGCGTTTTTTTTTCTAATTGAGTTTTTCTTTTTAGTTGTTATTTTTATATACGTTAAGAGGTCCCCATGCAAATTGTACATAGGTCTACTGTTTTGGTTTCTCGAAATTTACAAAGGTATGGAATGAGTTTTTGAGGCACATTTTTTTGTAAGATTTAAATCTTCTTAACTTCTGACCACTATTTTGCCGCCGCACAGCCTGCTATCCCTGCGGTAAGATGAAAACAAATATTTGCACACGCGCTCTGTCTGACACTTTGTTTTTCACTCTCAAAATATTGTCTGCTTACGGTTTTCGCTTCTCTTAATGGTTTAGCCAGAGACCGTAAAGGACTCAATTGCCAGCCGAATTTATAAATATA
Organism: Philaenus spumarius; assembly: GCA_018207615.1. Lineage (NCBI taxonomy): Eukaryota > Metazoa > Arthropoda > Insecta > Hemiptera > Aphrophoridae > Philaenus > Philaenus spumarius. The sequence goes on from JAGFPH010000808.1 coordinate 194,925, forward strand.
TGATATGATTTTTAATGACACCCAAAAACGTGTTCTGGGGACCATGATCGATGCTCATTTGCTACTCCCGACCTTGTTTCCTATGGAAACTCGCTAGAAAGGCAAACTTTAAATGGTGATTTTTCCAACACGCTGTACGGATTTGAGTTTCTGTATACATTATAGATATTCCATCATGTCCTTACTTGTAAAGGGAATACAAATTATATTCCGGTTTATTGTCTTACCCTGTATAAAATAAGTGCGGCGGTAGATTCTCACAAGGTTTTAATTTTCCCCTGACCTTTACAAACAGGTGTCTCGCTGCAAGCAACGAGCCATAAAACATACAATCTAATGATGTGGAAATTAATTACAGTTACTATTTTATTATTCATACATTATAAAACTCTTCACGTTTTCCACGCATGCGTGCAGGGTGAGGGGGAGAGACAGCTGCTATACGAAGGCATAATATACTTCGACATATAGGTTATCTGGGACAATATAACAATAGAACAACTGTTGTACACACTGAAAGCTTCTGGTTAAATAAGGCCTAGTCAGAGGTCTTTCAGCGAAAGGTAATCGATAGGACTTCGTGTGGATTTTCGGCAAAGCTATGAAATTATCGAAAGTGTTTTAAACGCAGTGCGTTAAACTGTTCAAGTAGAGAAGAAAAAAATAAGTCTTAATCATTTTAAAAGTGTGGAGCGGGGCGTTCAGCATTCTATTAGCGGCCACGCCGCGCCGTGTCCTCAGGTGCATCAGGTGCGTGCAGCGGTGACAAATTCAGTCCAGTTAGTTTGAATTACTTTCAAGTAAAGAGCATTTGCTACACTTTCTTCACGACTATGTGTCCATTCATCTTTTTTGACTGTAAATAACTGCTCCAGATCAGGTTGTGTGTATCTCCTTCCTTTTTTTTTTTAATACAGGTTGTTAGTTTAAAAGAAAAAAACGAAAAAAAAACACCCTGTAACTCAGCCAGTGATATTTTTTTTTTAGGTTTCACAGTACAATTAAAGTTCTTACAATTAAAGTTGATTTGTAAATTCCGCTTTACTACATCACTGTAATATATCACACTATAAAGAGGTCAAATTGCTTTGTTTGTATGTAGGGGATACTCTCTGGAACTACTGAACTGATTGAAAAAATAGTTATACTAATAAAAAGCTACACTATCCCTGAGTAACATTGGCTATAATTTTGATAAAAACATTTTTTATTTCAGTATTTGTAAATTTAGTCGGAAAAAATTCTTAGGTTAGGCCTAGACCGATGAATTACGATAGCAAACAATTGAATAAAATAACAGATAAAACAAGCTGTTTGCTCTAATATTTCCGTTAACAGCTGATTTCAAACTTTAAAGTAAATTTTTGTATTTCTAATTTTTAGGTTAGGTTTTTATTAAAGTGTAGACCTGAGCCTTGCTGGTTTTTGTAACTTTTATTATAACTGCTGTTATAAAACATAAGAAATAATTTGATTTGAATATTTAACATTATTTACCATCTTAGCTTTGTGGTTATTATTAATCCTACACATTTATTATAAAGAAACATATCACGAATATGTGTATAGAATATTCCAACGGGGTTGGTGTGCGGAGCATCCATTGGGTTCTCCTAGTATTTTATATAATGCAAAAGTTTGACACTTTGTGTACATATAATGTCACCATATTTTATAGTCACGTCGTACGCATTCCAAACCCAAAACAAAAAATATAAAGGCGAGTCAAACCTTTTCCAAAAAACTTTCACTTTTCCCACAAAAACAGTAAATATTAGGACATTATATTGAAAGGGTTGTCCACAAAGGGTTACTTTTGCTTTTATTTCTTTGGAAGAGGGTTATGTAAATGTATTGCCCGTCCTTGAATTTGATATGCATGAGTTTTTGTGATGCCAAAGATAAAGGAAGCGCCCTTGTTTAGTTTATGGAGATCGGGTCGATATTGTACTGTTTGTTTGGAGGTTTTTGTGTTGTTTGGGGAAGGGAGAGTGTTCCGTCTGAAAGGGGTGGAATTTATGTTAGGATTTAGTAATGCACAGGTCTATACGATTTGTCAATAACCAGTTACCTAGGATATAACGAATAGATATTGGTTTCCAAATGGTGGCCAATTTAAATAAACGGTACCAGAAACTGGCACATACTTTCTCACAAACATATTTAAATTATTAAACAGATTCACTGTGACTTCATAATTGTATTAAAGTAGGAGAGTGTTATAAGAGAAACTAATAAGTATTATAATTATTATCTGAGTGATTAAACTATTCGATCGATTTAGAACAAATTTGCACCAAACACGTCAAATAGGCTTATATAGAAGCACGAAAAAAGTTTTTTTTAACAAATTTGAAAAACAACCCTCTTTTTGGCCAAAAAACGTCCTAAAATCTGTTATTATTATTGTTTTTAGCTAAACTAGAATTTTTAGAAAGATGCTGTTTATGCATATGGGTACATTAAGGGCTACAAATAAGCCAAATTTTATCAAAATTGCTAGATCCGTTTTTTATAAAAAAATAATAACTGATTTTTTAGGGTTTTTTGGCCAAAATTTGGGTTGTTTTTCAAATCCTTTTTTCGTGCATCTACATAGGCCTAATTGACATGTTTGGTGCAAATTTGTTCGAAATCGATCGAATAGTTTTCTCTCTAGCTTTGTATACTACAGAAAGACATACAGACAAACATTCTGTAAAAACCACTTTTTTGGACTCAGGGGGTCCCAAAACGGATATTTCCACAAAAATCTCAACATCTTTCTATGTTACTATTCTTTCTCTATACCGTACTATGGTATTTGTGAGAAAGTAAAAAATAATTTAGCTGTATTTCTAATCTTCTAGTCTTCTACCTCGCCTATCTGAATACAAATTTGTACAAAATTTAACTTTCTTTTTATGATTATTTTTTTAAATGTAGGCTACCTTATAAAAATGTATAATGTTAAATGTGCTTTTAAGAATGTATTTTGTTTGTTATGTAGAATTAATTACATTAACACTGTATATTAAAAGAAAAACTTTTACCTTAATTAGTTTTGTTTGCATTAATTATAATAGGCTTTACATTATTTTTGTAAAAAATCTAAATAATTATAAAGATAACTAAATATTATTTATAATAAACAAAAGGGATTCTATAAAATCTTTTAACTCTATGTCTTCAGAAATGATTATTTCCCATGTTATTTTATAGATACCTCGGCCACAGTTGGATAGCCTTTATTTATATCTTGTTCAGCATTCAATATACAAATGTTATCTATTTTAAATAAGATTATACAATTGCGGCATTATCGAAGTTGTCTTTGAAGTAAGTTAAAAATTCACATCAATTTTGAAAATATTGTTGTGAAAACGGAAACAGTTAAATATTCGAGTGCTTAACCTAAGTGTCCAAATTTAGGCGTTAATATCTGAAACAGGTTGGATTTTTTAAAAGAAAAATTAAATTGCTTGACGTAGTATTAAAAGCGGAACATTTCAGATAATGTTTCTATAACTGTCGCGAACCGCATCAGGGATATTTTTTATCTCGAATGTGCAAAAAAGCAATGTCAAAATAAATCAAAACTGGAAGATAAAATAAAACCCGAACACAAAATCTCACAACAAATACGTTTACTAACTTCAAACGCGTTTCAACGACAATGTCGCCATCCTCATTGATGCACGGGCTACAGTAGGCCTAATCAAACTTTGTGAGATTTTGTGTTCAGCAGGTTTTATTTTATCTAGTTACTTTCTCACCAAGTCAAGCTCAATAGTTATTTATAAAACTAGAAGGTGTAGGCAATATTTCGTAATCACAGAACATTTTTACAGTTTAATGAATATTGCATTTAAAATTATATAAAACTAGCTGACCCGATCCGGCTTTGCACGGATAGACAAATCAAAGTTAACTGTATATTAACAAAAAATATATTATATCAATAAATATAAATTACACTATATATTTCTTATGGGGATTTTTAGTAATTTTGACCCCCCAAACCTCCCCTAAAATTTCGAATTTTTTAAAACCCTTTCTTAGCGAGCACTTAATGCCCTAGAGGAAGCTACATACTAAATTTAATTCCAATCCCTTTGGTAGTTTTAGAGAAATCGGAAGCTACATACCAAATTTAATTCCAATCCCTTTGGTAGTTTTAGAGAAATCGTGATTTAGTAACTTTGACCCCCCCCCCAAACCCCCTCTAAAATTTCGAATTTTTTAAAAACCTTTCTTAGTGAGCACCTGTAGCACTAGAGGAAGCTACATATCAAATTTCGTTGCCATTCGTTCAGTAGTTTTTGAGAAATCGTGATCAGTGAGTCAGGAAAATTATCTTTTATATAGCCTGTATAGATAGATTATATAAAATCTGGTGGTTAATTTTACAGTGTGTTCAAAGTCCTTTTACCTCGGAAATTTTAAGCAATTTTTTATTTTGCCTCTACGTTCAATTTAGTATTTTACAAAATGGAGGAAAACTGAAAATCCTCACAGGAAAAGCCATTGCTATATTTCTGTAACTGCTTAAAGCGTGAACCGAGAATTTTTATTCTAATTTATAACATTGTACACAAAATTTAGGTTGAAAAGAATTTGATCAAATCACTGAACGCAATAAATGAGTTGGAATATCAAATTATTTTTGGTAAATCGTATTACGTTTCTTTTCAATTTAATTATTTCTGTTGAATAAGTTGAACGGAGTTCTAGTTTGTATCAAGTGTGATACGAGGAGCATTCAATAAGTAACGAGACAAATTATTATTGCTCAAAAACCGTTTATTGAATCAGTACAAAACTTTCAGGACATAAAGTTGGCAACCTTGTGATGACAATTGATCAGCTGTTCAATCATATTTTGTAAACATAACCTCAAATTTACTCTGTTAACGATGGCAAGTCCGCTCGAGAATTGCACCGTGGAAGAACAACGTGCCGTGATCAGATTTTTAGTCGCGGAAGGTGAGAAAGGTAGTGACATCCACAAAAGAATATTAAAAGTGTACGGAGACAATTGTTTGAATCGTTCGAACGTTTACAAATGGGTAGAACAGTTTCAAAGTGGCCGTACAAAAGTTTCTGACGAGCAACGCAGTGGACGACCGATCGAAGTTGGGACTTCCTCTCTCGAATCTCGGATTGACGCGTTAATTCTTCACAATAGGTGTATCACCGTTGAACTGATAAGTGAAAAAGTATACGCGAGTGTTGGAACTGTCCATAACATTATTCATAACAAGCTGCAGTATAAGAAAAGCTGTGCGAGATGGGTGCCCAGACAACTCACGGACGCTCACAAAGAAACCCGGTTTCAAATCAGTCAACAGTTGAAAAATGTATATTCGACTGAAGGAGAAGGTTTTTTCAAAAGAATTGTAACGTGTGATGAAACATGGATCCACCACTATGAGCCAGAGTCAAAACGACAGAGCCTTGAGTGGAAGCATACGACTTCTCCCATTCAAAAAAAAAATTCAAGACCCAGCCATCTGCCGGTAAAGTCATGCTTACAGTATTCTGGGATTTTCAGGGGCCAATTTATTGTGATTTTCTTGAAGGCCAAAGAACAACCAACAGCCAGTACTACAGTGACATGCTGGAAAATAAGATAAGACCTGCAATTCGAACGAAACGCCGTGGGCTCTTAACTGAAGGCGTGATTTTGCTTCATGACATCGCCCGTCCACATACGGCACAGCTGACGAAAGAAAAACTTCAGAAACTGGGATGGGAGATCCTTCCTCATCCCCCCTACAGCCCCGATATCGCTCCATCAGACTTCCATCTTTTTGGACCCCTTAAAGATGGTCTACGAGGGATACATTTTCAATCCAATGAAGAGGTAAAAAATCAGGTGCAAAAGTGGCTTCGAGATCAACCTAAAGAATTTTATGCCAAGGGCATTTACAAAATAGCAGAAAGATGGGACAAGTGTATAAGTGTTGCTGGGGACTATGTTGAAAAGTAACCAAAGTTTTGTACTGATTCAATAAACCGTTTTGGTGCAAAAATAATTTGTCTCGTTACTTATTGAATGACCCTCGTAGTATATGGAGGTGGGATGAAGTTTTACAAATTAATGCATTAAATATTCCCTGTTATAACTTACGATCTCAGGCCGACTATAGGCTAAAACCTTGAGCTCCGCCTGCATTGCTGATTCACCACACCGCAACAAGTTACAATGTTATCCATTTCACTTTTCCGTTCTTTACAAATGCAAAATGGCCGTCAAACGTTGCAGGCGGACTGGCTTTGTTGTACAGCTAAGGTCAAAAACACATAAATTATTTCCCTCGAGATATTCAAAATGGTAGAGTAGGAGGTGGATGTTGCTCTAATCAATGCTGCTTGTGTGTAAGAGAGAGAGAGAGAGAGAGAGAGAGAGAGAGAGAAGGGAATGTGTAAGGAAAGAAGCGTTTAAATTTACAAAACTATTTGAAATCCAGCAACGGTTCAGATATGAGAACTTTCCATTCACTGTCCACGCAGAATGGTAATATTCTAATACAAGTAACCTAAGAAAGGAGGTACCCGATAAAACCATTTTTCATGGGAAAAATAATGTTAAACTAGTTATAGTAATCACTTATAGGTAGTTCTTTCAATTAGTTTACAGCTGTTTCATCTTATTTTTCAGGCATCTTCAGAACTCGAACACTCAAAAACACATTCTCATAATCACACCTATTATCAACATTAAATAAGAAACACATTTA
>JAGFPH010000808.1:242531-261187 GCA_018207615.1 Philaenus spumarius
CTTCTTATGGAAGAAAACTGTTTAACAAGTTCACTGCTACGCAAATTTCGTATTTCCTATGCTAGGAGCTGACCTTTTACTTCTTATATTTATAGCCTAAATGATTAGAAATTACTTTATTTATTATTTTTGAACCTTTCTTCGTAATAATCATTAATATTTTAATGCGGACGAACATGTGCGTCCATAGCACATAAGCTTAAAATTGCGTGCGAAGCACGCAATGCTCTTTGAATTGAAAATTCTCTCAATACGGGGTTAGGCGTGCGAAGCACTCAATGCGTTGTGTATTGAAAATACTCCCAGTATGGCGTGCAATGCACTGTCCGTCGGCCGCTTCTCGTAGTGTTCAGTGTCAAACTCACAATGTGCGTCCTTAGCAGTGAATGTGTTAATAATGTAAGGGTTAAGGTAACAAAATGACGTAAGGTAATCATAGAAACAACAACGCGAAAAGACGTGACAATGATGCAACAAAGTGCATTATAAATTTACTTCATTTTATGAATAAGTATTGTACCCTAATTTCACCTCAGAATTGCATAAAACGATGCTTGGAGAAGTAATATTTTCAACATTGCAGGACGGGGGTTTTAACTGACCCCCGGAATGTGTTCCCCCCAATGAAAACCTACTGATGACACCCATGGTAGAATTAATAATAACCCCAAAGCTAAGATGTAAATAATGTTAAGTGTTCAAATCAAATTAGTTCGTATATTTCATAACAACAGTTACAACATAGGTTAAAAGAACCAGCAAGGCTAAGGTCTACGCTTTAATAAAAACCTAACCTAAAAGTTAGAAATACATATATTTGCTTCAAAGTTTAAAATCAGCTGTTAATGGAAATATTGGAGCAAACAGTTGTTTTTTCCTGTTATTTTATTCAATTGGTTGCTACGGTAATAAATGAAAATACATGTTGGTTCATGTAAGACCAACAAACATAAGATTTTTTCCACTACATTTACAAATATTGAAATAAAAAATGTTTTTATCAAAATGTATTACAGCCAATGTTACTCAGGGATAGTGTAGGTTTTTATTAGTAAAACTACTTTTCAATCGGTTCAGTAGTTTCAGAGATTACCCCCTACATACAAACAAACAAATTTTACCTCTTTGTAATATTAGTGTAGATAACTTGCAGGGGAACGCATTCAGTATAATCGCATGTATCATTATTTGTACATTTTTAAAATAAATGTTACATTTTAAATGAATCAAATTCAATCCAATACTTATAGTTTTATAAAACGCAAACCATTTTAAAAGTATCATACAATCTCAGAACTTTACACAATAAATATTTTACCGCTAATAAATTTATAAAGAAACACATTTTAAAACTTTGCCGTATTTTTAAATAATTTATTTGAAGTTTGCCTTGAACATGTATTTAAATTGGACTGAAATGTATACTAATTGGCAACAGGAAGTAATAAATAAACTAAGTGACTTGCTACTTGTGTTCAGCTGTTTTTGTATCTTGAGATAATTGGGATAAGCTGGGTCAGGGAAAATATATATTTTATCCAGAAACTTAGAAATGTTCTGTCTTGTTCGTTGGCGATTTATCGGCATTAAACAATAACTATGATTTTCTCATAGGTTTCATTTCGTTGTATCAGCTTGGATAATAATAGTCCAAGTCAAATAAATTTAGAATGCATTGTTATTAGATTTGTCAAGTTTTAGTTACACAAAATATATAAACATATTCAATATTTCTCAATGTTAGTGATAGGCCCTAGGCTACATTAAAATTATCATTAAACTAGTTTTAATTTTTTTGTTTACAAGTAAATATAATGTGATCTCTCTTTTTTAATGAACTACGCTTATCAAAAAAGTTCCATTCCAACCACTTTTTATTTAACTCAAATCAGTTACCGTTGGGCAGATTTTTCCTTTTTTTATCCTCTAAAAAATGTATTGTAATATGTTATTCTTTTGCTTGAATATTAAACTAAAATATGAACTGTTACGGTTAAAATCTTAATTTTAAAATAAATATTTTATCACCCTAATTTTAAAAACTATGTTGTGTGACTAAATCCGATGAAAACAATGTTGTATGAACGGTTTTAGATTGTGTGCTTCCTTTATAAACCTCTATTAAAATCACCTAATTTTTATCAAGATGGCTGCAATATTCAAGTGGGCGAATCATTTCTGAGCGTGTAACATAACAATACCCTATTTATTCAGTTATAGGATAATTAGGATAACAATACACAAGCAGTTCAACGTCATTAGCCTACATTAAAACTCTACATATTATAAAAACAAAATGTATAGCCTACTATTTATTCTAATTTGAATACCTACTTTTTCCATTTCCATAAGATAATGTTACTAAAATCTACTCGCAAATTTATCCAAACTATAAAAATAACAAAGTATACTTACAATTCAGGCACACTCTCTCGAAAACTAGTTCCTCCTGTAACTGTTTCCTAATAACTGGGAACCTTCGTACCGTTCAAAATAGAAAGTCGATTTGCATTTCCTATGGAGAGTCAAATAGTTTTTGCTGCATGTCGATAGATGATGGGTTAACAAAGGGTGTTTTGAAAGTTTCAACAAAAACAAAACTGGGTCAGGCGCTACGCCTGTTAACGTTGTATGCAAGCAAAGGGCTTTATATAGGAGTTCCGTTCTTGCGTTTGGTGAGAAATAAATTGATGGTGTAAAAGTACCGACACTAATAAGTGCTGGCTGACACTCAATGGACACTTTTTAGTGTTGGTTGACACTTTTATGGTTGAGTATTTTTGTTTAAGTTTATTATTTTACATCTTTTTTAAAAGGTTGATCCCAAGAATTAAATATAAATCTGTCCTTATACTATGTGTCAGTGGGCCGTATGTCCAGCTTTTTTTTAACAACTATAGATAAGTCTATGTTTTTATGTTACTTTTATTCATTGTCTAGTCTTAGAACTACTGATTGACTAACATACCTTTCTTCAATCAATAGTTGTCTTTCTTTTTTATTTTCATTTGCAAAGTTTAGCAGCTATATGTTTCCCTGCCACAGGTAGCACCATGCATCAGTCCAGCTAATCTATATATATAAAAGCGAAATACCACTCACTCACTCACTCAGCACGATTTCTCAAAAACTACCGAACGGATTGAAATGAAAGTTGGTATGTAGCTTCCTCTAGGGCCATTGGTGCTTACTAAGAAAGGGTTTTAAAAAATTTGAAATTTTAGGGGGGTTTGGGGGGTAAAAATGACTAAATCACGATTTCTCCAAAATTACCGAACAGATTGGAATGAAATTTGTTATGTAGCTTCCTCTAGAGCCATAGGTGCTCACTAAGAAAGGGTATGAAAAATTTCGAAATTTTAGGAGGGGTTTGGAGGGATCAAAGTTATTAAAACCATAATTTCAGATCTTTTATTATTATGACAATAGTGATTTTATTATTTAAGATCTATATATATATATATATATATATAAAATCCAAATACCACTCACTGACTGAACACTTAAAAAGAATACAATTACGCTAAAAAGACTGAAAATACCTACCACCACGGGCAATGCCGTACGGGTCAGCTAATAATATAATAAAACACTAATAATAGGCTAATAATGCTATATTTAGAACTCAAAGTGTACAAAATCTTATACATGCCAGCCAGGTTTGTAACGTCTTCAATTATTTTGTACATTTACCACATTCTTTTAAATTTTTACAATGTTTTCGTATAAGTGTAAAGAATTACACCAATTAATTCTACTAACCATGCGTGCGCCAACAAACATAAATTACAGCAAGTATTGAATATAAAACGCAAATGGCACAAACATCTAAGAACATCTGCTAACATTATCCTAAATACATACATTGATTAATAGGTAATTACATTATACGTACATCAAAAATTAACAAAAACCTGAGAATATAGATATAGCCTATAAATGTTACTTACATAAATAAATATATCACATACACATTATTATAACTAAGCAATAATAAAACCCTACTGTTCACATATCACACACAACACAAATATATAAAAATAAATATAACATGTAGCCATTAAATCTAGAAAATGGAAAAAAGAAAAACTAGTATTCTCTGAACTATTTTTACTGTTCAAAATATGTACTGACTTTTTTGCCATTGCCATTTACATTTTATACAAAAAAACAAATCGCAATGTTTGGTTAATTCTAAAAAATGTATCAAGTCTTGCCAAATAATGTTTCACTAAAATAAATAATGGCTGTGATAAGCTGCCTTGAAAATGCCGTCGCTGGCGAAACCATGGCGGGCAAGACTTAATAAATCTCACCAATTATATTCATACGCAGGCTCTATAATAAACCATGATGTAGGTCTATAACGCATTTTTGTCTTTAAAGTTATTTTAGAAAATCTATAAGTATTCATAATATTCAGTTAAGAAGAAACTCTGGTACGAGCATTTATGCATTCTTTACACTTTAAAAACACACCTTTCACAGTGCACTTAATTGCTCGAGTAAGTTCAATTTCCTTTTAAAATGGTGAAATGTAAAACTGTCTAGAGAAAATGTATAACAACAGATTACGATGAAATAAGATAATACATCTTAAAGTCCCAATGATGTATTGGGTTCCACCGATGGATTCAGCTGGTAAGTTAAAGATTAAACAATCTTGTAATTTAAAACTGACCCACCTCATTACTGGGCTTTTCTATTGCAATCCGTTTTAATAAAAAATCTTTAATTTTCGCTTGGGTCAAAGACACTACCGAAGTCTGGAGGACAAATTAATAGAGTGCAATTTAATATATAGGCCTAATTACTTCTGTTGCATAGCTAGCTCGTGTTACATTCCATTAATTGTGTAACTACTTGGCCTGTATCTATTTCACACATTACGTTGCAACCCCTCCAAAAAAGAAAGTGCATACGTTTTAAAAGTATTAACAATACTGAAAGATGTACTCAAACTATCATGAAGTAATAATACTAACAAAGATAATGCGTAGTGTATGTATTGTATTTACTATTTGTAAAAGTTTAGATTAATTAAAGATATTTGTCTAGATGTTTTGTGAAACATCTTCAATGGAGTTCAAGGAAGGTTACCAATTTTATTCTTTCATTTCTGTTGGTATTGTTGTTATTTGTAAATGTATACTTTGAGGATTTTCGAATAGTGAACAAAACTTAGATGGGTATAATATGCAATAACAATTTTACTTGGAACGATAATAGTGTAGTCATTGTAAACAGTCATCAAAATTACCCCATTACCTAAAAAAACCCTTAAAAGCTAAGGATTTGGTACGTATTTTGTACTTAGCTACTGTAATAACGTACAAAATGTCTTCGCAAAAAAATCTGCGCTACGGTCGCCCTCTTGGAAAACTATTTTTATCCTATAAAAAAGGTTTTAAATGAAAAATGTTTGTCACAAAAAGCGCTACAACTTTTGTTCTTAGCAATTTTTCAATAAAATGAACCGATTAGCCATAAAATGCAATATTTGGAAAACAATTTAGACAATTTGTAAAAAAAAGGTTTTAAACAAATTTAACATTTTAGGAGGGGTTTGGGAGGGTCAAAGTTACTAAATCACGATTTCTCTAAAACTACTGAACTTATTGGAATGAAATTTGGTATGTAGCTTCCTCTAGGATCGTAGGCCTACTGGCTAAGAAAGGGTTTAAAAAAATTCGAAATTTTAGGGGGTTCGGGGAGGGGGTCAAAGTTACTAAAAGAAACCACCGAACGGATTGGAATGAAATTTGGTAGGCAGCTTCTCCTCTAGGGCCCTAGGTGCTCGCTAAGCAAGGTTTTCAAAAAATTCGAAAATTTAGGGTTGGTTTTGGGGGTCAAAGTTACTAAAAATCCCCATAAGAAATACATAGTGTATTATATTTATTGATATGTATTTTTATTATTGTTAATATAGGCTACATTTAAATTTGATTTGTCTATGCGTGCAAAGCCGGATCGGGCCAGCTAGCGTTTAAATATAATACAAAAAAAATCCCACGAAAGAATCTGGAATTTCCCACATAAAAAGTTTTCGATAGTTTACATAAAACCGTATATTAACTTTATGATCAGGGAAGCAGAGTGGCGCAGTTTCTAAAAGCACTCATTTGAAATAAGCCTAGTTTCTGTGTAAGTTACAAACTTTTTGAAACGTTTTTATCTTGAAATGTAATATCACACCTGAGACATTATACCGTAAAGAACAATCTCACAACAAACGTGAAATTTACACCTTTCTTTCACACTCATCTGCAATCTTATAATTGTTTAGTGATATATTTTATTTTCTACTATTTCAAATCTCTTGTGTAATTGTAGCTAAAACATTGTCCAAGTACTACAACGTACCCTGGTATAAATACCCACACTCTCCTACACAAAATAAAACGCAAGCTTTCCTAGGAAATATACATAACCAAGTCTCCGTAACAATGATGACGAAAGCAAGCAAGCCTGCGAAGGAGGAGGGAGATGTCTATAAAATGTCTCGAATAAATACATAACAAGCGTGTTTTCCATGAATTATCCATAAATAAAAAGAAGGAAGACGAAAACAGTGTTGTTATTGGATATCCGAGCCGTAACATTTCCATGCTAGCCAACCGAACAAACTGATGAATAAATGCAATATTCTTATGCTGGTGCCTACGCGGCGTTGTTGAGTTGGTCTCGAGATGTTTTTGTAGAGTGTATTATTATTTTGAAAACATTTTACTGGTAAAGGCTTTGTGTTTATATAATTATATTTATTAAATTTTATAAATGACTGTCTATCCGTTGTTTTTTTTTTTTTATTTTCCCACCATTTGAGATAGAAATCATTTTGAAGGTGCTTTTATAAACCCTGAAGCAAAACAAAATATTGTTTTTGTAGTCCACCCATGTATGTGAAAATTAAGTATTTTCAGTCTAAGGCTTACCAAGTAGAATTGTTGTTTAGGCTTTTTAAATTCCGTAAAATGTGCTTATGGGACAATGATATCAAATTGAAATCTATATACAGGGTGTTTACAAACTCCCTGGAAAAGAACTTGTGCATTTGTTCCTTAGGTCAAGACAATAAAAAAAGTCATATAAATATTGGTCTGAAATGCCTAGTTTTCTGTCTGTCCGTCTGTTTGTGTTTTTTACAAATTATTTTATAACTTGAGTAGGCTACTATTTTAGATAGATACTTCAAATTTGGCACGAACGTGTACCTTGATAGGTCAAACACACTGAAAAAACTCTATCCTTGCAGCAACACAATTAATGTTGCGGTAAAAGAAATATTTGTTTACGGGTCAGCAGGGTGTAGTTAACTTTACTGTTAAAGTAAGCTACTGTTGATCTCTTGATATTATAGCAATGTTATTAACTTAGCAGCAAATGTAAGTTCAACAGTAAGCCTAATGTTTCTATGACATTAAGGCACTACTAACTATGTCGCAAGGCTAGTTAATGTAGTAGTGAATATAAATTAATGTAGTTATAACATTAGGTAGAGTGTTTAATATTGTAGTGTTCCTTTACTGGTAAGTTAGTTGTTATTGTCACAAAAATAATAAAATTAGGTAATACATCTACAAAATATTACACTCATATTAGTTATTGTAATCATAAGAGTAATTGCTCTGTGTGTTTCAGTATAACTAACATCCTTGCAAGGTTAGTTGATGTAGTGGTGAACTTCATACTAATACAGTTCTAACACTAGTTAAGATTGTAATTACTATATAGTATGTTTATTGTAACAATAGTTATTTTTGTCACAACAGAAACAGCTTTTCTTAACTCCGATATTTTATTTCGAAATTTGTCGACAAGCTTTCCCCTGCATACTAACTGTCGAGGTCCTTCAGTTAGAGGAGCTAGGCTATAGTAAGAGTTCTGGAAAAAATAAAAATTAAGTGTAAGACAACTATAAAATATATTATATAATATACATAGATTAAAAATGTATGTAGTTATTTACATAGTTAAGGACATAACATTTTTACTGTATCTTAAAATAAAGAATTCACGCTTTAAATTACAACTTTTTAAAATGTTAACCTAAATTCTATGTTTAAAGTTACCGTATTTGATAATGAGTTCATTACTTTTAATTTAATTAATTACTGCGACATTTCCCACTGAAGATGGATATTTATTATCTTGAGTAGTAGTTAAGCTAGTTTGAAGTAACTTTTTTGTTAATAAAACACATTCTTAGTTTTAATAATTCGTTAACAAGGGTTGATCAATACTCGTAAACATCGTAAATTATTTTAAATACATAAATTATTTCAAATATCAAAATAATTAGTTCTGATAAAAGTAATCAAAATTCATTATCCAAATATTTGTATATGCTATTGTTAGGATTTTGGAGAACATACAAATATTTACAAAATAATAAAATAAGGCTCTGTCATTTCAAATGTAAAAATTCCTAAAACAAGTCATGTTAATTGACTGATGCCATTGACAGTCCAACTGAGGCTTTAATGGAAAAGTACTTCTTAAAAACCACTAATACATATTAAAAATTCATTCACACATTTCTAAACAGCTAAACAACCAAACTGAATCTTTTAAAATATTTGTTTAACAAATCCTTAATTTGTTGTAAGATGTAGTTGTTATTAACAAATATTTTAGCGAAATGCCTGACGTACAATTATGCTAGGTTGTTAATTTTCTTTCTTTGAGCCTTATATTTTTACTTGAAAAGATATAATATGAATGAATTGTGTGTAGTTGTATGTAGTAATGTTAAATCAGTTAAATGGAAGGTATGTACTAAAAAATAAGTTCCTTTACATGGATTTCCTCCATATTGGATAGGGCAAGTATATCTATTTCATTTTCTGAAATGCAAGTATATTATTTGATAATATACTAATTATGTGTAAATAGATTACTAAAATGAATTTTAAATATTTACCAGAATGATTATTAAAACAATAATTTAAAATATATAGAAAATAGATTATTTAGATATCTTTAAAAAAGTATGACAAAGTTATGTATAACTTCAGGCAACCTCCCATAACCTGTAATGAAATTTTAACATTTAATATATAACGTATTTATTATGGTAGTTTTTAAAATTACTGCATCTAATTATAATACTGTATTAATTTATGTATATACCTGAACTTACCTTTAAAAATTGTAATATAATTTTGAAATCCCCATTACGTCAACAAAGATTCTACATCATCAACCATGTATGTTGAAAAAACAAGAAGATTGACAACGAATCAATTTAGTTATAGCTGTTTGATGTGGTATTTGTTGTGACTTGTTAGTCTACCGAGTACTGAAGAGAAACTGAATACTGAATTCGAATTTCGTAAAAACGTGAGAAATTGTAATTGTGGACAGGGTAACTCTAAAACAGGAAAAGGCTACCGTCTAAAGGATGTATAGCGGATGTAACCCAGTTCACTGCATAAATAACCTCCTTTATGCTTTGTAAGTAAACTAACATTGTGAACATATTAAGATATTGTTTTCATTCCGTTTTTTAGATGTATATTACGTTAGATTTACCTTATAGTTACATTAACTTAACTTTACGTATATTAAATTAACTATGACATTAACTACATTAGAGTTTACAGTAAAACTCAACATTAAAAAAACCTTACAGCAATGCAAATATTTCAAGCTCTAAAGTAATTATGACATTATAAATGTTACCATGACAGAAAAACTGTTAACATTAATTTTAACTTTGCAGTACGGTTAGAGTTTTTTCAGTGCACGTGCATACAATTTCGTTACGATATCTTAAACAGTTTCAAGATGGCGGAAATTCAAAATCTTTGATGTTAAATTTCACGAAAACCGTAATTATAATAAAAAAATGTTACCAGTAATAAAAAATGTAGAATTTTAAGACGAACAAAATCATACTTTATTTGCTACAATCGGATAATAAATAACTGAGTAATGAGACATTTACCTAATTGTGTAACAACTGTAAACGGCAAATTGTTGTTTAGTGCACATTTTGTATGATATTTATTTCAGTTCGAAATTCGAAATTTTAGGGGGGTTTATGGAAGTCAAAGTTACTAAATCACGATTTCTCTAAAACTACTGAACGGATTGGAATGAAATTTGGTATGTAGCTCCCTCTAGGGCCATAGGTGCTCTCTAAGATAGGTTTTAAAAAAATCGAAATTTAAGAGGGGGTTTGGGGGGAGGTCAAAGTTACCAAATCATGATTTCTCCAAAACCACCGAATGGATTGGAATGAAATTTGGTATGTAGCTTCCTCTAGGGCCCTATGTGCTCGCTAATAAAGGGTTTAAATAAATTCGAAATTTTAGGGGAGTTTGGGGGTTAAAAGTTACTAAAAATTCCTATAAGAAGTACATAGTGTAATTAATATTTATTGATATAATATATTTTTTGTTAATATACATTTAACTTTGATTTGTCTATCCGAGCATCGTTTGTTTGACATATAAATAGTGTCTAACCGCATCTATTTCAATAATTAAAATTCCAAAAAAATAAATACCTATGATTATGTTAGGTGGAATATTTTTTGAAAAGGCTTTACTTAATAATTAAGGATGCCGACAATATTTTATAAATTGTTCAAAACCGCGTTCTCTCCTACATTTCCTTACGAACTGTTTTATTCATTGTTTAAAACCTATGGCGTTAAAATTTCTTATCTACTTTACAAGAACACTAGGCCCTATTTCAGATTCAAACTGTGTGATAAAGAGACGACAAATGTTTTTGTATTTTCTTACTAGCGTTGTACGGTAATATGTATTTGGGAGCCGTCAGTTCTTTTTTCTTTTCTTCACCGCCTATGTATAAGTTAACTAATTCTCGCCAGATTTATTGTTTAGATGCTTTTTTCAGTACTGAGTATTATAAGGTGTTTTTAATTTGACTAAATTATAATTTCTGCATGACTAACGATATACAGGGTGATCTTTCTGACGTATTCAGGACGTCATTCACCACATCAAAATAAGAAAAAGTTCCAATAAACATAGTCCAAAAATGCTCCGTTTTTTGTCTAGCAGCCATTTTGTTTTTTTTACAAAATGTTTGACTGATTGAGTTTAAACTTGACACGTGTTTAACCTAACAATGATCTATCTCAAGAAGAATAAGCGATTAAATCCAATCATGCGTTTCAAAACGACGGCTGTTTGAAAATTTTAAATCTAAATTACTCAAAATTAACACAAAATTGTCAAGACACCTTTTTTGTAGAGCTTTTGATTCTCTATCTTGTGATGTAAGTATCAAAACAATCGGATGAAGGATAATAGCTAAGTTAAAGCTAATAACAGCATATGTACGTACAAGATTGCTGTGTTTACTGTGTTGGTACAGGATGCCGTTTTGAACAAACAAATTATTACTCGTAACTTAACTAAAAGGGCTACAACCCCCCCTCACATAACTAAGAATCATAATAATAAAAAATGGTTGCATTTTGTGGATTCAGTATTATTTGTAATTTGAGACAATCCTCTACCTTTGATAGATAGTTGAAGCTTGAATTTTCCGTTCAAATCCGAATAAAGACCATTGATTTTTTTTTGTATATTAAAAAGTTTCTTGTAGTTTCTGGCGCTTCGTAGCTTTTTGTCTACAAACTATATGGTTCGTTGGATTATTAGAACACATGTAATTTTTAAGTAACATTTTATTTAAAAAATGGTCAATTACCTATTTTTAACTTTTTTATTTGGATAAATATTTTAAAACTTTAGGCCTAACATTTTTCAAAATAAAAAAAGAAATCCTTTCACAACTCGATTCAAATTTAAATAATAAAAAAGAACGTTTCGAATTTTTTTAAAGTTAAATCATTTACTGTTCAAAGGTTTCAATAAATAAACGACATAAAGCCCCGTTTTCTCTTCCCAAGCCCCACAAACAATTTCAGCTTGAATGGCGGCAGCATTTAAATGCAATAACTCTTTTGTAAAAACGCTCCGTGTATTCTGGGCAGCGACATTATTCCCTATATAAATACATGCAGATAAATACAAACGAATATTTCACTTCTGTCAATTCACCTTCAACGCTAGTGAACAACTTTGCACTAACTGCATTATAAGATTGCATTCTGCAGTGGAAAGAGAGAGAGAGAGAGCGATTCATGCAAGCGAGACAGAGATAAAACAAGTTTCTATTGTGCGCTGGTGTGACGTCATCAACTACGGTAATCGCGTTCAACTCCTTCACTCGTCTAGTCGCCTGATCCTTTTTATATTCAGAATGCAATGTAGTTTTAAAAATCATAGTGAACCGATAACGGAAAAAACTTTTCGGTTAACCAAAGTCGAATCGTAACTTGTGTAGGTACCGTTTGAAAGAAAAAAAACCCCAATTTTTGACGGTATCAGGAGTGGATATTTTCGGGAGGTCCTTTTCGGCGGTTTGGCCCCGCCTTGCCATTTTTGTTGCTTACGTCACGCACAGTTCAATATCGCTAACGCTTGCTAGATTTCGGCAGTGCAGAAAGTTGGCCCACCTATTAACAAGTTCCCATTGCCTATCCAGAGTGTTTAGTTATAAGATTTGTGCTTTTAAAAAATTTATTAATTTACTGTTAACAGTTTTCATCTTATATTGTTACAAACTACCAAAAAATGTGTACATTTAACCTATAAAATAATAATAGTAAAAGATTTAAACAATATTAAAATGTATTACAATAGGCTATATATCATATTTCGTTAAAACAGTCAATATAATTTTATTATTAGTTTAAAATTTGATCAAATGTGATTAAACATTAACTAACTTATTAACATAAAACTTTAAAATAAACCACTTTTTACGTAAAATTTTACCAAAATTAAATAATTCGGCAATACGGCCCATATAGACAGTTCGCACAATGTAGGAACCATCAATTTTCGTGAATTTTTCACGATAAATTCAACCTAAAATGCACCGGGCGTCGCCGCTAGTCGGTGCAACGGCAAGTGCATCCGTAGACACGTCAAGAATGCATTCGTGACGTCACAGCAAGATGCAGTTTGTCTAGGAAAGAGAGGGGATACATAGTACATGCATCTAGTCGCGGTGTATGATCTAGGAGCAAGTACGGAGTATTAGGAGCCGCGGAGTAAGAAGAGGTGTTGTGAACTATTCCCGTAGTGGAAAACTATGGTGGCTGCCGAGTGAGTGTGCCGAAGCCGCGTAGATTAAAAGCGACACGGACGTTTTTACGTTTATTTGTGCAAATAAAATTCGATGGTATATATTTTTTTTAGGTTTAAAATTTGAATATCGTAATAATAGAAAGTATCGTTCGTAAAATTCGAATATAATTATATTTCATATATTTTGCGATTAATTATTTATAGTTCATTATACAATACGGTTAGAAAATAAATTTCAAACTTTTGAAAGTGATTCTGGACAACAGTTTCCTTCAACGTAACGAAACCAAATTGTTGACCAACTGTCTGCCGAACTGTATTGTTTTAATAATTATAACTTTATAAGTTAATAGGGGAAACTTTAATGTAAACTTTAAATTTAGTAGGCCTATCTTGTACCTACTCTTTTAAAATTTCGCCCCTTTTCGTTTTTTTTAAATATCTCTAAAATTAAAGTTTTGGTTTTTAAGTTAGCATGAGTAAAGTTATGGGTTACAACTAAAACATTATTTCTTGCTATTTGTTTACAACTCATAATGTAAACTACACAGTCGCACCATAATGAAATAGTAAGAGCTTTTTTTAATAAATATTGAAAACTATTAAAACTTTAAAATATTTTTGAGTCTAGGTTAAACCTTTTTCCTATTATATTCTATTATATAGCTCATCCATTTTTAAACTAGTACTATACAGGATGTCCCATGAGTAAAGTGCCAAATTTTGGGGAATAGTTCTAAGGGTCAAAGTAAGAAAAAAGTTCATACAAACACAGACCCAAAAACGCTTCGTTTTCTAGATATCCGCCATTTTGTTTTTTTGTTCAAAATAATTCTTATCTAGAGAACAGTTTGATTGAGTTCAAACTTCGCACGAAGTTTAACATAACAATGATATATCTCAAGAAAAATAATCGATTTAAATCTAATCATGTTGTTTCAAAATTAAGGCTGTTTAAAATTTCATAATTTAAAAATTAAAATCTTGCAACTCATCAGTCTTTTCACTTTATCAATTTTACAAACAACCTAATTTTATGAAAAACCCCAAAATTAACATAGGCCTACATTTGAAAAAATCATCTATGTTACATAAATATGTAGCCTAATTGCATGAAGTGATCCGAGCTAGTATGAAGTTCAAAAATGAACAATAATCATTCTCTGCAAGCTTGGCTGTAGTAATTCAACATAATAACGAGTTTTACGTTCTGTATACTATTATAACGGGAAATAATCTCAAAATGACAGAGTTTTAAGTATTAAAATCTTCAAAGAATTAAATTTTGGGAAAGTCAGTGAAATACATTATAATTATTGACTTAACAATAAATATGTTCCAAATTAATGAACGAGAACCTCGTACTCGCGTAAGTCGTAACATTATATTATGTATTTTATACCTATTATTAATTGTGTTTGCAAATCTACATTGCAGGCAAGGGCCTAGGCCTATAGGAGTATTTATATATTTTATCTACGACCATTGCAATAAACACCAATAACGCTATTACAAGTAACATCAGAAAGAGGTTCATTACAAACCAAAAGCCAACCCGATTAGGTAATGATATCATTACCTAACAGGAGTCACTTTACATAATAGGCTCTAGACCAATGAGAGCTCGTCATTTGACGGAAGTAGAGTTGTAATAAAAATAACGCTATTCGTACATCAGCTGATTGTACCCATACGTTCCGGATGTTAGTGTGTTATTGTAACTAATCTCAAACGTGAGTTGACGCATTCCGCATACATGAGTGATAGTGATGAATTTTGTTTAACTCCAGAGGAAATTAATACAAAAGCAAATTCGGCTCTGAACAATTTGTTGCCAGAAAAATCTAAATTTCGTTATGAAAAGGTTTATAACCAGTTTATGGAGTGGAAAACTAAAAATGGTGTTAGTTCGTTTTCCGAGAATGTTTTCATTGCGTATTTTGAGGAATTGGCCCAAGATAAGAAACCTAGTTCGCTTTGGTCTATTTATTCAATGATTAAATCTACAATCAACATCAAACATCAAATAGCCTGTATATTTTTGGTCGTAGATAAAGTAGTGTACGCAACGATTGTATTCAGCCTTTAAGCCACTCGTGAGATATTTAGAACACTCGCTTCGCTCGTGTTCCAACTTACATCTCACTCGTGGCTTAAAGGCCTTCATAATACAATCGTTGCGTAAACTACTATTTTAAAACCAAATACACTTTAAACCAAATTGAAGTAGGCTACTTTTGTTAAATAAAATAATTATTGTTATTAAATTATTATTAACTAACAGTGGTTCTATTAAGAAGGTATGTAGTAAAATGATTGGTTTAAAATGTTGAACTGTAAAGGCCTAAATTAATATAATGATAAAATACTAGGCTATCTTTGTTTTGTAGGAAATTGTCAGCCAACTATATTTTTTTTTGTGAAAAAACACATTAAGTGTTTTAAAAAACATTAAAAACATTTAAAATTTTGTTTTTATTTTGAAATATTTATTTTTTCTCATCCTATCGAGCCTTATACAAACTATAAGAATTCGACCACGCAGCTGAACCGCTGAAGTGATTTGAGCAAATTTCCAAAATTCAATTTATATGCCTATGTTTTACGGTTTCAACCAACAATTTGGGAAATAGATGTATTCACGACGGTGCTGAATAGGCCTAACTGCAAAATGCATCGCACGCCATTCCGCATATTGGGAGTATACTCAATACACAGTGCATTGCGTCCTTCGCACGCCATTCCGTATATTGGAAGTATTTTCAATACACAGTGCATTGCGTCCTTCGCACGCCATTCCGCATATTGGGAGTATTCTCAATACACAGTGCATTGCGTCCTTCGCACGCCATTCCGCATATTGGGAGTATTCTCAATACACAGTGCATTGCGTCCTTCGCACGCCATTCCGCATATTGGGAGTATTTTCAATACACAGTGCATTGCGTCCTTCGCACGCCATTCCGCATATTGGGAGTATTTTCAATACACAGTGCATTGCGTGCTTCGCACGTCAACTCCCCTAGTTGGCGTATCTTCAATGCAAAATGCATTGCATGCTTCGCACGCCAACCCTACGGTAGAATCCACCAGGCTTTGGACCGGGTACGTCTATGGTATTTTACGTTTTGATCGATTTTGGGGGAACCAAGCGAGCTATAAGGTCGCGTAAAAAAAAATGTGCAGAATAACATCCTACATTTATATTTGTATATTTAAACAAATTCATTCTCGTAGGAAAAATTTCAACAAATAGTTACTGCCGGTCAAAAAACGTGCTTCCGTTTGTTAGATTTTTGGGCTAACGAACTTGTCCAAGCGACGTAGACAACCAACATGTGTACCAAATTTGAACCAAATCGGACTTAAAATGCGGCCACTAGAGTACGAACACGTATATAGGCCTACATATATATGATTTTTAATGACATCCCTAAACGTGTTCTGGGGACCATGGTCGGTGCTCATTTGCTACTCCCGACCTTGGGTCTTACCAGAATTGCCACTGCAATAGCTCATTTTTCCTATGAAAATTCGCTAATAATAATAATAATCAATATACTATTCATGTATTTTATAATGCGGGATCAGTTATGTTAAAACTATGTAGGGGGAAGAGGTAACCCGTAGGAGGGGGCACATGTAGGAGGGGGCCTTAAAGGGGTTATCAGAGTACATTATCATGCTAGGAACATAGCTGCTGCAAGGGGTGATCGATTCAAACAATTACCTACGAATGTTCTATTTGTAATTATTTTCATGGTAAAAGTTTTGCAGATTGTTTGTAAGGTGTTCATATTTGACAACCATAAAATATAGCGTTTAGTGATGTCCGCTGGGTTAATGTGGCCAAAGTTTTAACTTAAAATTTTGTATTTTTGTCGTGTAAAAATAAATAATTATTCGGGTAGAAGCCTATTACGTTTTTATATAGGCTAACTTTTTTAGAAAATAGACATATAGTCTACATTATAAAACAATCTACAAATTTTATGAAAGTTCTGCATACAGAATACAGGTTAATTTTAAAATTAGTTTAGTAACCATCTTAAACCCTAAACTTATACTAAAAATTTATTTAAAACATCACGAAAATGTTTAGTTGCGTGACATGGAAGGCCAAGGGCACAAAAAATGGAATGTGCTGAAAATAAATTCAAAATATAAAAATCGCCCTTTCTAAAAAAACCTAGACCTTCACATGGTTTTTTAAGTTAAATTACGCATTCTGCAGTAAATTTAATGTAAATTTACCTTTTTAAAAATAATTTTAAAAACAGGAAATCAATTGTCGCCTGGAAATCAGGTTGTTAAGGGTCTCCTATACCTTGCGTAAAACAGCAAAAATATGCACTTCGTACTATCGTGTTTCGGACGCCGTTTTTCAACCTAAAAAGTTGTGATCTTAAATAGTTCTTAAAAGGCTTTGTGCTTTTGTCTTATATCTCATAATTGAAAGAAATCGACGGCAACTCCTTTTAATCAACAGTTTAACTGAGTAATAATCGATTATTTTTAACGCATTTTTTGGGGAGTTTTAAGCAATAATTTCCATATTTTAAGCTAACACGTAAAAATATAAAGCCTTCTTTTTCCCCAGATTATTAATTTATAAATAGAATCCGAAACACGTTATTACGAATGCATGCTTCAACGATTTTTCGGCTTCAGTCAAACCTTTTGCATTAAAATCATAGGCCTACTGTACACTCGGGAGTTTTCTTCAAGGTAAAGAAGAGCCTTAAAAATTCCAACTAAACCAACATCAACGTTTTGTATAATTTATTGGTAGTTTTCAAAACAAAAAATTTTACCGGTTTCAAAATGGCGTCCATTTAAACCGTCGAATGTTTCATCAATTCATCAACTTTTATTCCTATCGTTTATTTTCACTTCTATAGCACTGCACTCGTTAGAAATTAAAGCTATGTAATAATACATTACCACGAATTATTAAAAAAAATTCTAAAAATCTCCTACGAATAACAGCAATAATATATACTTTACAGTTACATTCCTAACCTTATCTCAAGGCCTAACTGGCCAATAGGCTTAAATGGAAACTCAATGACGTGTCTATGCCAACGTCACTCTCCTTGACTGTGGTTTTCTTTGTTACATAGACTACGGCTCTGTCGCTATACTCCGTACCTCCTGATTGTTTCTGAATGCCCGATCGTTTCACTTAAAATGTCCAGTGTTGCGTGGAAGCTATTGCCGTTAGACAACGGAGTGGCGACATTTTATTTTCAGCTGTTTTATTTTAGGCTTTGGTTCGAGCCCGGCTGTTGACTTCTTTTCGTGTGTTGTACTACCCTGTTTGTAATTCCTATTAAAAAAAAAACATGCAATTATTTAAAATAAATAAATAAATACAGTGGAGAAGTTTCAACATCTCAGAAATATTCTTCTAACCAGTTCATTTAAATCAATGGATGGTTGAAACAGTTTCAATAATTACTTCGCAAATGACTCCAAGAACACGAGTTCGGCCCTAAACCATGAACACAAGAAAAT
>JAGFPH010000808.1:277479-290916 GCA_018207615.1 Philaenus spumarius
AACATACTATGACTAAACAGTTTAGGTTAGTCCTCTAGTTTTTTTTATTCTAATTATATAAAGTGATAATACGACGAAATATTATAATTATACTGTTATCGGCAACATACTGTGACTAAATATTTTAGGTTAGTCCTCTAGTTTTTTTTTTAATTCTAATTATATAAAGTGATAATACGACGAAATATTATAATTATACTGTTATCGACAACATACTGTGACTAAACATTTTAGGTTAGTCCTCTAGTTTTTTTTTAATTCTAATTATATCAAGGTTACTAGATAGTAAAGGTTGCCTCATAGTCATGTAGACAAATTCAAACCTTCATTTTTTTTATATTTCTCACATGAGGCAACCTTTACTATCTAGTTACCTTGATTTATACACACCTTATTCAGTAGGCCTACAATAACCTATTGTTCGATTTGGCAACGTTGATGAATTTCCATTTTAAATACGCAGTTATACTGTACTTTCTATTGTTCGATGCATTTGTTTACGTAATTATGTTTGTTACATTATTTTCACATTTTCTTGCTTTGTGGACACTTTTGGGGTTAATATTGTTTAGTTTATTTAATTCTTGCATGTTTGGTGTACGTGAAGTGATTTATTTTGTTATAATTACGTCAAATATCGCGGAAAAGTCCAAACTTAACCTATACAATTTCAAGTTTTATTTCTTTCATAACTCCTACAAATATTATTTCCGGGGAAAATTTTTTGTTGTTTCTACAATCAGTTAGATGTGTTCTTTCATGTTATATCAAATTCCCTTAGAAATCGATTGACAAGGTAAGCTACATTTTTACCATTTAGGCCTATTTTACCTGCTTTAACGCGTACATACAATAATTTAAGGTTAGGCCTAGACTGAAGAACCAACACTTTATGTTTATTAAATGTATTTTCAATGAATGGACATTTAACTGTGTTTACCATCTTAGGTTTTATGTTATAATTAATTCTACTTATTTATTATAATAACATTAAATGTATGGAAACAGTAAATATTTGTATAAAAAACAAACTATTGAAAGATTAAAATTATGTGTGTATGTTGCCGTTAAGGCTGGTAAAAGAATTGAAGAAAAGGCGTGATGAACTTCGTTCCTGACAGTGATCCAAAGACCGCACACATTTACTTTTTTCAAAATTCTTCTTCCCTATGTTTCTAAATGTATTTATTGCACCTAACATTTTGATAAGTAGACTACAGTAGGAAAACTATAGAAATTTTGAAAAATCCTTTACTGGATTGTAATTTATAAGATGTTTGGGATCCGCCTCTGGTCTACTTTACTGATGAATAAGGATATTTTTATTATTATTAATGTTTTTGCTCAAATTTTGGAGACGGCTAATAGTACGGAAGGCTTATCTCGTAACCATACATTTTGTTCGGTTTATTTTTACAAAATAATACAATTGTTTAATATACCACCCATAAAACTAAATAAAGAGAACAAGAAAAGTATAGGATAGGAGCAATATATTTTAATAGTTGTTCGGCGGAAATATTGGGTCAAATTAAAAAGTTGTTAAATTAATTTCTTAATATGCTAAATCTTATTTCTTAACGCTGTTGTCCAACTTTTTTTGAGAGTGTATACAACTATACAAAATGAAAGAGAACCAAACTGCCCTTTATTCGTTTACCTCGAAGAAAACTCCCGAGTGTACAGTATGATTTTAATACAAAAAGGCCTGGCTCAGGCCGCAAAATCGTTGAAACATGCATTTGTAATTTCTTGTTTCGGATTCTATTTATAAATTAATAATCTGGGACTACTTTAAACTATAAACTACTTTTACTATAAACTACTTTAAGTTATAAAGAAGACTTTATATTTTTTACGTGTTGGATTAAAATATGGAAATTATTGCTTAAAAATCTCCAAAATGCATTCAAAATAATCGATTTTTACTCAGTTGAACCGTTGATTAAAATGAGTTGACGTCGATATCTTTTAATTATGAGATATAAGTCAAAAGCTCATAGCCTTTAAGAACAATTTAAAATGTTCCACAACTTTTTAGGTTGAAAAATTGAGTCCGAAACGTTAGTACAAAGTCCATATTGTTGCTGTTTTACGCAAGGTATAGAAGACCCTTAATAATAGTCTAATATAAACACTAAAATTGTAAATAGAAATAAAATGATAACAAATAAATATAGGATGAGATAGATAGGGAGAAAATCATACAACAGTACAATTTAATTTCAATCACAATCCACAATTTCCTTAAAACTGTAAAATGAATTCGGAAAACTCTTTTAACTAATTTACACCTACAGAATTAAACTTTAAACGAACTACAAGAAACAAAAAGTCGAATTAATTTCATACACCTTGACACGTAATAACAAAACAATTATTACCGAGTCATAAAGATTACACTGGATTCATAAATCAATTTGTCGGCCATTAATGTAACCATCTCGGCGACAGTTTAATAGCAATGTTAAAGTTGTAGTTCCGATTGTAATCTGCAGGTTGCGTGCTGTGCGAGCGTACAGTTATGGAGTCGTTGTAAAGATGCAACTTAATAATTAAATACTTAAATTTGTTAATAGTTTTATTGTGGACGCGTATTTTATATAGTTCCGTTGAAATAGTTAAGTTGAGTTTCTGCCCGTCCGAGTGTAATAAACGACGACTAATTAAAATAGATAGTTATCGGGAAATTGTAGAATAGTTAATGCATTGATATATTTTATACAATAAAATATGGTATTTACTATTAGGCTATTCTAAAATACAATCTATTTATTATTTTAGTAAGGTCTTTTACAAGTAGGCCTAACATTACATTATCATGTGTAATAAATATAACATTATTTTAAGGTGAAAAAATATGTTCACTATTCGTTTACTTTAAATAATAAAGCATTCATAATAGAGATTTTAATATATATTATTTATTATCTGTCATTATTTAGGTCATCTTGTTGCATGGGTATCAAACAGCAATTATCAAACATGTAGCGCAAGACAATGGTTTTAAATCTTCAATGGTTGACAAACTCGTACATAAAATACAGAAAAATCTTGAAAACCGTAGCAAACCTCTACACTGCAACAATAGCAACAAAAAGGCAATATTCATTAAAATGCAATACACACCAACTCTTTCAAGAAATACAACTACAACATAGCCTACAGAACAAGAAACAGTTTATCACAATATTTCAACCACATAAAAAATAACCAAGACCTATACAACAATAGTGGAATATACAAACTAAATTGCAGTGATTGTGGTAAGTGTTACATTGGACAAACTGGCAGAACATTTAGAGAAAGATTTAAAGAGCATCTATAGGCCTACCTAGCAGCAGAAACAATAGAACTACAAACTCAGCATTCACAGACCATTTAATTGACAACATACATTCTTACACCAGCATACAGGATAATATTTCAGTGATACATAAAATAAATAAAGGTCACACCATGAACGTCATTGAAGAATATGAGATTTATAAACACCATAAAAGCAATCCAGAAAAAATCTTAAATGAAAAATTGAATTTTGCTTCCAATTACCTTTATGATCTAATATTTTGCCAACAACATAAAATCAAAGAGACATAAGAAAATCTAGTAGGGCACAAGGTACAATCTAATAAGAATTGAACAGAGCTGCACCTTTATCTTTCCAAATCAGTCTTGGAGGAAGTAGGCCTACACCAGAATGAGGTACCTCTCAAGTGTAGCAAAGTTGAACAAATTTATTTATTCATGTGACGTGTACGAAAATTGTACGAAAATATATGTTACCGTAACTGTTGTGTATATATATAAGTGTTTGAGTGGACATAGATAGCTGGCCTGATGATGCTGCCTGTGGCAGTGAAACATGTAGCCACATAAAAGGTAAAGTACAAATACAGACTACATTTGACAGAAAATAAATAATATATATCAAATAAATGTAGTTCTAAAGCTATCAACAATGAATAAGAGATTTTAATGGTGGTGCGTAAAAGAAAGTACAATTAACGTGATTTAAAGTTAGTATAGCTACATTATTGTTTATTTATTTGTGTTTCAAAAACTAATGGGCATCACAACCTATAGGTGTAATATGCATAAGACCTAGAACGGGGTTCTGTACAAACCTATAGATTTATTCGTCTAATTAAATTAATTATTAATGATAATGTGCCGTATTTAGTTTGCCATTCTAAGAAGCTATTTTATTCACCTACTTGAATAAAGTAAAACTACGGAGAATAAACATTGAAACGAATTACTGAATTATATGTTTTTAAAATAATATACTGATGTGTAGGCTAAATAATATTTTATAATCATGGTTCAGAAAATACAATAGATAGCCTAGGCCTACGCATTATACTTTAGAGTTCTCATACGTTTGGAGATAAAATATTTAAAAGAGATTTTACAGAGAACTAACTTGAAGGAATAATTTTAAAATTTTAAAGTGGTAGAAATCCTCGGCTTAGACTTTCAAGTTTCCATTTCACGTCTTCCCTACTTTACGACGCTACCACACGCACAGTGGGCTGTTCTCAACTCTCCCTCTTTCACTTCCGGTTTATCAATATTTCTCACCTAGACTGTGTAACTCTATAATTAACACTTTCCATATTAAACATGTGTCGTTAACAAACAAAGAAGGGAGGGGGGGGGGACGTACATGTTTTGTAAATCGTTTCGTTATTTGTGGAAAGACGACGGACACTATCCGGGCTTGGTGTCGAGCCACGCGGGGAAATGTGTTTGGAATATTTATCTCGGAGAAAAAGGAGGAATTGAGCCGGGCTTGGTATTCTTGTATCAAGATGGGCATGTTTGGTTTTAGTAATATAGTCTACTATTTACGTATTTTAAGTTTAGAATTTCTGTCGTGTCGAGGGTTTTAAGGTTTGGTTTTTGTTCTTTTATTTTTTATTAGGGGAATTCCCCTGGGTGCTCCGCAAGCCAAAATCTTTGGAACCTTCTATACACATACTCATGTTATGTTTCCTTTATAATAAATGTGTAGGATTAACAATAACCCCAAAGCTAAGGTGGTAAATAATGTTAAATGTTCAAATCAAATTAGGCCTATTTAGTACATTTTATAATAGCAGTTATAATAAGGTTAAAAGAACCATCAAGGCTCAGGTCTAAACTTTAATAAAAACCTAACCTAAAAGTTAGAAATACAAATAATTGCTTCAAAGTTTGAAATCATCTGTTAATGGAAATATTAGAGCAAACAGCTGTTTTATCTGTTATTTTATTCAATTGGTGCTATGGAATTAAATGTAAGTACATGAGTTGGTTCCTCAGTCTAGGCCTAACTAAGAATTTTTTCCGACTAAATTTACAAATATTGAAATAAAAAAATGTTTTTATCAAAATGAATTCCAGCCTATGTTACTCAGGGATAGTGTAGCTTTTTATTAGTAAAACTATTTTTTCAATCGGTTCAGTAGTTCCAGAGATTACCCCCTACATACAAACAAACAAATTTGACCTCTTTATAATCCCTATTAGTATGAACAACTGTCTGTTGTAAATAAATAAATATATCACTTAATGTAATTCAAATGTAAAGAAATTGATTTAAAAACAAATAGTTTGCCTCTTTTAAGGCCTAAATTGAGTGTAATATAGGCCTAATATTATTGTATTTTTCAAAAATACTTAATAGTAGCCTAATGACTTACATTAAAAGTTCAAATCGAAATGAAAGTATGATTTTCAAAACAAACAGAAATCAAACAAATTCCTCTACAGTTTTATTTTTGTAATAAATTACATAAAACATGCTAAATATTAATTTTACGATACGAGTAAAAAATAATTCAAATGAACGCTGTCCTACTACATCAACGAAAGTTTTTATTTACCATTTTAATAAAGCAATTAATGTTAAACAATGATTAATATTATTATTTAATTAGTATCGTTATTTATTTTTGTTAATATTTCTTACAAAATAATAATTGTTACTATCAATTTCAATTTCTTAAAAATTAATGGTAGTTATTATTGACTAGGCGTATTGTTTCAATAAAACTAAAGTTTAAAAGTACCCTATGTTTAACATTTATTTGTATTTAGAATTTACAATACTAAATCAAATATTAAATAACCAGAGTAAAGGAAAAGGATGGAAAATATCATTAAAATTGGTTCTTCCGTTACTGCAGCAGACCATTGTCATATGTATTTATTGTCACGTGTAATGATTTGTAGAACTGTATAGGCCTAACATTTTGAGAATGTCTATCCACTTTTAAGGAAGGTAAGCTTTATGTAACAGTCAATATTTATTGGTTATTTAACCAATTATTTCATAAAATTTATTATAATTAATAATTCGTAGACAATTAGGCCTATTATTACCTTAATTTGTCTACTTTAACGAGACATTTCCACAAAAACTATTACACATTCCAACAATGTCAGTATCGATAAGACATAAAAGTTTCAAACAATTTAGTTTTTATCTTCATTTGACAACATTTGAAAAGCTTTTGAACCCGCAGCCAAAGAGCATCGAATGTATACCGCGGACTTAGTGTTCAGACGTCGCGCTAGGAGCGTTCGGATCGTTACGGTCAGCCATCTTGGATTCCGTCAAACCTCGACGTTCGATTGGTGCCGCGGTCGTTACGGCATTCCTAAGTCTCTTGCCCTCCTTCCTATAGACTACACAAACATTGTCACTGTAAAAAGGGATTTTCCGTGAGCTGTATATTATAAGTTTAGTTCGCTTCGCTTGCGGCGTCCGAAATAAAGTTTGTCTGTTGATTTAATTAAATGTAAACCGGGCGGGTTGGTTATTGTT
The DNA here is from genome assembly GCA_018207615.1 of Philaenus spumarius. Classification (NCBI taxonomy): domain Eukaryota; kingdom Metazoa; phylum Arthropoda; class Insecta; order Hemiptera; family Aphrophoridae; genus Philaenus; species Philaenus spumarius. The sequence continues at coordinate 284,294 of JAGFPH010000808.1, forward strand.
TTGGGGAAAATATGTTTTGGAAACGCGAGTTTTGTTTTGGTAGAGTTTTGCAATGAAAAAAGTTTTGTTTGATTTGGAAAACAACATGTTATTTTATTTCAATTGTAACAAAGATAATATTACATAATGTTTACGAAAATAGATATTATTGAGACTACGCCAAACAATAGACTATTAGGCCTATAAAAGTAACAGAGAAAATTTGTATTAGGCGTTTATGTCTTAAATAAAAAATAATGGTTTCAAGAATTCCGTTTATTTTTTCCGTTAGCCCTTCTGTTGCTACAGTGGTGAATATCTACACAAAAATCATAAACAAGCAATTAGTAGAATTGATTGAAGTGTCTTTGGTAGTCTACTTGCACTTAAAGACAGTAATTTTTCTTTTATATTTAATCCTTCTTAAGTAATATTATATTAGGCCTAATATAATATATAATATTATAGGCCTATATTATATGGTATTACTTTGGACGAGCGTAAAGATAAATTTCTTAAGAGTGAACAAACTAATAAAAAAAAAATAAACTAACTTATACTCTCTATCGACTGCGGCAAATCAAATATGAACAATATAAAACAAGTAGAAAAGAACTAATCTCAAAACAGTTGAAAAGGCAAATTAAAATAGCAGAGTTTCAGTTATCTTGGCAAGCTAATAAATAGGCTACAATAGCGTTGTCAGATTAGCACATTTATTTAAGATAGTCAGAAGTTCTACCAACTTATAAATGTTAAACCGAAAAGACACTATGACAGGAGACTGCGAATTAGTCTACGTTTAGCTTCTTTTAGGTTGCAACCTAAACATAGGCTAATAATAATATTGTGTGTATAGGTTAATACAAATTAACTTAAAGGTGTTCTTTTCGAAACATATGAATTTCATTTTTTAGTCCACTTAATATTTTAGCTGTTAACTTGTGCTTATATATACCATACTAGGGGAGACCCCTGCGTGCTCCCCACGCCAACCTCCAATGGAACCTTCTAAAAACAAATGTTATGTTTTATTTATAATAAAGTTGTACGATTAATAATAACCTCAAAACTAAGATGATAAATAATGATAAATGTTCACATCAAATTATTTCTTACATTTGATAACAGCAGTTATAATAATGTTTAAAATAACCAGCAAGGCTCAGGTCTACGCTTTAAAACCCTAACCTAAAAGCTAGAAATACAAAAATAATTGCTTCGAATTTTTAAATCAGCTGTTAATGGAAATATTCGAACAAACAACTATATTATCTGTTATTTTATTCAATTGGTTGCTATGGTAATAAATGTAAATACATGTGTTTATTTATCATTTTAGGCCATAAAAATATAATTTACATTAACTGTCATATGATTTTACAGAACAGCTGTTTTATGTTTTTAATTTATTTATTTAATACCAAAAAGTAAACTGCAGAACAGCTGTTTTAGGTTTTTAATTAATTTATTTAATACCAAATGTTTTAATGTAAACAAACCACATGTTTTTAAATTCTCATGTATTTCTTATGGGGATTTTTCGTTTTTCGGGTACCTCAAAAACCCCTTAGTTTTTAATTTGAGAAAAAACTTATATTTTCCCTCGTTCCTTGAATCGATACCTTTAATTTGATACCCCTCCCATCATCCTCCGATTTACCAAATTCCCACAATTTTGAATCTAAAATTTCGCTTACAGAATTATATATAAGGATTGTTCCATATATTGTTGTTCCTGTACTATAGGCCTATTGTTCTTAAGGGTAGGCCTATGCTCTTTAAACAAAATTCCAGCGCTTCACTTTAGTGGAGTTTCTCGCAGCTGAGCGGGTTCGACATTGCCTCATTTACAAGTATTTTATAAATCTATCTTTTGTAATTGTGTGGTGAGAAAAAAAACTATAATTTCTTTATAAAATTGCGGATCCGACTTGTGATTTACTTTTAATTGTTTAAGGGAAAAAATCAAACTTGGTAATTAAGTTAGAATATCAATATAATTCCTTAAAAAATTAACGGGATTTAAAAAAAATGTTAAACCCAAAACTGGTGGGTATTGTAGGGCCTATTGTGATTGTGGTTAAAATGAGACATTGCAGACAATTTTACGATAAGAAATAAACGAAATAAATGGTTTTAAATTAAACATTGCTCTTACGGGATAATTGCCAAAGTTGTAGAAATTGCCATGTTCTGTTTTGTTACATATCATCAAATGTATTATTTTTCTTCAATGCTGATCGTTTACTATTAAGCTAAATCTATATTTCACTTTAATTTTCTATAATTTTTTATTGTAGGGATACTTAATTTGTTTACGTGTCTGCCAGTGTTACAATTTGCATTTTAGACTCAGTTTATTGCCTACTTTAAAAATACGAAAAAAGAATCCAGGTGTGCTTAAGGCTCTTCTATACCTTAAAGAAAACTCCCGAGTGTACGGTATGATTTCAATACAAAAGGTCTGACTGAAGCCGCAAAATCGTTGAAAAATGCATTCGTAATAACGTGTTTCGGATTCTATTTATAAATTAATAATCTGGGAAACTAGTTTAAGTTTTAAAGAAGGCTGTATATTTTTTACGTGTTAACTTAAAATATGGAAATTATTGCTTAATACTCCCAAAAAATGCGTTAAAAATAATCGATTTTTACACAGTTAAACTGTTGATTAAAAGGAGTTTCCGTCGATTTCTTTCAATTATCAGGTATAAGACAAAAGCACAAAGCCTTTAAGAACAATTTTAGATGTTTCAAAACATTTAGGGTTGAAAAACGGCGTCCGAAACACGTTAGTACGAAGTGAATATTTTTGCTGTTTTACGCAAGGTATAGAAGACCCTTAAGACCTCACGATAGAAGTTTACAATTGTATGGCGATATTCTGATAAATGTAAAATATATTATGGCAATTATTTTGATGTTAAAAAAATCCCGCATAAAACAAATTTGCAAAGTACAAACAGTTTGATTATTTTAACACTACCAAGGAAAGTATTTTAACATAACTTACAAAATGATTAAGCACAATGTCCATTTCAGAGGTATTACCAAGTAAACTACATACTCTGCTATATACACATGTGTACTATATATAGTAGAGCGTGGCGAAAAAGTGCGTGACCGTAAAATCGAATTCAAAGCCCGCAAAATGTTTTGTGCGCCTATAGAAAGAAGTTTACACTTCAAAAACCTACCTATATAGGTAGTCATGCTCTCCTACATACGTACGAAATATATTTATTAGTGTTTTTGACGCTCATATAGCCTATCATATTTTCTAAAAAAAAAAAAAAAAAAAAAAAAAATAGCCTACAGAGCTGATAGTAAAAATGCTACCCCCTCCCCCTCCTCACAGTGTCTGAAGTTTAAAATGACTTTTAATTAAAACCTGTGGTTAAATTAACTCAGGCCTCTACAAATAGGGATTTTAAAATTCCTTAAGTTTCCGTTTCCGTTTAGAATAAAATATTTTCTTAATTTGAACAAATATTGAAAAATTAACTATTGAAATAAATAACTGTTAATATATTTAGGCTTGGATATGTTTTGGTCATTTATGCGCCACATCTGGTCATATCTGAAGGTAATAAGGTTTTCTTGAAGTTACAACGCATTTTTATTTCCTCAAATCACTTTGGAGTACAATTTCTGATTAGTATTATCGTCCTATCAGTATAGTAAAGTAGTAGGCTACAAATAAATATGTTTTTTTTAAAGATTTTAAAGATCTTTAAATGTTTTAAAATTTATTTTAATAATATGTCTTCTATTTAACTTTCAACGCTATTCTTCCAGTGTTTTTAGAGCGGGTCAGGTATTGATTACGGTAGCAGATAAATTCACCGCGGTCAGTGGCCGCCCTCCGACTTGAAGATACAGATCTGTACACTAGATGTATAAAAAGACCTTACGCTAATATATTTTCAGAAATTCAAAAACGGTTAGTAACCTCACTCCCTTCTTCCGACATTCCTATCGTACTAATAAAATCATCGCGTGAATACCAAATGAGATGGTCCGTCGGCTATCTGATGGAGTGGTCGAAATATACAAGCGTCGTCAAGTTTGGGGAAAACGCAGTTTTTGTAGTGGAGTGACGGAATAAGAGAGTCGGCCTGAAAAAGGAGTGTTTCAGTTTGAACTTCATTAAGTGGCCAACAAACGTTTCTGTTTGGCCGTATGTTACAAACAGCTTTTTAAAGCAGATTAAAATATCAATACAATTTTATTTATAAATTACAATACAGTAAATATAAATTTCTTTAATTATGTTATTTAAAAAATAATAATTTCTATTATTAAGTAGGAGATGGAATAAAATCTATTGTTTTGTGTATTGTAGTTCGCCTACTTCAAATTAACTCAATTACGCTACATATTTCGTATGGGAATTAACGACAGTGAAATGCCTGTGAAACTCTCGCCTACTTTAAACTTATAATCTTAATAGGCTATAGCCTATAAAAGGCAAAGCCCTCACTCACTCATCATCAGTAATTCTCCCACTTCCCATGAAACTAGAGAGATGAAATTTGACATGTGTATACTTTGTGATGTAAATAGAAAAACTAATGAAATTTAATTTTGATATTCATATTTTTAGGGGTAGTTTTGGGGTTTAGGGGTAGTTTTGACTGATCACAGTTTCTCAAAAACCAAACCACCTTGGAACTTGAAATTGGGTAGCCTACACATATTGCTCATAAGAAACTAGAGACAAACTAAGAAAAGTTTTTAAAATGTTTGGCCTGCAAGGGTTGAAACAACCCCTAAAACAATAAATATTGTTTGTTATATATCTCAAAAACCTTACATCCTGGGAACTTGGAATTTGGTACATGTATTTGCCATAGGGGGAAGAGACGAACTAACAAATGATCTTGAAATATTTGAAACAACCCCTAAAACAAAAAATATTGTGTGTTAGAGGCGTATCTGGGTGATCTGCGAACATCCATCTAAGACTATGATTTACCAGTCTGTAGATTTGGCGGTTGAAAAAGAAGACGATCTTCACTCTGAATTTTGTATTTATTTAGCACACATAGGCTACCATGATGAAGACGATTGACGGGCAGCCAGTGAACAATAAATACCAAAGTAATTCAATATAAATGTTATAATGCACTTTCGTAAAATAATAGAGGAAAGAAAATGAGAGAAAATATGACAATTAATTATGAATCATGGTGATGCAACAAACAAATTCCCTGTAGCGAATCACGGGTATTCAGCTAGTCAGATTATAAAGTATTGGATTTTATTTGTCGTGCAGAAAATCAGTTGTTCAGAACTAAAGATTTCATGGCACTATTAAATAGCATTTTAAACATAGATTAATATGAGCAGATGGTTCCGCTTAAAGGTTTTGAGCGAAGTTGAAAACATAACCTTGAAGTAATTATAATCTCTTTTAGTGGTAATTAAGTGGTAATCTCTTTTATTTAGGTTTAGTGGTAATTTGTTGAAATTATTGAGCTGCTGTAAATGTGTATTTTTAATCCTGCTACTTATGTTTAAGTTCTACTAGATTAATTCATTTTTGTTGTTGTTTCTTTAATTTTAAGGTTTAGTTAATTTTTGTTGAAGTATGTTTTTATTAAGTATTAAGGGTCTGATCTAGTAAACGAGAACAACTGGAAACGCAACCGCTTCTCACTGTATCTCTATCTAAACAGTGTAATTTCTTGCAGCTGAACGCTTTGACATTGCCTCATTTCAAACCATTTTATAAGTCTATCTTTTGTAATTGAGTGTTGAAAAAAAAAAGAATATTCTTTATAAAATTTCGGACTCAGCTTGCAAATTATTTTTCATTATTATTTTTTATTGTGTTAGGAAAAAAATTCAAACTTTGTACTTACCAAATGTCAATTACATAACAAATCAAAAGCATTAAAAAAATGTAAATTGCAAGACTAATGCGTATTGTGACTGTGCTTAAAATGAGACCTTGCAAACAATTTTATGATAAAAAGTAAACGAAATAAATGGTTTGAAATTTAACATTGCTCTTATGGGATAAAAATCCAAGATGGCTGCCACTACAGCAGACCCTTAAGGCTGTTTGGCGTAATGAGGTAAGTCTAGGTTTAATGTTGACAGATGACGCTTTGAATGCTTAATAAGGTAATATGGGATTTGTAAACAGTTTATTTTGATGCTTTCACGTTATTTAGACTAAATGGGGAAATAACACTTAAACAATTAATGTTTTCTAATAAACTACCGAATAAATCGAAACAAAAATCTATTCGGGCACCGTTTAGCGCCAAGCAATACCTTCCTGACAAATTGTAGGCTACCTTTCTAGGAATTAAAGTTCTTAAGATCATTTAGCTGGAGAAATTACAGAGGACCGAGAGAGTTGCAAACTATTATAGTAGGAATGAAGCTAGTGCTAGAAGGTTTAAAATAACGAAACTTGTTACAAAGACTATCCAAATGAAAATTTTGTGCATTAGTTAAATGAGAAATGAATCTTTTTAAGTTTTAGAATTGAAAAAAATAACGTGATAATCAATTCAAAATAGCTGTATGGGTATCTCCATAGTCATAGAATATTTAGTATTGGTATTTACTATAAAATTCCCACAAAAGAAACTGTTTTTTAGTCTTAACGAAATTTACTAGGAACA
>JAGFPH010000808.1:296059-312351 GCA_018207615.1 Philaenus spumarius
AATATTATAATCATACTGTTATCGGCAAAATACTGTGACTAAACAGTTTAGGTAAGTCCTCTAGTTTTTTTTTATTCTAATTATATAAAGTGATAATACGGTACCTGTAAAGTGATAATTTTTGTACCTGGCAGAATTCTTTCTTTTATAATCGCTAGAAGAGTCTCTTTGTCTCTCTTCTCTACAGGAATCTCTCTCTCTCCCCCTCCCCCTCTCGCGCCAACCCCCAACCGTAAGCAAAACTCCGCAGTATGAGGAATTCGCGGATGGGGACCCTTTCTACCTGATACCCGTAGGCAAAACTCCTACACTCAGTTAATTTTTGTTGAAGTATGTTTGTATTAAGTATTAAGGGTCTGCTCCAGTAAACGAGAAAGCAACCGGAAACGCAACCGCTTCTCACTGTATCCCTATCTAAACAGTGCAATTTCTTGCAGCTGAACGCTTTGACATTGCCTCATTTCAAACCATTTTATAAGTCTATCTTTTGTAATTGAGTGTTGAAAAAAAGAAGAATATTCTTTATAAAATTTCGGATTCAGCTTGCAAATTATTTTTCATTATTAATTTTTTATTGTTTTAGGAAAAAAATTCAAACTTTGTACTTATCAAATGTCAATTACATTTCAACAATCAAAAGCATTTAAAAAAATGCAAATTGCAAGACGGATGGGTATTGTGACTGTGCTTAAAATGTGACCTTGCAAACAATTTTATGATAAAAAGTAAACGAAATAAATAGTTTGAAATTTAAAATTGCTCTCATGGAATAAAAATCCAAGATGGCTGCCACTACAGCAGACCCTTAAGGCTGTTTGGCGTATTGAGGTAAGTCTAGGTTTAATGTTGACAGATGACGCTTTGAATACTTAATAAGGTAATATGGGATTTTTAAACAGTTTATTTTGATGCTTTCACGTTATTTAGACTAAATGGGGAAATAACACTTAAACAATTAATGTTTTCTAATAAACTACTGAATAAATCGAAACAAAAATCTATTCGGGCACCGTTTAGCGCCAAGCAATACCTTCCTGACAAATTGTAGGCTACCTTTCTAGGAATTAAAGTTCTTAAGATCATTTAGCTGGAGAAATTACAGAGGACCGAGAGAGTTGCAAACTATTATAGTAGGAATGAAGCTAGTGCTAGAAGGTTTAAAATAACAAAACTTGTTACAAAGACTATCCAAATGAAAATTTTGTGCATTAGTTAAATGAGAAATTAATCTTTTTACGTTTTAGAATTGAAAAAAAATAACATGATAATCAATTCAAAATAGCTGTTTGGTTATCTCCATAGCCATAGTTTATTTAGTATTGGTATTTACTATAAAATTTCCACAAAAGAAACTGTTTTTTAGTCTTAACGAAATTTACTAGGAACATGCCTGCACCTGGACTCTCAAAATACTTTATTTGTCTCATTGTCAGAGTAAACCGACGCTAAGTAATCTTATATTAGACTAGAGGAAACCCCTGGGTGCTCCGCACGCCAACCCCTTCTGTAAGTTACACATAATCATGTTATGTTTTCTTTATAATCAAGGTGTAGCATTAATAATAACTCCAAAGCTAAGATGGTAAATAATGTTAAATGTTCACATCAGCTGTTACATATTTTATAACAACAGTTAAAATAAAGGTTAAAAGAACCGGCAAGGCTCAGGCCTACACTTTAACAAAAGCCTAACCTAAAAGTTAGAAATACCAATAGTTGCTTCAAAGTTTGAAATCACCTGTTAATGGAAATATTGGCGCAAACAGCTGTTTTATCTGTTATTTTATTCAATTGGTTGCTATGGTAATAAATGTAAATACATGTGTTGGTTCATCAGTCTAGGCCTGACTAAATTTATAAATATTGAAATAAAAATTATCAAAATGAATTATAGCCTAAGTTACTCAGGGATAGTGTAGCTTTTTATTAGTAAAACTATTTTTTCAATCGGTTCAGTAGTTCGAGAGATTACCCCCTACATACAAACAAACAAATTTTACCTCTTTATAATATTAGTATAGATTGAAATATAGGTCTAAGTATAATGTAGGCTACTTTTAATGAATGTATTATTTTCAAAATGATTTATGATATTGTTAAAGAAATGTGGTAGACCTACTGTATCGCTTTTAACGCATGATTGCTTATTGCGCACTATTACAAGAAGGCAGGAAACGGGTTCATTTGATATGCTATTGTAGGCTAGCATACCTAAGATATTACCGTACGGAATCAAAAGGAAATTAAATTCCAACAGCGTAAAACAGCACAGTTTAACAAGCGCCATTGATTACGGCAGGTGTTTCATTTGTTGGCGTTTAAGTGGTTTTTTTTGTCAGATAAACCGATGGTCTACGTAGTGAACCTTTCACTAAGGTTCTGTTGTACGTTTGCCATATTGGATGTATTCAAATAAAGAAACTATTTTTTTGTCTCGTTAAGCTTATTGTCTGGAGCTATAGTTTTAATGAAAGAAATCTTAACTATTACCTACACTGACACAAATAATTTATTAATTTAAAAGATAAATTCGAATTGAGAAAACTAACAAATTTCTAATGTTTAAAACTAAGCAAATGAAACTTTCTAATGAACCTTCTTTCTTCGTACCGTCTAGATTCATTCTATTCCTTTAGGCTACATATTTTTACCGTCAAAAGGAACTCAAAAATAACCAGATTACATATCTATACTAATATTATAAAGAGGTAAAATTGTTTGTTTGTTTGTATGTAGGGGGTAATCTCTGGAACTACTGAACCGATTGAAAAAAATAATCATACTAATAAAAAGCTACACTATCCCTGGGTTTTATAGGCTATAATTAATTTTGATAAAAACATTTTTATTTAAATATTTGTAACTTTAGTAAATTCTTAGATTAGGCCTAGACTGATGAACCAACACGTATTTCTTGAATGTATTTACATTCGTTACCATAGCAACCAATTAAATAAAATAACACATACAACAGCTGTTCCCTCTAGTATTTCTATTAAAAGCTGATTGCAAACTTTGAAGAAATTATATGTATTTCTAACTTTTAGATTAGAAAAGTGTAGACCTGAGTCATGCTGGTTCTTTTGTTCTTTATTATAACTGTTGTTATAAAATATACGAAATAATTTGATTTGAACATTTAACATTATTTACCATCTTAGCTTTGGGTTTAATACTAATCCTACAACTTTATTATAAAGAAAACATATTATGTTTATGTGTAACTTATAGATGGTTCCCTAGTCTAAGATAAGAGGAAATGTTTCTCTACTGTTAGCCTATAATTGTGAAGAACGAAATTTTGTAACAACTTTTTTTAACCGCACTTCTGTAAATGTTGACAGATTTTTATATTTTTTTGTTTAGGTATCTTAAAAGTACAAACACAACGATTAAAATTTACATCTTTTCATGTCGAGAATTTGAAAATCTATGATTTTTAAACTCACTTTCAGTAACGTAATTTTCTATAGATACAATAAAACGATTTTCTTGTTTGCATGTGGATAAACTCTTTAAATTACATTAATATTTTAGATATTTAAGAAATATGCCAAGAACAGAATTCCACTTTTATACAACCGAATCGTTTTTTAGGTTAAGCTTATGAATAGTGAATAGACAAAAAACAAGATAAAATAAAACCCGAACACAAAATCTCACAACAAATACGTTTATTAACCTCAAACGCGTTTCAACGACAATCACGCCATCCTCAGTGATGCACGGGGTACAGTAACCAAACTATAACTTATTTATAACTATAACTTAAAGTTAGAAACGGTAATTTTGTTGATTAAATAGTATACGTTTAGAACATAGGTATTTCTTGTTAACCAAACTATAACTAAAATTAAGTTATATTTGATTACTGTAGCCCGTGCATCACTGAGGATGGCGACGTTGTCGTTGAAACGCGTTTAAAGTTAGTGAACGTATTGTGAGATTTTGTGTTCAGGTTTTATTTTTTCTAGTTGCTTTCTCACAAGGCAAGCTCAATAGTTAGGCCTATTTATAGACAATAACAAATTGACAATCTGTGTGCGCCGATTGAGAATGCCTCAAAAAACCAATAATAATTTATTAACAAAAACGGTAATTTTGTTGACAAAATAGTATAGCCTAATTTTAGAGCTATTTCTTGTTTGACAGACGCAAAACAAATGTTTTACAAAATAACTGTAAAGTTTTAAATTTTGCAGAGTTTCGGTTGTTGTAGAGTCACTTAAAAAACTGGTGACAATTTCGTCGAACATTCTGTAATTGATTGCTGTTAAAGTATAGTACTTAGAAATGTTTTGTTGAAAATGAATTTCATCTGTTTTGCATTTACAATTATTAAATCAAATTTGTATGCGCTATAAGCAGTAATATAAAGAAATAATAATTTTTTCGCCCCAGTAATCATTTTTTGTAGTATTTCATAACCAAACAAATTAACGTTAGCTGGTTGCATACATCGCAGGGACATAAACCCGGCTCCCACTACTCCATTATTACGCCAACACATAATTCCGCTCGCATTGTCCAAATCCACAGGGACCCGACTAACACGGCGCGGGTATTACAATGCGCTCGGCCTCGAAATTGAATTCCCCCCCCCCCAAGCGACGCACCGTCTCCCAATCTGATTGCACCGTGCTCCACCGGAAATTGAATAATATTCTCTCTCTCTTTCCGTTTCGCCCTCTTTATATATCCACCCCTTTACTTTCCGATTGAATTTTAAAAGGGGGATTTTTCCACGAATTGATCCCGCATCCGTTTCGAAATGTAATTTAAGTTCGGACGCCCCCGTTCTTGCATACGCGGTATGAATACAGGATTCGGGCTGAAGGCGAGACGGAATTATTTTAAGTTTTACTGCTCGGCGGAAATATTCGTCCAGTTGTGTTAAATTGCATATTTTATGCGGTTATTTCATATCTGAGGATTAACGCTGTAAGAACATAACTATTAATATGAAGCAAACAGATGTTTAAATAAATCGTATAATAAACGTAGTTGTAGGCTACTCATCTCTGTGGAACTATGGAGGTGTTATTATTTTCTTTAAGGCTCGGCTCTCTACATTAAAAACGGCGAAGTTAGGTACCAATTTCAATGTTAAATAACCAAAACATACCTTCACTATTAAGCATATTTTTGTGTTGTTTTTGGCAAAAAACGAAAGCTGTATTTTTTTTCTTAAAGTAAAATAGATTGTGCGTGTTGATTGCTAAAAGTTTTTTTGCAATATCTCTTTTTGCAACTGAGTAAAAAATTAATAAAGTTTACTATTTTTTACTATTTATATCATACGTTTATGAAAACAATAACACGGGTTTTGAAAATGTATTCGGCAATCAACATCCGCATATGATATTACTTCAAAATGAAACCAAAATTTTAAATTTATTCCACGAATTAACGGAAAAAAAATGACTTATTTTGTAGCATTGCTCTTATGGGAATCAGATTCAATATGGCGGCAGGGTAAGCGCCCCCTTAAAGTAAATCATTATGTCATTTAAACTTACGAAGACGGGGAGCGGAATAATTCAAGTAAAAGATAACGACCATGTCAAGGAAACACCACTTTGCCAACTGAGGAGCCACCATTAGTTCATATCAAGATATAACTTCATAAAACAAAAACATATCTCGGCCTATATCAAATTTGGCAGAACGATTTTTTTAGGGAATTTATAGTTTAAATAATTCTACCACGCAGCTGAACCGCTGACGTGAGTTGAGCAAATTTCCAAAACGAAGTTTATATGTTTTAGGGTTTCAAAGGACTATTTGGCAAATTGGTCTACTCACGACGGCGCTGAATGGCTGCCCACGTGTACGAAATATATTAGTAGAATTGGTTTGCACTCAAGCGCTCCTTCGTTGCCCCTCGACCTTGCGGAATTGTTGCCGTCGGCCTCGGGTCAAAACCAAGTGGATTTGACCCGGGTAGCTCACATTTATGGTATTTTACGTTATGATCGATTTTGTTGGAACCAAGCGAGCTACAAGGACGTGTAAAACACCAAATGTGCAGAATAATATCCTACATTAAATTTTTCAGACAAAACTCTAAAAAAGTTTCACTCTCGTATGAAAATTTAAAAAAATATATTTACCGGTAATTTTCAAGAAACGTGCTTCGGTTGTTGTATTTTTTAGCTGACGAACTCGCTCGAGCGACGTAGACAACCAACGTGTGTACCAAATTTGGACCATATCGGACTTAAAATGCGGCAGCTTGAGTGCGAAGACATATATACATATTTATATATATATATATAATTTTTAATGACACGCCGATAGTGTTCTGGGGACCATGATCGGTGCTAAGGTACTACACCCGACCTTAGGTCTTACCATAAGGCTCACTGCAATAGCTCATGTTTCCTATGGAAATTCGCTGAAAATACAATTGTTCCTCTTATGAGTTCAAATCGTCGGCCAATACAATTTTAAAATCCGTTTGCGTTAAAACTCTTAAGCGCCAATATTTCCTTTTGATTTTTGTCCATGTTTTGTAATCAATAAATTAGCCCTTCAGCGCTCGTGACGTGCACAGTACGTCAGTGCATTTCTATTCTAACTGTGTTACGACGAGCTCTGAACGTCCATTGGGTTTTACCCAAACGTCGTAGTGAAATGTTGCAAAACAATCTAAAGCCATCAAAGAGGTGACTCAGCTTTAAATCGAGTCAACCACCGTTTGCTTTACTTCCGCCCTCTTACCACAAAATGCTGGTTGTGCGTTGGGTTCGAATCTTCAAATAGACGAAGCTACGTACCAAATTTAATTCCAATCCGTTGAGTAGTTTTAGAGAAATCGTGATTTAGTAACTTTGACACCCCCAAACCCCTCTAAAATTTTGAATTTTTTGAAAAAATTTCTTAGTGAGCACCTATGGCCCTAGAGGAAGCTACATACCAAATTTCGTTCCAGTCCGTTCAGTACTTTTGGAGAAATCGTCATCAGTGAGTCAGTGGATTTGGCTTTTATATACATAGAAGAAGTGCAATCAATAAAATTGTTGGGTCTTCTAATTGATGACAAGTTTAACTGGAACGACCACATTAGCAGTATTAGTGCCAAAATTAGCTCAGGTATATTAGTACTGAGAAGTTCGAAGCCATGCTATGTATTAAGAAACGTTATTTTGGTTTAATATAAACAGGCCACAACTGAATTTTGTTACCAAGCATTTGATACGAATCAGCTGTTTCATCTGTCATAGGGCTGCTTATGGGAGTGATTAATTTTCGCATTTTCTATCCTTTAAATTACTAATTTTGCAAAATCCTTTCTTGGTGCGCCTTTATAATATTGGACGGATGTACCTTCCAAATTTCAAGTCTCTAGCTTTAATAGAATCGGCTCTGCGTTGATCGTCAGTCAGGACATTGCATTTTATAAATGGTTTAGTACTTATCTTCATAACCCTTCATAAATATACGATCGCAATGGTAAATAAGTTTTATAGAAATAATGATACGCTTTATGTACTGAGGTTTATAAAAACGAAGTAAGCTATTAAAAGTAAACTAAAATAATAAGAACAAAACAAATTGCGCTTATTAAGACAAATTAAACATTAATATTAATTATTATTTGAAGAGATGTAATGTTCATTTCCATGGTAAGATGTTCAGCCCCCAGCATCCAATTAGCAAGCTTCATTACTCGGAAGCTACATAGATGGAAGAGATAATGAAAAGATTTCACGATCGCAACCTTGACTGCAGTTTATTGATATTTCGTCAGAGGATAAACGATTTATTAGTGTTATTTTATTCCCAGCTTTGTATCCTTTCAGTCAGTGGTGAGTTTTCTATCTGCACAGTTTCTCCAGCTGCATGTTTGCTATCTCAAGTGGATTAATGCAATTTGATTGGTCAATGTGCGCATGTGCGGGTCCTTGGAGATTATATCTGTTAGTGTGTTTAAAAATAACATGTAAACCTAACACGAGGAGTCGATAAGAAAATTTATATTTAAAAACCATAAAGCGTCTAAATAGTTTTTGAAGAAGTTCGGTGTTGGTTATCTTAAGGTGTTCAGGTTTTGTATTTCAAATTTACATGCGATTACTTTTTTATATTAAATGCATGTTTTTGTTTCAAAGAATTACTGTTGTTGGTAACATCATAAATTACATCCTAAATGAATCTAGTGTTTAATTAGAAAATGTAACTATTAAGGTAATATGATATAATATTACTATCACCTACTTCAAAAACTAATTTATTTTAAATAACCTAACAATGAAGTAATATATGTGCTACATCCTACTTTAAAAACTCTCTAATTTTAAGTAACCTTACTATATAGGTAACAAATAATGGTATCTCCTACTTTAAAGACGCATTTTGTTTCATTAGGTTAAATAAAAGCGAGTGTAGGGCCTACGTACTTACGTACTTGAGTAACATAACATATCAGCTGATTTCACCCATCATCTGTAAAACCAGTGTAGATTATAGCTTGGGGTTTTATTTACAACTTCAATCGTTATAATTTCTTGTAAAGTTGATTTTTTTTTAAATATGAGTTATAGAACTAATGTATGCTATAATATACGTTAAAATATTTGCTTTGGGGTTATAAACTATATATAAATACAACGTTATCATCAATATATTTGTTTCTACAAATTTAAAGAAGAGATACCTATTCGTTTAACAGCTGATTTCACAAATCACCTGTAATACTTAAACAAACCTAGTGTAGATTATAGTTTGGGGTTATGTTTACAAAACATCAATTGTTATAATTTCTTGTGAAGTTTATTTTTTTTAAATATACGTTATAGAGCTAAGTTATGCTATAATATACAGTATACTATTTGCTTTGAGGTTATAAACTGTATATAAATACATCCTTTTATCATCAATATAATAGGCCTACATATCAACAAATATTATTTATTTATACAAATTTAAAGAAGAGATATCTATTTGTTTAACTTCGGAAACATTCTTACATCTTCGTATAAATAAACATATTCGATTATTAATTTCTTCACTATAATATTAATAACTGTTAAATCATTTGATCTATCAATATAAAATAAAAAGCAATTAAAAGATAATATTTCCATCGTTCCTTAAATATATAATAACGTATGTAAATAAAAATATTTAACAAATAGGCCTACAGTTTTATAAACCCTATTATTGTACAAATTTACCGAGTTAAAAATCCCCGTCAATATAGTTAGATAAATAGGCCTTAATGTTGCTTTAAAATAGTTGGTTTTTTAAATGATGTATTTCTGATGTGTGTCTAATTAATCAGCTTGTGATTTTTCACGGGGTTTACTGGTATGTAGTATACTAACAACTACTTTATAAAAAAACACTTGGTTAAAATAAGTTAAGTTAAATATTAGCTAGTGTACAATGATATCTCAAAAAACACTTCGATAAAATAAGTTAACTATTAGCTAATGTACAATGATATCTCCCACACTTTAAAGTTCGATGGGGTAAAGTAAAATAAAGAACTTCTAATATAATAGTGTTTTAATTGTGTAATTAGTCTACTTGATTTACTTGTTTCAAAACTTTTCAACTAAATCCGACATCTGTTTGCTGGTTTTTCTTCTTTAAGAAACAGTGATGAGATTTCATGAGAGTTGCAGGTATAAAGCTATTTTATTAAAATTTATTTTCTTAAATCCGTGAGAGAGAGAATTGTATTCGTCAAAGTGGAAGTGGGTAATGCGCTTATATATTGCTGTTTAAAATAAACGGGCTGGATTCCAAAACGAGTAAACGCTTGTTAGAAAAGAATCTAGGCCTAAACGACCTGCCAGGTACAAGTTGATTAGGAGGTATCCGGTTAAACTCTGATTTATTTCAAATATATTCCATCTGGACGTGTTTTACTCATTTGCATTGATTAAAAATAAAGTTCGGCCATTTTGATTCACCGGGACAGAATAAACCTGTCTTTCTGAAAAAATATGCACGAACAAAGGGTCGGTTATTTCCGTTAGGGGTGTTTTCCTCCCCTATGTAAACCATGCTACCCTTTATCCAATATAACTGTTTATACACCCCTCGATACGAAAACGTAATGGGATGCACGATTTGTGTAGCGGAATAGAGTGGTTCTATTTAAAATATGTTTTTCGTTTGTGGTGGGACTGTGGGGTTTTGGGTTGATTCGGGTGTTTTTTTCGGTTGGATACACTCGAATGGCGTAGATTGAAGGGTTCGAGGGTTGGTGTTGAATGTATTTAATAAATGCTGATTTAGTTGTAGAAATATTTGGTTGGGTTTTAACTACATTTTTAATTTGATTAGTTACAAGACGACTCGTCTAGTTCGACACTGCGTTAGAAATGCATACAAAATATTAAAAGTCATTTCTGTTTTTAGTTAAACATTTCTTTAATTTGTCGTACACTCCGTTATGGTTTGACATTGTAATTTAACAATAAACGATCATAATTTCGGCTGTTTTCAATATTTTGTTTTAACCAGAACCTTTTGTTTTTATTTATGTAACCTATATTTCCCATAGTTTGTAGGATCTTTAGAATGGTATTTAGGGACGTTTTCTATACTAATATTATAAAGAGGTAAAATTTGTTTGTTTGTATGTAGAGGGTAATCTCTGGAACTACTAAACCGATTGAAAAAATAGTTTTATTAATAAAAAGCTACACTATTCATGAATAATATAGGCTATAATTCATTTTGATAACATTTTTTTTTATTTAAATATTTTTAAATTTAGGCGGACAAAATCTTAGGTTAGGCCTAGATGAACCAACAAATGTATTTACATTTATTACCATAGCAACCAATTCAATAAAATAACAAATAAAACAGCTGTTTGCTCTAATATTTCCATTAACACCTGATTTCAAACTTTCAAGCAGTTACTTGTTCTAACTTTTAGGTTAGGTTTTTATTAAGGTGTAAACCTGAGCTTTGATGGTTCTTTTAATCTTTATTATAACTGCTGTTATAAAATATAGCCTACGAAATAATTTGATTTGAACATTTAACATTATTTTACCATCTTAGCTTTACGGTTATTATTAATCCTACGCCTTTATTATAAAGAAAAGATAACATGATTTCTTTTCTCCGTACGGGGTTGGCGTACGGAGCAGCTATGGGTTTCCCCTAGTCTAAGATAAGAGGAAACGTTTTTCTACAATGAGCCTATAAATTGTGAAGAACGCAATATTGTAACAACTTTTTTTAATCACACTTCTGTAAATGTTGTTAGATTTTTTTTGTTATTGTATAGTAAGAGCATAGACTACAAAATCAGAGATTAAAATTTACAGCTGTTATAAAATATACGAATTAATTTAATTTGAACATTTAACATTATTTGCCATCTTAGCTTCGGGGTTATTATTAATTCTACACCTTTATTATAAAGAAAAGATAACTTGATTATGTGCGTTGCAGGTTGCAACGGGGTTGGCGTGTGGAGCACGCAGGGGTTTCCTCTAGTATTTAATAAGTCGTAAAAAGAAAACCAAAGTTTATACTGAACACTTACCCCTTAAATTTAAAACAAAGTTTAGGTTGAATAAACATACATAAAATGTTATAAAATTTTTGACAATTATTGTGGTTAGGTTTTATTTTCGAATATGGCTCTATAATAAAATAAGACCTTACATTTTTTGAAAATATTTTCTGAAGCTTTAACAGCGTTAAAGTTTTTTTACTATATGAAAAGTAAATATATATACAATATATTTTATTTATATAAACCAAAATACATTTATTTTGTCTATATATTCTAATACGGTGTTGTCTTTGGAACAGAGATTTTGGTAATTGACTAAGTTGTGAAACATATTAAGGGATAATCAATTTCTATTCAGAACTTCTACACCAAAATTTAAAAAAAAGTTTTCAATTGTAGCATTATTACAATATTTTCCTACAATTTTAAGCTGCTAAACTAGAATACAATTTAAGTATATATTTTACTATAAGTTTCACTATAGCATTATAATTTACACAATTAATTGATTACCATTTAAAATGAATTCCAGTAGTTTCGTGGCCCGGTTAAAAAAAGCAAAACTAAGTTTTCTCAGCTCTGATAATTAGATTTTTTAAAACATAATTTTGTATCTGAAAATGAAACATTTAAACAGTTTATTGTGTTTACTAAATCTGTAAATACTAAAAAAAAACCATAATGGGATTGGTTAAAAACTAAACCACCTGAGACACGGAGACTAACTTATACAATATGGTAATGGTACTCGATCTCAGGGAGCCACTTGGTGCTTTAAGGTTCACTGACTTGCTTTTCCATTCGACTCGATCCTGTGTGGTTCATCTGTGGCTAGGATTTCAGCGAATCCTTTGAAAAACCTTTGCCCACATTTCCCAATTTTTCTGGGCTGACGACCTAAAGGGTCAAATAGCCGAGAGAGTTGGGTCCTGCGTTAAGTTTCGGTGGTCCAAACATGCCCCAAATACTCGTAGGGCTACAGGCTTCTGAAACCCATAGCGGCAACATGGCACCGAGTGACTCCCTGAGATCGAATACCTTTACCATATTATATCGGTTTTGGTAGAACACTCTTAGAGTAGATTCATTTTAATAAATTGACTGTTTAACTGGGAGAGGAATTGCACAATTAAACAGGTATTTTACGACGTGGTTACCTTTGTCTGTTCATTATTCCTAAAAAAATAAACGTTTTCAATCACTGAAAGATTTTTACAAATTCTATTTAACGGTCTTCTATACCTTGCGTAAAACAGCAAAAATATGCAGTTCGTACTAACGTGTTTCGGAAGCCGTTTTCAACCTAAAATGTTTTGAAACATCTTAAATTGCTCTTAAAGGCTATGCGATTTTGTCTTATATCTCAAAATTGAAAGATATCGACGGCAACTCCTTTTAATCAGCAGTTTATCTGAGTAAAAATGGATTATTTTCAATGCATTTTTTTTTTGAGTTTTAAGCAATAATTTCCATATTTTAAGCTAACACGTAAAACATATAAGGCCTTTTTTTATTTAAAGTCGTTTCCCAGTTTATTAATTTATAAATAGAAGCCGAAACACGTTATTACGAATGCACGTTTCGACGATTTTGCGGCTTGAGTCAGACCTTTTTATTAAAATCATACTGTACACTCAGGAGTTTTCTTCAAGGTAAAGAAGAGCCTTAAACTATTTAATTTCAAATTGAATACATTTTTAAATTATAAATTTATGTGCTGCTGGCTTTATAAAGTTTACTGATGGAGTTAAAACAAACGGAACTGAACCCTACTCTTTCGTTTAGTGGAAAACATAACTAATCCTGTACTATAATTTACTTGTAATAAATGTCAATTCCGCTTAATCGTTTTTAACTGGTAGATAGGCCTATACAAAGTATACATTATATAGACAAGGCCAATGCCAGATATTTGCATTTTAATTGTCATAAATCTTTTTCTTTCAAAATGCTATTAAATTATAGCTTGTAATTATTGTGTATATACCGACTCTATAACGCAAACGCTGGTATATCATAGTAAAGGCCCATGCTCACCGACATTTACACTCAATTCCACGTTCACCATGCAGTAGGTACAGATCTTACGGGAGATAGTAATGCTACTACCATTACTGGGAACATTATGTTTATTGTCATGCGGGTTGCGTCAACTGTTCTGGAAAATAATGCATTCAGTGTATAAAGGAGTGTTGCGCGTGTGTTAATGTTTTTTGGATGGCTAGTATCACTGAGACTGCCGTTTGGACAACAGTTTATAGGCGTTCCGTACTGCACGGTGAACGAAATCGAGAGTAGATTTGTGCAAGGGATACCTTCCAGTACTCGGAACGTAGGCTTTCAACAAACTCAATTTTTTGTAAAACCTTAATATGTTTGTACAGCCTACCATATCTTAAGAAACAAACACAGTTGAAATAACTGTAATTCAATGCCTCTCGAACCTAATTGGGGAATGAAATATGTAATAATAAAACCAATAGTAATCTATACTAATATTATAAAGGGTTTACATTTGTTTGTTTGTTTGCAGGTGGTAATCTCTCGAACTACTCAACCGATTGAAAAAATAGTTTTACTAATAAAATGCTACACTATCCCTGAGTAACATAGGCTATAATTCATTTTGATAAAAACCTTTTTTTATTTCAATATTTGTAAATTTAGTAGGAAAAAAATCATAGGTTTGGCCTAGACTGATGAACCAACACATGTATTTACATTTATTACCATAGCAACCGATTGAATAAAATTACCGGTTAAACAGCTGTTTGCACTAATATTTCCATTAACAGCTGATTTCAAACTAAATCAATTATTTGTATTTCTAACTTTTAGGTTGGGTTTTTATTAAAGTATAGACCCGAGCCTTGCTGGTTCTTTTAACCTTTATTATAACTGCTGCTATAAAATATTCTAAATATTTTGATTTGAACGTTTTACATTATTTACCATCTTAGCTTTGGGGTTATTATTAATCCCAAAACATCACATGATTGAGTGTAGAAGGAACTAACGCGGTTGGCGGGCGAAGCACGCAGGGGTTTCCCCTAGTGTAATAATAAAACCAAAAGTTGTAGTGCGAAATTAGATCCATACTCCCAGTATTTTCAATATACACAATGCATTGCGTGCTTCGCACGCCAACCCCCGTATTGAAAACATGTTCAATACAGAGAGCATTGTATGCTTTGCAAACCAATTTTAAGCCTATGTGCTATTGACGCACATGTGCGTCCGCTTTAAAATATTAGTGATTACTACGTAGAAAGGTTAAAAAATAAAAAATAGTGTTTTTTCTACTCGTTTAGGCTATAAAATAAATATAAAAAATAAAATGTCAGCCCCTAGCATAAGAAATTAGAAATTTGCGTAGCAGTGAACGTGTTAAACATAGCATTATCTATAAAACCAACTTATCCACTTTGGAAGAGAAAGCAATTCCTAAACACTTATTTTTCAATGGAACTGGTGAAACATTTTGTAGAAAAGCACAGCTTGAAGAAAGTATTTTTTCTAAATAAATGAACAATTCGTGTTTAAGAATTGCGAAGGTAATACAAGACGTCAGATTGTTAAGAATTTATTAATTTAAAGTTAGACAGCGAAAGGTGGCTGTAAATCATGGAACAGAGGTCAAGGAAATGACCTTGAAGGTAATTAAAGTGACACAATGAATAAGCAAAACGAAAAGCAAATAGGAAGTTATTTTTATAATCCACTAGTGTTTAACTATATACTATTGTTACTGCAACTATATGTATTATTTATGTAGTTACTACACTATAATTTCCTCTGACATGAAAAGAAGTTTATTACATAACTTTCGTTATATCCCTCTTAAGCTTTGTTGTTGAATTAATTTTGTACATCTCTTTCATTATAAAAATATCTTACAATTTATCACTTAGCCAAATAAAATATCGTTTTAACTTTAAAATTCAGTGTATCATTTCATGTTCATCAAATTATCATGTTCAACCCAAGCTCTTGCACACAAATCACCTTAAATACATTCTTTTTGGGAATGCATTCTAAGATTGCCATTCTTTTTTGTTACTTACTTATTTATAAATATATTTTTTACTTTAACAATAAATAGTGTTTTGCTTGTGTTGTTAAAGTTATTTGTCATAAAAAGTATGTATATAAATATATTTTATATAATAAAATTTAGCCTATAATATTGACTTTCTTTAAAATAAAATGTATAATTTGGCACCTAAATTTAGGTAATAAAAAACTAAGATTTTTTAAATATAATTCATCTTTTTAAATTTCAAAAACAATATTTTGAACTCCATAAGCGATACAACTCTCCGTAATTCGATAGTATAATATTTAATTTGATAGTACAATATTTAATTCAATAGTACAATATTTAATTCGATAGTACAATATTTAATTTGATAGTACAATATTTAATTCCATAGTACAATATTCAATTCTATAGTACAATATTTAATTTGATAGTACAATATTTAATTCGATAGTACAATATTTTATTCGATAGTACAATATTTAATTTGATAGTACAATATTTAATTCGTTAGTAAAATATTTAATTCGATAGTAAAATATTTTACTTAATCGTACAATATTTTATTCGATAGAACAATATTTAATTCGATAGAACAATATTTAATTCGATAGTACAATATTTAATTTGATAGTACAATATTTAATTTGATAGTAGGCCTACAATATTTAATTTGATAGTACAATATTTAATTTAATAGTACAATATTTTATTCGATAGTACAATATTTAATTTGATAGTACAATATTTAATTCGATAGTA
>JAGFPH010000808.1:312451-328635 GCA_018207615.1 Philaenus spumarius
ATACATTATATAGACAAGGCCAATGCCAGATATTTGCATTTTAATTGCCATAAATCTTTTTCTTTCAAAATGCTATTAATTTATAGCGTGTAATTATTGTGTATATACCGACTCTATAACGCAAACGCTGGTATATCATAGTAAAGGCCCATGCCCACCGACATTTACACTCAATTCCACGTTCACCATGCAGTAGGTACAGATCTTACGGGAGATAGTAATGTTACTACCATTACTGGGAACATCACGTTTATCGTCATGCTGGTTGCGTCAACTGTTCTCGAAAATAATGCATTCAGTGTATAAAGGAGTGTTGCGCGTGAGTTAACGTTTTTTGGATGGCTAGTATCACTGAGACTGCCGTTTGGACAACAGTTTAACAGAGTAACATCTCAGAACGTAGGCTTTCAACAAACTAAATTTTTTGTAAAACCTTAACATGTTTGTACAGCCTACCATATCTTAAGAAACAGTCACAGTGAAACAACTGTAATTCAACGCCTCTCGAACCTAATTGGGGAATGAAATATATAATAATAAAACCAATAGTAATCTATACTAATATTATAAAGAGGTTACAATTGTTTGTTTGTTTGCAGGTAGTAATCTCTCGAACTACTGAACCGATTGAAAAAATAGTTTTACTAATAAAATGCTACACTATCCCTGAGTAACATAGGCTATAATTCATTTTGATAAAAAACATTTTTTATTTCAATATTTGTAAATTTAGTAGGAAAAAAATCATAGGTTTGTCCTAGACTGATGAACCAACACATGTATTTACATTTATTACCATAGCAACCAATTGAATAAAATTACCGGTTAAACAGCTGTTTGCACTAATATTTCCATTAACAGCTGATTTCAAACTAAAGCAATTATTTGTATTTCTAACTTTTAGGTTGGGTTTTTATTAAAGTATAGACCCGAGCCTTGCTGGTTCTTTTAACCTTTATTATAACTGCTGCTATAAAATATTCTAAATATTTTGATTTGAACGTTTTACATTATTTACCATCTTAGCTTTGGGGTTATTATTAATCCCTAAACACTTATTATTCAGTGGAACTGGTGAAATATCTTGTAGAAAAGCACAGCTTGAAGAAAGTAATTTTTCTAAATAAATTAACAATTCGTGTTTAAGAATTGCGAAGGTAATACAAGACGTCAGATTGTTAAGAATTTATTAATTTAACGTTAGACTGCGAAAGGTGGCTGTAAATCATGGAACAGAGGTCAAGGAAATGACCTTGAAGGTAATTAAAGTGACACAATGAATAAGCAAAACGAAAAGCGAATAGGAAGTTATTTTTATAATCCACTAGTGTTTAACTATATACTATTGTTACTGCAACTATATGTATTATTTATGTAGTTACTACACTATAATTTCCTCTGACATGAAAAGAAGTTTATTACATAACTTTCGTTATATCCCTCTTAAGCTTTGTTGTTGCCTTAATTTGGTGCATCTCTTTCATTATAAAAATATCTTACAATTTATCACTTAGCCAAATAAAATATAGTTTTAACTTTAAAATTCAGTGTATCATTTCATGTTCATCAAATTATCATGATCAACAAAAGCTCTTGCACACAAATCACCTTAAATACATTCTTTTTGGGGATCCATTCTAAGATTGCCATTCTTTTTTGTTACTTACTTATTTATAAATATACAATCACTAGTGTTTTGCTTGTGTTGTTAAAGTTATTTGTCATAAAAAGTATATAAATATATTTTATATAATAAAATGTAGCCTATAATATTGACTTTCTTTAAAATAAAATGCATAATTTGGAACCTAAATTTAGGTAATAAAAAACTAAGATTTTTAAATATAATTCATCTTTTTAAATTTAACAAACAATATTTTGAACTCCATAAGTGATACAGCTCCCCATAATTCGATAGTACAATATTTTATTCGATAGTACGATATTTTATTCGATAATAAAATATTTTTACCTATTGTGTTTTTCTTACAGGACGCCATTTTGCCACTGTGCAGGATTTCTGTAATGGTTCCAAATTCTGTCATTCGCCGTGGATTCGACACTGCACCACCGTCATTTTACTAACAGGTTAGGCTCAATTAATTTAGTTTGAAATAAAACACAACTTTGCTAAAGATTTTATTATTTTCCCACGAGTATATTTATTGTGATTTTTATCTATCCCGCTTTTATTTTTATGAAACTATTAAGCTGAACATAAAAATACTACGGGTTTTGGAATTTTGTTTAAAATATTAACTCAATTTTTGTAAACTACATGAAAACATATTTAGTTTCAATGTTCAGCAAACAGAATACATTAGTATTCGTTTAATAATCACAGATAAAAGTTAATGTACCAGAAAGATCAATGATAGGTTTCTCTAAAACTTAGCATAATTAGCGCGACTATTTTGAGCGCTTAACAATGTTCAGTCTGTGTAGTCGCTGGCCTGCACATATGTAAAATCTAATATACAATCATTACTTGCCTTCTGATTCATATTTTGTAAATCAAAATAAATATATTTTATTTTTATATGACCGTCTGTAAAGTTTACAGAGAATGTGTACAGAGTTAAGCAAGTGGCTGGAAGGCAACAATTCCTACTAAATTCAGAAGAAAATATATTTAGGTGTTTGCTGAAAACCACAAAATTCAATTTTCAAATCCAACAAATATTTTATATTTATATATAATCGATGAAACTAAAATTAAATATTTATTTCTAAACTATATGTAGTTTTATAGGTGGTTAGGGGAGGGTTGCACTAAAACATATTGTCCCTTGTGGAGATAATAATCATGTAGTATATTTTCATCTAATTTGTGGTACTTTAGTAGCATTTTAGTTTATTAATAAACTTTGAGCTTGACGAGTGAGAAGGGATTATTTTAAAATAATAATAACAATACACTAATTCTCACACATATACGTTCAATGATCAAACGCGTTTCAACGACAAAATCGTCATCCTCAGAGAAACATGAGATATAACTGTTATATCTCTATTATATAGCTGTTATATAGCTATTATACTATCTACTGAGTTGCACCTCATGTATCACTGAGGATGAAGGCTTTTTGTCGTTGAAACGCGTTTGATAATTAAATGTATGTGCGTGGGAATTAGTGTATTGTTATTATTATTTTTAAGTAGCTTTTTAATGACTAAATTTCATTCTTAAGCTCTTACCTTAATCTAAACTCGTATTAGTAATAATTTACTCTAGTAAAACCAAAAATGTGATTACTTTCTTGATAAGTAAATGCTGGAGTATTCAATTGAAGTAATGACGGACATTTTACAAAATTCAACTGCCTATCAATCAAAGGAGTAATTTTCCAACAACTTTAAATTGGAATATGCAAAACTTCGACATTGTTGAATTATTCTTTGTACAGTTTTATCGCAGCTTCTTAATAATGTGTAGCACTCTTTAGAATATTGTGAATAAACTTTGTACAACTAAACAAATTATACAAATTAAATTTTACTAAACGAACAAATAATAATAAACTAAATTATGTTTTATACAATTAATTTAGTTTGTGAGTTTGTAAATGTAAACTTTCATTACAATTAGCTGAGTTTTTGTATGAAATTAAAACTTTAAATTTATTTTAACACACCTTCTAAGTTTCTTTAAAGATATTTTTATTCTAATACGTGTTTAAAAAAACGCTAAATGCTTCTCACTACATGGAGTTTTATTCAATACAAGTCACTCTCAAGCCCAGAAATCACAATAACTAAAAAATTTGTAATAATAAGTACTTAATCAACATAACTTAATTAATAGTAGCTTTTGTTTCTGGAGTAACGGCTACATGTTTCGCTGCCACAGGCAGCATCATCAGGGCGGCCAATAACACTAACAATAGTCCATTGTTTGTGTTATTGGCGGCCCGATGATGCTGCCTGAGGCTAAAATTAAGGTATGTTGATTAATTAAAGTAGTTCTGAAGCTGAACAATGAATATAAATAATTAGAAAAGAAATTGTGTTAATGAAAACATATTTCCTTAAATTGAGCATTATTTTATTTAAAAATTGTAATACAGCCTACACAATCAAAGAATTAGATAAAAATAACATAGAGACATAACTGAAGAGAACATTTCTGCTTAGGACAATCTTTACTGAACAATTTAAAATTACAATAACATTGGCCTATCGTGTATTTTTATTTACCATTGAAACCATAACTAAATCTGCCAAAAGACTAAGTGCTTGGTCCCATTTCTGATCAAGTGACCTTTCTAGATGACATTTCCTGTTTTATGATTCGCCCTAAATTCGCCCCACATTTGTCCCTTGGGTTCTGGGGTGCGCTCTTAACTCTGCCAAACAATGGGTTGCTTTAATGTCAAGCAGTGAAAGGAATATATTTTGAATGCTCAAAGAAAACATTCCCGACCTTCAAAAGCTCGTTAAAATTAATTCTGGATTAATAATTTTAAATAATGTCAACTCTTTAAAATGTTACTATTTTGGAGGTATTTTTAATTTTATACTTTTATCTTCATGTATTACTCTCAAACTGGAAAATTTCTATGAATCAATTATTTAATTTTTGTGTCAAGATTTATTTTAAAATTTGATATTGAATGTGATTTATATATTTTGAAATTATTTTTCAGGCTGCATAGTCTTTATCCTTCGATCACACTGGCAAGCGTTGAAGGTGAGTTGAGTAGAGTGGCAGATTATGGGACTATATGGTTATAGTAAATAATTGTGTTTTATGGGAGTTGTAAGCAAAACGGGATAAATTAAACCATATTCAAGCCAATCAATAATAATTCAATAACTAACCAATATAAAATTATTCTATATGTCATGATTGTTATTAAAACCACAATTGATTTTTATTAAAACCACAATTGATTGTTATTAAAACCACAATTAATTGATTGTTATTAAAACCACAATTGATTGTTATTAAAACCACAAGTGATTGTTATTAAAACCGCAATTGATTATTACTAAAACCACACTTAATTGATTGTTATTAAAACCACAATTGATTGTTATTAAAATTTTGAAAACAACAAATTTAGTCTTTTTTCTCCGGAATTTAGAAAGTATAATACATATTATTTATAAGAAATGTTGTATGCCAGTTAAAAAGTATAAATTATTGTTAAAAACCTTTTGACGTCAACGTTATTAAATATTGTTTAAAATTTAAAATTAGGTTTGTTTGTGTAAGTTTTGTCTTTTCTTATTATAAGTTAGTCTATATTTTTTAAATAATTAATTAGATTAACTGTTATGTTTTTATTCAGGTTTTAATACAAGTGTATATTGTTTGTGAAAATCATGTACACACGTTTATTTTGAACGTTTATTTTGAAGGGGTAAAGGGAAAAGAGGACCTGATAGTTTCTTCCCCCCAGAATAAAGATAATATTTAATTTCTCTTTCTCTCTCTCTTGAAACATAAAAAATACTTGAATATTTTTCTTGTGAATAACCAACCAATAAAAGCGAGTGCACGTACGTACGTGAGTAACAGTATACTATAACAGCTGATTTCACCCATCATCTACTTTAAGACATCATCTATATATATAAAAGCCAAATCCACTGACTCACTGATCACGATTTTTCAAAAACTACTGAAAGGATTGGAACGAAATTTGGCATGTAGCTTCCTCTAAGACCATACGTGCTCACTAAGAAAGGTTTTCAAAAAATTCGAAATTTTAGGGTGGGTTTGGTGGGTCAAAGTTACTAAATCCGATTTCTCTAAATCTACTAAACAGATTGGAATGAAATTTGGTATGTAGCTTCCTCTAGGGCCCTAGGTGCTCGCTAAGAAAGGGTTTTAAAAAATTGGATATTTTAGGGGGGGTTTGGGGAGTAAAAATTACTAAATCACGATTTCTCCAAAATTATCGAACAGACTGGAATAAAATTTGGTATGTAGCTCCCACTAGGGCCATAGGTGCTCACTAAGAAAGGGTATTAAAAATTTAGAAATTTTATTAGAGGTTTGGGGGGATCAAAGTTACTGAAAACATAATTTTAGATCTTTTATTAAAATTCGAAATTTTAGGAAGGGTTTATGGTTGGGTCAAAGTTAATAAAAAAAAACCCACTGAACGGATTGGAATGAAATTTGGTATGTAGCTTCCTCTAGGGCTCTAGGTGCTCGCTAACGAATGTTTTCAAAAAATTCTAAATTTTACGGGGGTTTGGGGGTTTAAAGTTGCTAAAAGAAATACATAGTCTAATATATTTATTGATATATATTTTGTTGTTGTTGATATACGTTTAACTTCGATTTGTCTATCCGTGCAAAGCCGGATCGGACCAGCTAGTAGATTATACTTTAAGGTTTTGTTTAATCAATAATTTAAGTCTTGTGAAGTTGACTTTTTTAAATATGAGTTAAAGAACTAATGCAGGCCATAATAACTTATAAGATTTGTTTTCAGGTTATAAAATTAATATAAATACTGTACAACATTTTACAAATCATTTATACAAATTTAAAGAAGAGATTCTCATTCGTTCAACTTCGTAAACATTCGTTCATGTCCGTATAACATATAAACATATTCCATTATTCATTACTTCATTATAATAATATTAATAACTTCTAAATCATTTGATCTATCATTATGAAATAAAAAGCCATTGAAAGATAATATTTTTATCTTTATTTAGGTATACTATAATAAAGTATATAAATAAAAATTTTTAACAAATAGGCCTACAGTTTTATAATTCTTATAATTGTACACATTTACCGAGTTAAAAATCCCCGTCAGCATGGTTAGGTAGTTTAAGATGTCTGTTGTTTTTAAATAGTTCGGTTTTGATGATGTATTTCTGATGTGCTATTTAATTAACTTGCCTGTGATTTTTCACGGGGCTTCCTAGTACAGTATTACATATTTTAAAGCCATAAATAAACATTATTATAACATTTTTTAAATAATCATAACTTTTTCAAATAATACCAGACAATGTTGATGGACTAAAGAAAGTTATTTGAAAAGTGTACGACGGTAAAACTGAACATTTATGTAAAAACTAAAAATAAATTTGATAAACCAAATAAATCAATCAAATTAGTTTGAAAATTCTTAAACACAAAATTCGATTGTGGTTAAATTTAACGTAATAAAACTAAAAACTATTAAACAAATTTCGAATATTTATTTACTACATTTCTATAACAGGCTAAACCTTTTAATTAATTTTAACCAAATGCTGTAACTATTGTTCTCCAATAAACCAGCCTGATAGTGTAGAGATAAACACGATACGTAGGACTCAACGATCTTCGGTTGTCTCTCTTTTCTAAATGCGCCTCAGGTTTTCAAATTCCAAAGTTTTGTAAGTTTTTAATACACCCATAAACATTCAGGAGACATTGATGGCTGTTAAATAAAAAGTTGACAAATTCCTAGCGTACCGGAAAAGCAATTAAACGCTTCCGGGTAGCCGTGTCTTAATTACTTTAGAAATGTCTTGTGGACGTTTTGATTTGGGGACAGTTTGTAATGTCTTAGAAAGTCTAGGTTTTATGTGTGTTTATTGTAGAACCTAGGTTTGTGAATTATGTATCAGAATATATTCGGTCGTTGTGCAAGTTTATTAACACTTCTTTACACCGTGGGGGCATTTTTTAACCCCACCTTTTACATTCTCACTATTCTATAGTATAGAGAAAGTATAGTGATCGCAAACAAAATCGATGTCAAGATTTTTGTGGATATATCCGTTTTGGTACCCACTGAGTCCAAAAATGTGGTTTTTACAAACTGTCTGTCTGTACGTCTGTATGTATGTATGTATGTATGTCTGTATGTATACAAAAACTGATTTTGGGGTTTTTTTGGCCAAAAAGGAAGTTATTTTTCAAAAGTTTTCAAAACCTATTTTCGTGACTCTATACACGCCTAATTGACATGTTTGGTGCAAATTTGGTCGAAATCGATCGAATATTTTTCTCTTTAGGTAATAATAATAATATTTAGGTCTATTAGTTACTCTCCCACTTTAATGTAGGCCTAAATATAAATAAATAAAACTCCTCTCTCCTACTTTAATATAATTATGAAGTCACAGTTGGGGCTACACATGGGAGTTGGCGTGCGAAGTACGCAATGCACCCGTATCGAAAATACTCCCAATACAGGAGTTGGCGTGCGAAGCACGCAATGCACTCTGTAACAAAAACACTCTCAAGACGGAGGTTGTCGTGCGAAGCAGGCAATGCATTACATATTGAACATACTCCCAATACGGGGATTGGCGTGCGAAGCACGCAATGCATTGTCGGATAATAATTTGAAGATGTTTGTGAGAAAGTATGAGCCAGTTTCTGGTACCGTTTATTTTATGTTATTTTTTATTTTCCGAATTGCCTACATATAAAAAATGTTACAGCAGAGTGAGATCAACAATATTTAAAGACATTAGGGTGATAGGACGTAGTATCTAGGCATATTATTTTACAAGAAGAACATGTTCAGCCAAAACTAAAACAGAAGGTGGCAATTATTAATTCAACAAAAAATAATAGCAAGCTTTAAACAATAATAGCTAAACATAAAATTGTATGTAGTACCCAGGACCTGTATTTTTTACTACAGGTTTTATATTTGTATAAAGACAAAATAAAAAAAAATAAATAAATAGGTGTGCTTAGGCGGTCACATGGTAGAAGTGTAAACTTCTATGGCTATATTCTGATATTCTGATTTACACAACAAAAGTATAGAAACTATTGAATAAAACACAATTTATGAAACAAGGAAGCACAATGTCCATTTCAGAGGTATTACCAAGTAAACTATTTTAACACAACTTACGAAATGAGGAAGCACAATGTCCATTACGGAGGTATTACCCAGTAAACTATTTTAAAACAAGTTACGAAACAAGGAAGCACAATGCTCATTTCAGAGGTATTGAAAAGTAAATTATATTAACACAAGTTACGAAATGAGGAAGCACAATGCCCATTTCAGAGGTATGACCAAGTAAACTGTTTCAACACAAGTTACGAAATGAGGAAGCACAATGTCCATTTCAGAGGTATTACAAGGTAAACTATTTTTAACACACCTTACGAAATGAGGAAGCACAATGTCCATTTCAGAGGTAGGCCTATTACCAAGTAAACTATTTTAAAACAAGTTACGAAATAAGGAGGCACAATGCTCATTTCAGAGGTATTGAAAAGTAAATTATATTAACACAAGTTACGAAATGAGGAAGCACAATGTCCATTTCAGACGTATTACCAAGTAAACTATTTCAACACAACTCACGAAATGAGTAAGTACAATGCCCATTTCAGAGGTATTACCAAGTAAACTATTTTAACACCACTTACAAAATAAAGAAGCACAATATCCATTTTAGAGGTATTACCAAGTAAACTATACACTCTGCTATATACACATGTGTACTATATATATAGTAGAGCGTGACGGAATAGACAGTGGCGAAAAAAGCGTGAGGTAAAATCCGATACACCGCCCGCAATTTTTAAACTAGGTGCGCCTACCCTTTACACTTCAATAAATTCAATTGCATCTCTCTTTTAAATAACAGGTACAAAATTTAAATCTTTGAAAATAAATGCGTGCGTATTTTTGGTTGTTTACAAGGGCACGAATACAAACATTTAGCTTAATATTTAATTAAAATTTTGATATTCGCTTTAAATATGATAGTAAATTTTGTGTAAACATTTTTGCAGATTTTAACTATTTCAAATTTGTATATGGTTTTCACGAAAGTGATAATTTGTATAACATTTAAATTGTAGTACTTGGGAAATTGTGTGTCGTGTTACGTAATAGAATAAAACCAAACAATGTTAACACTTGTTCTATAATCAATTGATAGTTTATAGTGCAGTAGAATTAGGGAAAACGTTTATTGCAATTAGTTTCATAATGCTATATGGAAAAATCGATGTATTTATGCATAATGTAAATGGCATTTTCCGGATCCACTTTTGAACATCCTGAACATTTTTAAAATAGGGGTTTAATATCCAAAAATTGATTTTCTTTAAATAGTTTAAAGTATTTTCAAATTTTCATTATTTGGTAAAAGAACCTAGACCCTTGGAACTTACAGAAAATAATAATTTGTATTTCAGATCAAAGAAGTAATGTTATTAATACTCAACCATAGAAAGTACATAAGTTAAAAGCTGTATATTTTGTATCAGCGAGAGGTTGGACATTTCTGTCCGATTCAATCGATCGAAATGAATAGTTCTCAAATCAATTCTTTTGACTTGTGCATTTGATTAAAAAGCTTCAATTGATTTAAAAGAACCATTTTCCCCATTACTATTGCACAGTTAATTTTTTTGCAATTGTACAAAATAATTCAACAGATGCAAGTATATTTTGTCAGACGTTACTATTTAACACTCAAGGTTCCTTTTATTGTTAATATATTTATTGCCTAGCAAATTTCCATACATTTGGTTCACCCTGATAACCCGATGTCATATAATAAAGTATATGTTAAGGTTACCATTTATTCAAATATATGTGATAGTTTTATTATTTGCCCACCAACGATGAGCTTTCAAAAATTATTTTACTTTTATTGTTAAAGTTGTTGCCACCGTTCATGAAACCGTTTCATACTTATATGGTAAACTGTATGGATTGTACGAGTAAGAACTTTGGCAAATTTCTACGCTATCTTCCAATACTAAAGTGCGACTTACATTTTTGTATTTAGTTAAACCATATATAAATAAAGCTACCTTTATTTCTTTAAATAGTTTAAAGTATTTTCAAGTTCGTTTCACAAATTTTCAAGTATTTTCATTATTTATTTGGTAAAAGAACCTAGACCCTTGAAACATTCAGAAAATAATAATTTTATGGCCTTTAACTAACCATTGAAATTTAATTAAAAAATAATAATTTTGTTACGGATATTTAATTTATTTTTATAAAAGGGTTAAATGTTTAAAACAATTAATTAGACACAGTAACAATTTTTCAGATTACTACACAGTAAAGTTTTTGTTAATTGAATTTTATTATTGAAAAACACAAATCTATAAAGTTATTTATTTAAAAATATATTATTTTTTATTTATGCAAATATAGAAATGTAGAACAAAAATATTTTTTGCAATAACAATTAATTGTTTTAACTAATTAATAAGTTACAAATTTGGATAAAAGTAATAATATAGTTGTTAATGTTTTAACTTTCTACCCCAGAGAGAGAAAAAACCGTTGAAATCGGTTCATAAATTTAATAACTTAGAAACAACAAATATTTCATCGGCATTGGATTCGAACTTGCAAAGTCAAATTTTTTGGGCGCGTAGTTGTGATGACTCATCCCGTCCCCACCCACCCTATTTTATTTTCTGACCGCTCAGCAACTGCGGTCTTTTTGAAATCGATTATTGCACTTAAAGAAACTTAATTTTCCAATCTCGTAAACCAAAATTAATATTTTAAAATTAAATTTCAATGGTAACTTAAGGGCCATAAAAGGCTTATTTTCTGAAAGTTTCAAGGGTTCAGGTTCTTTTATCAAAGAATGGAAAATACTTCGAAATTTGGAAAATTTTAACGTTTTTTGCAATTATTTAAAAAAATTATTAACCGATTTTAACTTACGAGGTCTCAAATTAACTGTTTGTTAGTACCATACGAGTAAGAAAGAATTGAAATACCCATTGACAATTGTCTTCAAACTATAAAAAAAACTGTTTTTTTTTTCATATAAACCCCTATTTAAAAATATACTGGATGCTCAAAAGTGGATCTAAAAAAATGCATTTACTTTATGCATAAATACAACGATTTTTCCACATGACATTCTGTAATAAATTACCATAAATTTTCAAAGATTTGTCTATAACTCTACTGGACTATTATAATTGCCTAATTACGATTTAAGCTTAGTAAAGTAGGAGATGGATATAAGGCAAATAATTAATGACAAATCTCTTGGTAGCGATTAAAGTATGTTTTTTCCTAGTAGAAGAAGGGTTTGTAATGCTGTAGTAGGCCTAAGCCTGTAAAAAAAGAATTATAATTAGTAGCATTACTCAGACAAAGTTTAATAATTAATAGGGGCCTACATAATTTATTGAATATTCGTAATTTTCAAAAACCTATATTTTGTACCAAAAACATCTAAACTGCGATTTTATAAAATATACATAGTCCCTTTGAATTATTAAAATATTATAACTTTTGTTTCGAACTGTACTTGAGAAAGGCTGCGACCTAAATCCCAGAGAACGAAGGCAATTACGTTTCGCTTGAATGGTCTTCTTCAATCTTTGACTGCAATAAGAAATCTATTGCGGTGGATGGGTTAGGTCGAGTCAATGTTCCGAAATGGAGGGTAGTGACGTCACAACAGCTGGGATAGACACTGCTATTTGTTTATAGTTTAATTGCAAACACGGTTGAGGATAGTTTAGCGAATTTCAGTCAGGCAAATAAAGTTTTAACGTATTTATAACCGTTGGTGAGTGTTCTTTTCTAGGTTAGTAAAATTATTTGAATTCAAAATAACGTTTAAAGGTACACAATTTGAGCTATCATAAATAAATTCTTATAAAATAATAGGTTGTGTGTAACACTGGATAGAACAGTTTTCAATTGGACTCATATTCCCTTGTAGAATAACACACATTCTACATTTTTCAGACATGTTGAACAAATTTTTACTAAAACATAGTTTTGTTTGAACTTTTGGATAGCAATATTTTCATATATTTTGAGTTAGTAATTTTAATAGGTTTTATTGATGCCTCATTCGATGGACTCGGAACTTTTTTAGACACATTTTATTTTAGACAATTTCCGCCTGTATAAATAATTATCTACGTCTAAACGATTAAAAAGGGAAAAAACATTTGTGAAAGACGTATTTTTGTATGTCTTCATTTTCGTATTTGTAGGCCTGCTCTACTTGATGAAATTATTTTAAAGCTTTCTCTGGCTGTTAAAACTGTAGAAAGTGTATGTCCATTTATTGGAAAGTTTTTGTTGGTATTTTTTACAAATCAAAGTAACGTTTGACAGTACAATTGGAAATACTACTAACAATGGTTCAAGAAAATACGATTAAATTTTAGTATATACTAGGGGAAACCACTGCGTGCCCCGCACGCCAACCCAGTTGGGACCTTTTATACACATTATCATGTTAATGTTTCGTTATAGGCCTAATAAAGGTGTAGGATTATTAATAACCCCAACGCTAACATAGTAAATAATATTAAATGTTCGAATCAATTATTTCGTATATTTTATAAAAGCAGTTATAATAAACGTTAAAAGAACCATCAAGGCTCAGGTCTACACTTTGATAGAAAACTAACTAATAAAATTAGAAATACAAATAATTGCTTCAAAGTTTGAAATCAGGTGTTAATGGAAATATTAGAGCAAACAGCTGTTTTATCTGTTATTTTATTGAATTGTTTGCTATGGTAATGAATGTAAATACATGTGTTGGTTCATCAGTCTAGGCATAACCTAAGAATAATTCGTTCTGACTAAATTTAGGCTACAAATGTTGAAAAAAATTGTTTTATCAAAATGAATTGTAGTCTATTTTAATCAGGTGTAGTGAAGATTTTTATTAGTAAAACTATTTTTTCAATCGGTTCAGTAGTTCCGGAGATTACCCTCTACATACAAACAAACAAAAAAACAAACAAATTTTACCTCTTTATAATATTAGCATAGATTAACCATGGGTTTAAGTAGCAGGTCCTAAATAAAAATGAAGAATTATATATAAAGTTAACATTATTATGTTATTCGCTCATCAAATCTGGCCGCAACATTTCCAGTAATCCAGCTAATTTGTAAAATCTTACTTAAACATAGGAGTGACAAAACTTCTTTTTAAAAGAATGAAATTATTGTATTGTCGAAGAAATTAAATACTATAGATTGTTAGTAGAAATAATCAATATTAGGCCTTCTATAATTTTAAAATAATGAGACTGTTTATAAATGTTAGATTATAGGGAACTATATAATCACCACAATTCTAGAATACCATATATGAAATCAAAACTACACACAAGTTTACAATTAATAATAACTAACAACGTATAGTTTAAAGTTAAAATATTAAACCTAATAACAATGTTTAAAACAATCATTTTTGTTGAGGCTACAAAATGGAAGTGGATATAAATCACTCCCCTCCCCTCGGCTCTCGGAGATATTATACGAAATCCCACGGAAATGCCCGAAGCAAGGCTCGGTTATGCACGCAACTTAATTATTACCACCCAAGTAGTTTCTAGTCACGGCTGTGCGGAATAAACATCATGTTTATATTTATGGGACAGGAATTAACATGATAATAAATTATGGGAAGGAAACATTTCTGTTCCTGTATTCCAAGTGACTAAGTAGTGCTGTAGGGGTTGTAAAATGGGGTTAACGGAAATCTTAAAGGGTTGACAGTTGAGGTGAATTTTGAACTCCTTGCGTCGTTATGTGTTTCGATTTTAGTTTATTTGTTTTCCGTTAATAATATTTTAGTAATAGTTGTTTAAAATTATTGTGGGAAATAGTAACTACATTGTTTAAAATCCCCAAATAATTTGTACCATAGGTAATTTAATGTTTCTCAAATTTGTATTCTTAAAAAAACTGTCTTAAGGGTCTGCTCCAGTAAACGAGAAAGCAACCGGAACCGCAAGGGCTTCTCTCTATAGCCGTATATAAACAGTGCAATTTCTTGCAGCTGAACGCTTTGACATTGCCTCATTTCGAACCGTTTTATAAATCAGCACTTTGTAATTGAGTGCTGAAAAAAAAACTGAATATTCTTTATAAAATTGTGGATCCGGATTGCGTTTCACTTTTAATTATACATTTTGTATTGTGTAAAGAAAAAAGTTCAAACTTGGTGCTTAAAAAATGTCAATTACGTGACAAATGGAAACAAAATTGTTTAGTATGAAACGGATGAGTGCTTAAAATGAGACCTTTCAAACAATTTTATGATAAAAAATAAACGAAATAAATGGTTTGAAATTTATATACCATTGCTCTTATGGGATAAAAATCCAAGATGGCCGCCACTACAGCAGACCGTTAATGTCTTAAGAACGAATTTTCCAATTTGTTCACAAATTCCAATAATTGTAGCATATCAGTTAGGTATTAAGGTTATATGGTAGCTAAGGGTAGCTGAGGTTGATATTAAATAAAGCAATGTAAGCGTAAGTTAACTTAAAGACAATATTTTTGTTTAATCCAAACTTTGATAGACTAAAATGTATATATATAGTCAAAATTTCCTTAATAGTAAAATTATGTCTTCAAATAAAACAGTAATTAATATTAACCTCAATAACACATCCGCATACTTTAATTCTTTCATTTGATCTCAGTTTTAAAAACAACATCCGATTTACTGTGCGCCTATTGTTACACCAAATTCTCCCATTTACTATTTTAAACAGTGAAAACAGGCCATTAGCTAATATTATTCTCCTAAAATATTATTTCTTGATT
Organism: Philaenus spumarius; assembly: GCA_018207615.1. NCBI lineage: Eukaryota > Metazoa > Arthropoda > Insecta > Hemiptera > Aphrophoridae > Philaenus > Philaenus spumarius. The sequence continues at coordinate 327,979 of JAGFPH010000808.1, forward strand.
AAGAAATAGATAGGCTACTCTACCATATTCATATTGTATCTCTTACAAAAGTGCATTCCCATGTCCCATTTAAAACAAAAAACTTCAGTAGTTAATGGCTACCATCATATTCATAATTATACTGTTTTCAAACCATTCATGTTTTAATTAAATGGTCCCCTCTGTTCCCATCTCCTACTTAAAAAAACAAAAATCCTTTTAATTAATGGCTACCCTCAGATCGTATCTCCTACTTTAAATTCATAGCTCTTAAATAATCCACAAGTCTTATTGTAATTATATTCATACGTTTGATGTCGGTCTAGAAACAAAAGAGAACAACAGATGAGCCGTTATTACCGTCCCCCTTTCCCTTATTTAGCGGGAGCGCCTAACCGTGAAATTGTATTTTCTTCTCCCCCCCCCCAGAGTTTCTTAAACGATACCTTTTCAGCTGATAGCAGTCGAAAAGAAGGTTCCATCCATCCCTTAAGAAGTAAGTCTGATTTAATTTTCTACCGGGTTCGGGGTGTTAAGGGTGAGAAAACATTTTGTAAAAGGGGAGGATTCGCTTCGTTGGGAGGATATGTATCGTGATTTGTTACGTCGAGTGAGGGAAGGGGGTTGAATTGTCAGGGAGGAGGGGACGAACGGATAAATATTTGATCTGTAAATCAA
>JAGFPH010000808.1:331064-346731 GCA_018207615.1 Philaenus spumarius
TACAAAATATCCCAAAGACTTTACAAATATAAACCACAACTTCTCCATTACTTTGATTTCACTTTACTACACGTACATTACTCTTTGCACAACATTTGTTTACAAAAGAACTTTACAACTTTTAATAAAGTAACTTTAATCACTCGGATACAAGATGTTAATACTTTTTTTATGAGATTTGTAAACTGATAAGAGTGAACCGTTCAAGAGTCATCTTTTACTGTACACGTTATAGGCCGGTTTTACAGCACAAACAATGTTAAAGTTATTGGTAATAAATTTGTAATTTACTGCACGTTTTCATTGCTTGAATTTATAGACTCCAACTGACGGCGAAATGCATTCGAAGTCGTATTGAAATAGTTTTACTTTTATTTAATTCGGTTTCAAGGTCGTTCGGTGGTTTCCTTTTCGTTTCTAGAATACAAACAAAATACAACTTGTTCTCTGTGTTTATCCTGAAATATTTTACAGCACAAATGTATTTCACAGAAGTGTATAGATTGTAATGTTATATAAAATCTGTTGGAACACCTTTCAAGAGGTTTCAAAATCGTTTAACAATTTAAAGAACAGCTATTTGAATATACATTAATTTAGTTTTGAAAACTTACTCAGGCTCTTACCAATCTTAACTTGTTATTCAAGCCTACATCATAATTCGTAATGTGCACAAAATTGCATACAGTATTGTTTAGAATGGACAAACAATATAATTAAATGCACTGTATTTATACCTAGGACACAAGTTTTGTTAAATTTAATATATATGATTAACAGATATAAATTTCTTCTATTTTATCAGGTATTATTTAAATTGTTAACTATTAGAATTAAAGTAGACCCAAATCAAAAAGAAATCAAAATAGGAAGGATAGTTAAAATAGTTATGTACATACATAAACTTAAGTTAATTATATACCGGTATATACATTCTAAATAGGCCTAATATTATTTCAAAACAAACTTTTCGTTTTAGTTTCCAAATTGTAAGTGTTTTAGAATATGCTTTTTTTAGATAGCCTACATTTTGTTAATTTCACTTTAAAATTTCATTTGGAACAATCACAAATTCGAATTTAGTCTAAAGAGTTAAAAATATAATACAAATTAGAATGTATAATTGAAAAGTAATGTTTAATAATTTCAGGACAATATACAACTGATTGCAATTATTTTACAACAAAAAATGTTTCAGAAGTTTTCTTTATAAATACATTAACTGTATATTGTTTGAACCTAACTAGGACATTTAAATGTTACATTTCAACTTAATAATTTGCTAGAAATTTGACTGGCCCAGCCGTAAATTGTCTTTGTAATAATTGTGTAAAAATACACAATCTCTTGAAATTTATTGCAATATTTTATATAAATTTCAACGTTAAACAATAACTTGAAAACTTGAAAGGCAGCATCAATATACCATTTCAACTCACAGTTCCTAAAACACAATTAAGCAACACTCAGAGGCCGGCTAATCAAATACAACATAGCTATTCTAAAAATAACTGTTAGAGATTTCATAACAAGTAGAACAGCAAGACCCAGTAGACAGATTAACCGTTATATTTTATAAAATACAACTCACTTTATTGTCGAATGGTTTTAGACGATTTTATTGTTTAAATATGAATATGAACAGATATTTTAAAAAAAACTCTTTTTCTTAGATAAAAGTAGTGTTTTAAAAATAGAAATTTGAGTTAGCCTTAAATTTTGTTTTCCCCAGAAGTATCATTCATAATTTCTTGAACACTTAAAAAATTTATTATACTTTAAAATGTCCAAAAGTTTACATAATATCACCAGATTTATTTCTGATTTTGTGTTTCGAACATTAGGATTGTTATCTGACTAATAACAATACGTTTTATTTCATTATTCTGTTCATACATTATTGCATAAATATTGTAAAATCTCCTTTACGAAAAAATACTAGGCCTAATTCAAAAAGATATATAAAAATTCCGTAAATAAAGTAAAAATTGAGTTCCACCAAATATCTATTGATCTACTTGCGGAACCTTGGCACTGTTAAATTAGATACCTCTAAATCCATAGGCCTACTATTCTATTTTTACTTTCCTCAATTTTACCTCTATTTACCAAAGAACAAGCGCCTGTCATTGTTTTCTAGACGTAAAAAGAATTAAGAAAGCTATTCTGAATTTTAAATACATCCATGTTTTTATTTATTTTAAAAAGATTTTTGTACGCGGAATAATATATTCATTTTTTTGTTAGTTGTTAAATGAAGAAAAATACTCCTGAAAGTGTCCGGATCTACACAAGCGCCTCTTATCTTGATTTTGTTTGTATAAATTCGCTTTGTAACATGTTTAAATGTGAAAGTGGAAGGGTGTTTAGTTCCCTAAATTCTGATGTTTGTCAAACACAATTTATAACATTTAGGCCCTAATGTATTCGTGCTCTTTAAAAGTCGTTTTTTCTATTAAAAACTACAAAAATATACCAAACTACAAAAAACAATGTAACCAAAACACGGGTTCAACGACTACAACATCTTGCACTTTTAAAGTCGCATAAAATAAAGACAAACAATTTAACCAAATTTTCGCGAATACATTGCTTCTCGCATTGTGACCAGGAAGTACTTTTACTAGCCGGTTTACGAGCTGTTATTTAACAATCGGCTCTGTAAATGAAGTGCCAATAATTTAACGCCCTGTCTCGTAAAATACACTTTAATATATTTCAGAGAGGAGGAGGGGGGGGGGGGTCTTATGGACTGCCGCTAAAATATTTACGCCACTACAAATGTAAACATTCGTAATGGAATTGCAACTTTGTGTTTAATAGTTTTTATGTAAAAACCAGTTCCAACGATTGTTATAAATGAAATAATTACTAAAATAAGGTGCTTATAAAACTGTTGTAGATCTGATGTTTTATTTTGCCCCTGATGATGCCCGCTATTCCGAAATCGTTACAAATAAATAAGCGTATGATTAACTTGCATAGTAAATCAAATTTCCATTTCTTTTTGTGGCTAATTTAATGTTTTTTTAGAAATATAATTTTTTACAACATTTAGGCTTGATAATGTTTAATAAAAGGTATAGCTCTACTTTTTGATTTTAATTAATTAATTAATGCAATGTCGTTAATGGTAATAACTTGAAGATCATTAATTAATTACCCTACTCTACAACTTTTTAATTTGTAACTTTGTAATTAATATTTTTTGCAAAACAACTTTTTTATTTTTAAAATTATTAAACCTACCAATTTTTTCTAAATAAATTATGAGCTTAAAACCTACACGAAAATATGTTTTCATTGACCTCAACGACATATAAAATGGTCGCACAAATCGTAAATCTTTTTTTCAAACACATTTTTGTTTTTCCTTCACGTTCCTTCTCAAAACACATTTTCCGTCCTTCTTCCTAAATAAGAACAAAATACTGTAAAACTCCATAAAATACAATGTTGCGTGCGCAATGCGAAACCCCGCAAAGGATATTTTTGTAAAGTTATGCACATATTTTCATCAACGTCCTGCTTCCTCACTTTCGACATTTTTCTGGCCAATTATTCCCGAACCAATCCACTAAACGCGGGATATTAACAAGACTTGCACATGTTTGAATGTTACAGAAACCGGTTTACCGGCGTTTGAAACATTTAGTTTGACATAGCTTACGTCCGAATGTCCGGCAGAATGCTTTATTCCCTGGCGGTAGCGTGCCTTCAGACGTATTTATTTGAATTTTATACGGATTATATCACAATAACAATTAGTGTGGGCTGAACGAACGTTTTACCAAATATGAAAACATTGTTTCTGTATGTTTTCTATGTAAGATATCAAATGTCCATAAAAGTTATATAGCCCTAGAACATTTTTATTGTTTTTATAGACTTTTTAAATTGTATTAAACACAGGGTGATTCAAGAGGATGTAAACATACTTTGAGGAGGTTTTTCGTTTTACCTTTAACCACTATATTTTACAACTAGGGGAAACCCCTACGTGCTCCGCACGCCAACCCCGTTGGAACCTTCTATACACATAATCATGTTATGTTTTCTTAATAATAAAGGTGTAGGATTAATAATAACACCAAAGCTAAGAAGGTAAATAATGTTAAATGTTAAAATCAAATTATTTCGTATATTTTATAAACTCAGTTATAATAAAGGTTAAAAGAATCATCAAAGCTCAGGCCTACACTTTATTAAAAACCTAATCTAAAAGTTAGAAATACAAATAATTGCTTTAAAGTTTGAAATCAGCTGTTAATGGAAATATTAGAGCAATCAGTTTTTTTATCTGTTATTTTATTCAATCGGTTCCTATGGTAATAAATGCAAATACATGTGTTGGTTCATCTGTCTAGGCCTAACCTAAGAATTTTGTCCGACTAAATTTACAAATATTGAAATAAAAAATGTTTTCATCAAAATGAATTATATCGTTTTTGCTCGTTGATAGTGTAGCTTTTTATTAGTAAAACTATTTTTTCAATCGGTTCAATAGTTCCAGAGATTACCCCCTACATACAAACAAACAAATTTTACCTCTTTATAATATTAGTATGGAAAAAAGTATTATTTTAGTCAGGTTTTAAAATTTCACAAGAAATATATAGGCTACTGTAATTGTCGTTATTTTCAAAATTCCTTCCGTTAGAAATATTTAACATAAGATATCTCGAAAAACTGTAAGTTTACAAAAAAATATTTAAAACAACAAACAAGATACTCAAAGAAAAGATAAAATAGCCTCTATCAAACTCGCTTTCGAGATTTGGCTCAACTAAAACATTTTATAGCACAAGACGCATAGGCACAAACCGCATTACAAAATCAGTCGCATTATTGAAGTGGTTTAATACGACTTTTGTGTTTTTGATAAAATGTCGTAAATAAAATTGGTCATTATTTTTTTTTAAATTATTAATATTCCAAACAAAATTTGCTTCGGGTTTAATTTTACTGTTGTAGACAACTACCAAAAAAAAAAGATGTTTTTTTTTATCAAAACTCATTTATGCTTTAGAAAAAGTAAGAAAAATAAATGAGTTTCCCATTAAAAAACAACATATTTTGTCTCTTGGATATTATACAAAAAAAATATGTATAAGCACAAAATTAAAGTACAATTTGTATTAATAATGATTACAGGGTGTCCGTAATTTTAATTCATACATAACACTAAATTAAACGATTGAAAAATGTCTTCATTAAATTAAATCCTTCTAATTACTTAATTATTTAAAATAATTTACATTTTATGCACTAGTAGCAAACGTTATTATTGTAATTTCTTACTGACTGCTTTACAAATATTAACCAAATTTGTTCACGAAATGTATTTCCACCTGCGCCAGATGATTCCGTTCACCTCAAGCGAAGTTACATTGTCCCAGTATTGTTGGATAATTCCAGATAGTTACAAGTTAAAGAACGTTTTAAAGAAAAGCTCATAAAATGGTTTATGTGCCGACGAAACGTTAAGTGCTGCCGTTTAGTGCCTGAGGAAACGTCGTGCGGATTTGTCAAAGTAAAACAGTTGCTGGCTAAAGAATCGATTAATCGAAGACGTGTGTTCCGATGTATCGAATCTGTTAATTATTAAAAAGAAACTCTTGTAAATTGTAGAAAATCGATAATAGCTAAGTGAATAAAATACGTTTTTTACCGGTTCAGTATGACTTTAATTGACTATTAATTTAATAGTTGTGTTTAAAAGCGTGTTTAAATTATATTTTCCAATTAAACTTATGTTTTTGTTAGGCCTATTATTAGCGTTTAAATTAAATAAATTGGTGTTTGACGAAGCAAAAGAAAAATAATTTAACAATTCACAACTGTGGCCAAAATAATGTACCATAATAATATTTACTAAATAAACGGAAAATTAAATTTGTGTAGGCCTAGTTAAATATGGATGTACTTAAGAACAAATACAATAAATCAAACAAGGCAATTAAAACAAAACGAAAACATAAAAATTTAATAAAACAATTCAAATATAGGTATAATACTGATTCAATAATAAACAATCTAAAATATTGTAACTTTATTAATTTAATATTTTTAGCTACCTACTTTTTTACAATTATTTTGGAATCATCTGGGTTGAAAAAGGACAGAATATATTATATAATTATTTGGACATCTATTTATGAGGGAAAAATAGATATTAAAAATCGAAAATGTATAATCCAAATAATAGTTTACCAATATAAGTTAATTCAAATAAGATTCTGGTACTCATGTCTAGCTTTAGAGCCACTTTTCTAACGTCATTTTGGTTTAAAAAGCGAGAAAATCATTGGGCTTTTTAATCCGAGCCGGCAATGAAAATTGTCCAGCCGTTTAGGGCGTAGAAACTTTAAAATTCGTGCAACCACGTCTTTAACAAATATCATTCATTTTGTACTGCCTTAAATTTATTTTTTCCTTCTCCCCACCAAACCCTTTGACAAGTTTCAAACGCTCAGCCATGACGTAATCTTTAACAAAGAACATAAAGACCGCACGGACAAGCTTATCGGCGTCCCAGCGAACAAAAGTGGTTTATTCTTCCAAAACAATGCTCCGAGAGAAAGCAAATCTCGGCGGAACCGTGACGTCATCGCTTGATTTACAACTCAATTCAATTTTGAAAAAATTGTGACTTTAACGTCGGGTTAAGACTATGATTCCGATGTAGATGAAGCCATCGTAGGCCTCGGGAACCGGTTCCTACTGCTACTGAGCTTACGGTGAATGTTATTTCTGATTTTAGGCCTACCATCGGACCTTGGGTTTCGGTAAGAAATTAGTATTTCTTATTTTCGTAATATAGAATTTTTTTTTAATGTTTAAAGCACCTTTATCGAAAGCTATTCGATAATTTTCTGTTTTGGATTTGAAAGACTTTAAATATATTTACAAATCCAGATTACGTGTTATTCAAAATATTCCTCCCTTTTGCAATTTTTGGAGAAGCAGACTGGCGAGAGGGTAAAGGTCGCTAGACTATAGCCTACCACAGTTGGAAACCTCCCACACATGTAGCAGAAGTTCGCTTTATTCGTATTTGTCCTGGCTTAACTAAAGTAGAAAAAGAAAACATTTACTATTTACAAAATATTCTATTTAAAATTGATTGTCTTTAACTTAAATTTACTATATCTATAAATACATAATCCAAATCCACTGTCTAACTGATCACGATTTCTCATAAACCACTGAACGGATTGGAACGAAATTTAGAATGTAGCTTCCTCTAGGGCCGTAGGTGCTCTCTAAGAAAGGTTTAAAAAAAATTAGAAATCTAAGAGGGGTTTGGGGGGGGGGGTCAAAGTTACTAAATCACGATTTCTCTAAAACTACTGAACGGATTGGAATGCAATTTGGTTTGTAGCTTCCTCTAGGGCCATAGGTGCTCGCTAAGAAAGGGTTTAAAAAAATTCGAAATTTTAGGGAGTTTGGGGGGTCAAAGTTACTAAAAGTCCCCATAAGAAATACATAGTATAATATATTTATTCATATAATATATTTTTTGTTAATATACATTTGTCTATCCGTGCAAAGTCGGATCGGGGCAGGTAGTTTTCAGATAAAATGTAAATATAATTTATAAACTTGGTTACTAAAGGTTAGAGAATTATTTGGAGAAATGGGCAGAAAATATGTTGGTTCAACCCGCTTTGGAAATCTCCAGGATATATGTATTAAATATTACAAATATTCAAGCGGGAAAACGTTATTTAAAAAAAATACTAAATGTTTTTTTACCAAACCGTCTTAAAATAAAAATTGTACAAGTGTGGAAAATTTAAAACAAAATCGTCGAACGCAACAAAACTAAATTCAGTTCATCTTAAAATTAAAATCTAAAAACACAGATTTTTAAGCATTACTTTTATAAGAATTATTTATAAGACACTATACAGGGTGGAACAAAGTTAGTGTTAAAAACTTCGGGAAATGGTTCTATGGGTCAAAATAAATAGAAAATCAAGAATAATATTTTTTCGAAAAACGCTTAATTTTCCAAATATCCGCCATTTTGTTTTACTAAATAATTAATATCTTGAGCACGGGTGAACCAATTGAGTTTAAACTTGGCATGAAGCTTAACCTAACAATGATCTATCTAAAAAAAAAAAAGCGATTACATCCAATCATGCACTTTAAAATGGCGGCTAATTGAAAATGTCAGACCTAAAATACCCAAAAACCGTACATTTTAACAAAAACTGTCAAAGTGCCTTTTTGTAGCCCTTTTAATTCCCTATCGGATGATTTAACTTTCAAAACAGTCGGATGAAGAATAATAGTTAAGTTAAAGCTAATAACAGCGTATATACGTACAATATTGTAGTATTTACTGTGTTGGTATAGGATGCCGGGTTGAATAAACCGATTATTACACATAACTTAGCTTTATCCTTCATCCGATTGTTTTAACAGTTACACCATCCGATAGGGAATCAAAAGGGCTACAAAAAAAGTATCTTGACATTTTTTGTTAAAATGTACGTGTTTTGAGTAATTTAGGTTTGAAATATTCAAACTGCCGCCATTTTGAAATGCATGATTGGATATAATCGCTTATTTTTATCAAGATAGATTATTTGGGGGTTAAACTTCATTTCAAGTTTGAACTCAATCGGTTAAACCGTTCTCTAGATATTAATTATTTAGTAAAAGAAACAAAATGGCGGATATTTGGAAAATGAAGCGTTTTTTGAAAACATGTTATTCTTGATTCTCTATTTATTTTGGCACATAGAACCATTTCCCGAAGTTCTTAACACTAACTTTGTTCCACCCTGTATAAAAAGACAAATTGACAAAATGCTCGCAAGAAGAGGAACGAAACAATCGATATTTCGTCCCTGATGCCGACTACAAATCGACCTGTACCGTTTAACTTCCAGTAGGAATTAAATGTTGACCGTAAATTTAGATTCCTAACCTAAAAGGTCACCAGATCGACCGATACAGAGGTGTGAGGTTTGAGACGGGAGCTCGGGTTTACGACTCAGCTGATGTCCGTTGGCGATATTATCTGGTGTTACTGATCTCTTAAACCGTTGCAACTATTTCCGTTTTCCAAGGAAAGTTATTCATCGGTTTTGTTTTGTTTTCTTGCGTCTTTGCAAGTATTCAATTTGTGCTGCACTGACAGTTTCTGTATTTTAAAATAATATTGTGCACTTGAAACCTATTTAAAAAGTAATTACTTTTTTATGCCTACAATATAAAGTATCGTAAAACATAGTTACAAAAACTTTATTTTATTCAAACACTATAATAGAATATTTAGGCCTATTTAATATAGCAATTAATGATGAAAGTTACTGGTCGAAACGTAATCCCATTTTTAGTAAGGACATGCTCTTTTTTTAATTAATTTTTAGCAATGACGACTTTTTAAGCCTTTCTTTTCAATTTTACACGTATTCATAATAATGTAAACGTGATAGAAAATGTAATTAATCTATATAAATAAAAATGAAAATGTTCCTTTGTTCAAAATCTCAAATCTTCGAAAGTTCTTCACCAATTACTTTGAAATTTTTACACAATATTACATATGTTTTTATATACTTTTTTTTAAACAACAGCATTGTACATACAAAGTATACTGAATGCGTATTTAACAAAAATGTGATCGCAATTAAATATGTTTATTGACTGTAATAATAACAGTAATCATCTGTTTGCTATAATATTTCCATTAACACCTGATTTCATACTTTGAAACAATTATTTGTATTTCTAACTTATAGGTTAGGTTTTTGTAATGAGCGCCATCTGTTGGACGTAAACACAAACGCAATCTATACTAAATATTGTACGGCAATGGGAGCGCCATAATAAATGATTATGAAACATGTTTAGTGTTGGTACAGCAACCAGCTGTTTGCTAAAATATTTCCTTTAACAGATGATTTAAAAATTAGTAACAATTATTTCTATTCGAACTTTTTGGTAGAGTTTTGTTAAAGTGTAGACCTGAGCATTGCTGATTTTTTAACCTTTAGGCCTATTATAACCGCTGTTATGAAATATATGAAATAATTTTATTTGGACATCTAACATTATTTACCACCTTAGCTTTGAGATTATTATTAATCCTAACCTTTATTGTAAATAAAACATATCATATGCGTGAAGAAGGGTCCAATGGAGTTGGCGTGCGAAGCACGCAGATGTCTCCCCTAGTAGGAATATGAAATAATAAATCTTAAATAAAATAGAAGAACTATTCAAGTGTAAATTAAAGCAAAACTTTCATTTTTTAATTACTTTGATCGCTTTCATAACAAACTTTTGTCTGAAAGAAGACGTTTCTTTCAGTCATCATCTTTTAAAATTTTGGTCGAGATAATTTTTTTTAAAGAATCATAATGAGAGTTTTCGAATTTGACTTTTAAATAGTGTGTAGGCGTTAGGGGAAAATTCGGATTTTTTTAAATTAGAAAAGAAATTTCATCAGATTAGACTTAAGTGATTTGTAAAATAATTGTATTTGTTGAAATATGACCGTTAATGTAATTCCTGTATGTTGTGCAAGTTATCTACCGCATCAATTTACCGGCATGCTATAGGCTGTTTTAAAGTTAAACTGGGGGCTCTGCCTATGGACGCTTCGCTCGCAGTTGGAAAATTTGCTAAAGAATGTCGTTAATCTTTGGCTCGTTTGTATATAGGTTTGTAAAATTATGAAACCAGGCTTAAATATATTAACAGTAATTACAAGATTAACTATAACCTCAAATACATGCTTTAGAAACGTGATAGGCTTTCGTTACGATTTTAGTCCTAGTTCTGCTATCTTCTGTCAACTAAAGTTTTGAAACCAGGCCCAAATGTAGTAAAAATTATTGCAGGATTAACATAACCTCAATACTATGTTTCAGAAATGAGCCAGGCCTATATTACAGAATTGACTTTTAGAATTTAACCATCTTTGCCAAGTTTACCTTTTTTTGACAAAATAAATTGTTAAATTAGGCTCAATTTATATTAAATCCAACGCGCTAAAACAGTATAAATTAGCTTGTTTTTTTTAACAGCAATTAAAAACTATCCAATTAACAGCTGATTTTGGATAATACTCAATCTCAGTTCTATTCCACTCTATTTCCAACGTGCTAGAACAGTATAAATTGGCTTGTTTATAAACAGCTGTTTTGATCGCTTTATTTACTATTTCGTTGTTATTTTGTAACCAACATGGCAACCCATAAGACCCTATGTTAAAATGTTTCAACTTTTAAATTAGATTTTCTACAAAAATCGAGTTTTTACACGAAATACAACTATATGGGTGTACTTAATCAGAACTACACCTAAATACAAAATTTCTTTGAATTCGTTAGAGCAGTTTTCGAGATCCGCGACAGATACAAAGGTAGATACAAGAATTGCTCATTTAAAGTAGTAGGATATTAGTTTTCAAGCTTATTTATTTTACACAAACTAATATTTCAACTCCCGAATTCCTTATAAATACTCCACTCCCGACCTAATTGTAAAGACAGAACAACGAAGGCTTTCTCTTCTTCAGGTATACTAAAGGGTTTCTAGGACATGGTTTTCTCTTGTTGAGTGACGCAGGAGGTTAAAAACGCGGGTGAAAGGCTGTAAACGGGTAGAGTTTAATTTACAATGCGAGGCAAAAAAATCGCTTCGGTCACTTTCTAAACTCCGATAGTCGATAAAAACTGAGTCTTAAAGTTTAGCCTCATTTGTGTCAAATTTCCGTTTACACTTGAATGGAGACTTCATTAGGAGTAAAATGGTAAACCATCGGTTTCCTATTAGATTTGGAATTTAGTATATTTTCAGGATATTAGTTTAACGTTTCAGGATATTAGTTTACTGATTATTTAAAGTAGGTGTTGGATAGTTTTGACCAGCAGGTACAATAGTAAATTCAAGGTGATTCACAAATATACGAAGAAACTTTAAGGGGGCGCTACCCTGTCCGCCATATTGAATCTGATTCCCATAAGAGCAATGCTACAGAATAAGTCATTTTTTTCTGTTAATTCGTGGAATAAATTTAAAAATTTTGTTTCATTTTGAAGTACCGTCATATGCCGATGTTGATTGCTGAATACATTTTCAAAACCCGTGTTATTGTTTTCATAAACGTATGATATAAATAGTAAAAAATAGTAAACTTTATGAATTCTTTACTCAGTTGCAAAAAGAGATATTGCAAAAAAACCTTAGCAATCAAGACGCACAATCTATTTTACTTTAAGAAAAAAAATGCAACTTTCGTTTTTTAAGTAAAACAACACAAAAATATGCTTAATAGTGAAGGTATGTTTTGGTTATTTAACATTGAAATTGGTACCCAACTTCGCCGTTTTGAATATAGGGAGTTTTGAACTATTCACAAACATTCTCTCTGTCTACAAATAGTAACTATTACGTCATGTTCTCGTCTACAAATTCAAGTAACATTTGCGAGTATTGAGAGAATTCTTAATTCAATTTTAAATTCGGCAGTGTACTTAGATTTTTAATTTAAAATGAATGTTATACCTTTGTGGGTTAAGCTCCAGTGGTAGATAGTAAACTTTGCTGAATAATTTATCATTTATTTATAGTTTGTTGAACATATCTTATAGTTGTTTACCAAAGTCACCAATTTTGTATTTTCCATTGTAGGTTAGATATTACAACAATATTTGTTGGTTTTATGCGTTTGTTGTATTACCGATATCTTGAGTATTCTATAAAGTAAAGATTCGATTTTGTTTTTAAATTCAAGTTATTTAGTATGAACAAATATGTTTTTGTAACACATTTTTTTAGGCAGTAATGCCTTTTTATCATGTACACGGTGTTCTGCAAAGTTCAAAATTAGAAAATGTATTTAGGATATGTATGTGAAGGATGTGTACACTTCCTGAGCAGTATACATAGCGGGCAAACGAATCGGTCCAGACAACTGTACACAACATACATACAAAAACATTACGTATTATAAGTCAACATTTCAACTATTAATTCTTTAAAAACTTCGTAACAATACTTACTATTTTTTTGTTTCATGAATGCAGAGACTGGTGTAAATTTATTTATATTCTCCATGGACTTTAATTTCGTGTGACCCCAAAAAGGGCCAAACAAGACTGGGTAATAGTTTGAAATGTTTGGAGTTGTAGCCATGTTCTAAAAGTTACAGCTTTTAATTTCAAAAAAGTCAAGATTTTTTAGAACCTTTTAATTTGATAACCCACTCGATCTGTTTGAAATTTTGTATACAGGGTGGTTCAGGAAGAAAAGGATAAACTTGCAGGACGTGTTCTACTAGTGAAAATAAAGAAAAAAGTTCGTGCAAACATAGATTCGGACATGCTTCGTTTTCCAGTTATCCACCATTTTGTTTGTTTTTTACAAAATACTAAATTTCTTTAGGTGTAGGAAATATTGACCTCTTATACCCATGTACAAAAAACAAAACAATATTTATATATTTTCAAAATGGCGGCCGTTTAAAATGTGTTATGTAAATTACCTAAAACCCCGCTAAACTGACAAACAAATTTCCTTTTTTTAATGACAAACATAAAAGACTTTTATTATTTCTAAAACTTCAAAGATAACCATGTTATTGGCTTGAAAATAATTCAAATTCCATAATATATAAAATTTGCTTCCTGAATGGGCTTTCTCACCACCACAAAATTCTGTAATTTCAATTATTTTAAGACTTGCCGAAAAAATGCCTACTTGGAATCAGAACCCAGCAAGTCAAACCTTTTTTAAAAATGACACTTGAACAATGTTTACGTTTTTAATTTGTTTACCCCCCTATAAAATAATGCTTTTATTGCTTTGGGATAAAAAAAAAAAAATATATATATATTTAAATTATTTGGGTACGACATAGTAGGGGTTTCAGTTGGGGGGGTTTCGGTATCTGGATTGATTAGTTTTCTCCTTATGCACACAGAAGGAAGTTCTTTATATTATAGAGGTTTCTTTGTTAACATTTGGAAAACCAGCTCTAAGAGTGATAGACCTTTGAGAGCACTTTGTCTATATTTTGTCCGACTGATATGGTTGATAAACGATTACGATTAGTATGAATAATAATAATTCTAAATCAATATCTATAGGCCTACTAATAATATAAAGAGGTAAAATTTGTTTGTTTGTTCGTAGGAGGTAATCTCTGGAACTGCTGAACCGATTGAAAAAATAGTTTTACTAATAAAAAGCTACACTATCCCGGGGTAACATAGGCTGTAATTAATTTTGATAAAAACATTTTTTATTTCAATACTTGTAAATTTAGTCGGAAAAATCTTAGGTTAGGCTTAGATAAACCAACACATGTATTTACATTTATTACCTAGCAACCAATTAAATAAAATAACAGATAAAAAAACTAATTGCTCTAATGTTTCCATTAACAGTTGATTTCAAACTTTAAATCAATTATTTGTATTTCTAACTTTTAGGTTTGGTTTTTATTAAAGGTCAGACCTGAGCCTTGCTGGTTCTTTTAACCTTTATTATAACTGCTGTTATAAAATATACGAAATAATTTGATATGAACATTTAACATTATTTACCATCTTAGCTTTGGAGCTATTAACCCTACACCTTTATTATAAAGAAAACATAACATAATTATTCGTATTGAAGGTCCCAATGGGGTTGGCGTGCGTAGCACGCAGGGGTTTCCCCTAGTTTACAAATAAAAGCTAACATTGATTATTACAATAACTGTTTTGATTTACGTTTATCTAGGATAGATCTGTCCAAATGTCGAATTTCCACCAAGAAAACTCACGGAAAATATGAAATTAATAACCTAGATTCTTAATTTTTAAATTAATTAATTAATTCTTCTTATACATTATTAATACTGAAACGGAAATTAATATATTACAAACAAAACAATCGACCAAAACCTTACATTTCCGAGAACGTTTTACGCGTCCAAATACATACATTCCAACATTGTTGTAATATTTGTCCCAATGTAATTCATTTCGTCTATCGGAACTACTAGCAGACAGCTGTGTTGAATGTGAATCAAGTTTTAAGTTGGCAACGGAGCAGGTGGGAGAGGGAACTGGTTCGTCACGTTGGCAGCACTTTAGTACCGCGTACTTTTGTACACTCGAGTCCAATAATTTACTTTCCGGGCACGATCGCCGGTTATCGTGGCATTCGGATCAATTTGCATAAAAACCGAGTATACATCCCATCAGACCAATCCCGCGTTTTATCAGCCCCGTTTTAGTTTTAAACGCTTATACATGACTTGTGGGGGTTGGGGGGGGGGGTGAATTTTGCGGCAACGTACGCAGTTTGTGGAAATTAGTTTCGTGACGTTAACTTGTATAAATATGAGGTTGATAAAATGAAATGTGAACGCGGGGGTGGAACGTAGTACAGTTTAGTATTGTTGTAGGCCTACTGTCTAGGATACTGTACGAGGTTAAGGGCGTTTTAGTTAACACGTTCACTGCTAAGGACGCACATGTGAGCTTGACGCTGAACATTATGAGAAGCGGCCGACGCACAGTGCATTGCACGCCAACCACCGTATTGGAAGAATTTTCAATATACAATGCATTGCGTGCTTCGCACGCCAACCCCAGTATTGGGAAAATTTTCAATACAAAATGCATTGCGTGCTTCGCACGCCAACCCC